>JAXCLR010000063.1:50717293-50764987 GCA_035584095.1 Annona squamosa | reverse complement strand
CTTCAAAGGCAAGTGGGATTTTAATTGAAAATTGATTTTAGTTCAATAATTATGTAATTTATGTGTTGGAATTATTTGTAATGTATAAAGCATTACATGATATGATTTTTAGGCTTTATTTGACATTATAAAATTTTATAATCCTAAGTTTTTAGGATATAAAAGTTTGTAGGTAAATATGTTCAATTTTATACTTGAAATTACGTGCATTGAGATTTTTAAGTTTTACTATGCATTTTATTTTTATAAATGCATTGATATGTTGTATATATATATATATTGAAATTAATGATGTGGGTTAATTATAGTATATATAATGATACTTATATAATAATAACCTTCATAAAAATTAAATTACATAGCTAAAATCACGAACATCCAGTATTAAATTCGTTGGCCAATTGCGGACGAATCAGTGGAGAGAGAATTGCCATGTATTTGCAACTAATTTTTTTCGTTGCATTTGACTATTTAATATATTTGATGATTTTAATGCTTTTTATATTTAACTATTCTGGATTAAAATTGATGTATAGTTATCACAGCAGTACAGGCTAAGTGAGAGAGGCCTGGGTGGGTCCCATATGCAGGAACATTAATGATTATGTGGCTTAATGTGGGCCATTCATTTTATTTTATTGTGATTTATTCATTTGAACTCTGATTTGAATGATCAAATAGTCTATTTCTAAGTTTTTGATATTTTTGGACTCAATGGAAGGGTTTGATTTTGCAATTGAGGCCTAATTTTTAAGGTATTAAATTAAATGATTATTTTATCATTTAATTAAGTTATAATTGGACCATTATCCATTTTCAAATAATTTTTTACTTGCTAGTCATGTTGAGACTAACCCATTATTTTTATAGGTGTACCAAATCAAGTGGAACACTAGCGTTTTGAGATTTACAAGAAGATTTTCAAGAATAATTATTTCTATTTATTTATTTTAAAGGCATGTATTGAGAATGATAGACTTGTAAATTTTTTTTTATGCCTTGATGTAATAATGGGAACATGACTAGTGGAAGTGGAATTTTTAAAATTTTTATGAAATTATAATAATTAATTTTGTCATAAATGTGTGATTGATTTTGGAAAATTGCATTAAATACACGGCCCATGATCACTTTTCTGGACCGGTATGTTACACATAAGTAAGTCGGATAATATGTACTTGGGTTAACTTGCTAATAACACTGCTGTTTAAAAATGTAAGACAAAAGCTCCCCTCACACGGATTGAAATCAAGATCTTTAGTGCATACACTAGAGATGAACACCACTTTTGCTGAAGGGTTGACTCATTTTAATCATGTTGGATCTAAATACCAATGGGATGCTTAAAGGATTGTATTACTTAAGCACAAATTAATATGTGAATGTGCTCATCTACTTCTAGCATTTGGTCATAATAGGCATTTGTTATCATTTAAAAAAATTTGTTTTAAAAAATTGCAAATCAAAACGTATATTGTATACTATGCATGAATCAAGATTTACCATTTTAATAGTGCGCATATTTTTTAATCCAAATTGGATTTACAATTTCAAAAAACAAAAAAAAAATATAAAGGAAATAGGTTTTATGATCACAATCCATGCATGAAAGTATTGCTTAGGCAAAAATTTTAAAATTTGAAACTTTCGAAATACATGTCGGACCGTAGTACACTCTAGTATGAGAAATATGTAGATGTAAGGGCACGTTTGTTACATTCATGGTTCCACAATTCATAGAGTTTTTTTCTCATACACATTCACTCATAAACAACTTAATTATCAACAACATTATTTTTTTAACTTTACCCTTATATTTTAATTATTTTTTCTTATAATTGATGTATTTATTTTAATTTTACTTTTATTAGTCCATATTAATCACATAATTTTTAAGATATTTTCTTTTTACTTCACACATGAACCTAAATTCCTGCCCCAATTCTCTTGGCAAATGGTATCTAAAAGAAAACAACTTACAACATCAAGATGCAAATTCATGGTTCAAAGTGAAAGGAAAAAACATTAACTACTGCTAGGGTAAAAGTTACCAAACCATCAAGACTTTTGCGACCTCAACCTAGCTAGATATGATGTGGAACATACAATGCCCCTAGCAGAATAAACTACGAAACTTTAATTTAGAAATAAAAAATGTTTAAATATTGAAGATCTAGAATAAAAAAGGGAAATTAGAAAGGTTCCAATCTTATTTAACTTCTCCACTAATAAGAAAAAATATAAATTCAACTCATCACATTATTTAAAACTATTTAGTTTATTATAGTATAAAAATTTATTCAAATATGAGCTTATGTGAATGACGTCCACTTAAAAATATATGTAATCGGGTTCCGAGATATAGCCTGATGGCATAACGAGAGCAATAGTCCTAGTATATTTAGGTGTTGAATTCTGGTGAGGGAAGTTTTGTCCGACATTTTAGTAGCATAGTTCCTTATATATAATAGTTGGTGAAAATACATTATGTTAATTTGGAAAAATGTATTTTTGAAGTAATTAAGCTGCAAATATATAGCTTTCAAAATGAAATAATAAAAAATATATGTAATCATTTATAAATTATGAAACGTATTTAGATTCTATCAACACATGTTTTGAATTATTATAATAATTTAAAAATCATTCATTGAATGAAAATAATATTTTTGATAGTTGAGATGTTGAATTAGAAGTTTTCAAATTAGTCTATAGATAAAATAAGTTTGTTATACTAATTTTGTTTATTTGTAGCAGGTGATAAGTGCACATATTTGATCGGAACAAGACTTGTTTTTTAAATCAGACAAATGCTTTTAAAGAGAGTTAATTTCAAATATATCAACCGCATTTACCATTAATCACAAATAAACTTACTAAGTTTAAAAACTTTCGCATATACCCATTTAATATAGGTAATCTATACTCATTTCTTCAAACACAGTTAAAAATTACGGTTATTCATAATAGAAAATGTCGAAAGTGTCACTTATTATTTAATAATAATCATTTATATATGACAAAAGTCGAATGACGTAATGAAAACTTATCCAACTTGAGAGAAAAGATAAGTAAATTAAGTTTCAATGGTCTAAATATGACACAAATGACAATGGATGCTAGATCAATTAGGTGTATTTTGGTGATTTTAAAATTATTAAACATTCATAACTGTTATACTTTAGTATATTTAAAATTAATAAAATATTTAGTGGGTATATTTGAAAGTTTTTAAATTTAGTAGATATATTTGTAGTTAAAAGCAAATATAATGGACATATTTGAAATTAACACCACCATGCCTATGGCAAGCATGGTGGGTGTAGTGGCCAACGATCGTTAGTTCGATCTGTGTTGTCCCACTAGTGGTGGAGGTATTATGTTATGGGGATTGAACATGCATTAATTTGCAGTATGGTACGACTTGATGTATATGTGTATATGAATCAAAATATAATAGTTATGTTTCCGATTGAAATAAACACGTATAGACAGAGGAGGTAAGTTGTATTTCTTCGTGTTTCCAGAAACAGACACATCTTTACAAAGGAGGTGTTTAATACAATCTGGAGGATTATCTCACCATTGGTCGTTGGGGCTATTGCCTTTAGTTGCACCACTTGCCAAACAATAGGCAAGTTGATTTCCCTTTAGCAATACATGCTTTTTGTTTATAATTAGGATGAGATGATCCTATAATTAAAATTTTCATTTACCAAAAATACTTTTCCTAATCCTATTCATTTGTTCATTTCCCAATATACTTTTTATATTAAATTCACATCTTATCGTTATTCCGCGTAACTCTGAAAACATACCCCACCCCCGCAATATCGCTAAAGCTTTAAATCTCTTTTGCTATTCCCACAGCATTGGACCCGACGCTAAATTCAGTTATTAGCAGATGGATAAGTACTGCTGAATCAGTTTCAATTTCAAATTTAGATGCCATAACAGTCACTTTATCCATCATCCATTTAATTCCCCTCAAAATCACCGTTGCTTCCATAAGAAGAGGATCGAAGCTGCCCATCATAATCCAAATTCTTGCCGCGACAATAGCGCCCAAACCAAATACGTTACTACCATTGCTTCAAAAGAAAAAATCCTACCAGACTTTCTCCTGCCGTCAATGTCGATGATCACCATCAATACTAAAAGAAAAGATTGCAAGATTGCTTAGTTAGGGAATCATGGGGATTAAATGGAGAGGTTATATATAGTTGCAACTTTTTAAATAACACAAGTGGTGATGACAATGAAAGATCATCACTACATGGATCAGAGAAAAAAGTCTTTCATATAGAAAGTAAAACCCGTAGAAATCACAATCCAACAAAAAATTGTAGAAATACATCTGAAGTACGCGAAATACATCCAAAATACACAGCTTCTAACCTTCTATGCAGGTAGTAGCTACATAGGCCAATTTCACATGCATAGATTTATAAAAATTGCAAACTAAAGCTGGAACAATCAACACCTAACATAAATTAATAAAAGGACAAGAAAAATTGAAGGCCCACTGACAAATGTGATTCTCCACAAGAGTCCCTCTCTAACACGGCATGTTTGATTAAAATATAAAGGACATGATAATAAGCCATGAATCTATGATCCCCTTAATTCAACTCAACATAATTATCCTTTTTCAGCACAATTATTTACATTTTATTGTCGTAAAATTTATTCATTTTATTTTTATTTGATGAACATCACTGACGATAACTTTTTTTTTTTTTCCCCACTCTCTCTTCCTTATTCTCGCTGACATTCCTCTTATAGCATTACAATGAAACACCGACATTATTGGTACCCAATATCTGTAAAATGATCTGCAAGCAGGCTCCTCAATTGTAAGGTGGCAAAATTGACATTTTAAGGAGATTTCCTGCAGTCTACGTTCGTTGGTCACCACTACACGTGCATGGTCCCCGAGCCACCCATATTTAGCGTAACCAACTCGCCAGCTTTTACGAATTATTTACCATGAGTGCAAGTGTTGGGGGAAGACCTTTTAATCATCCACCACACATTGCGAGAGCATCGAAAGCTTTCTACTTCCCGCATCATCATGCTCCTTCCACGTCTTGCATTGACGTGTTCCTTTCCCATTGGGTGATCCCACTCCAAATCGGGCCCATGATTTTGACCATCCTAATAGCGTGCACCAAATATTATTATTCGACAGTGATGAATGGCCCCCACTTCCCTAATCAATGTAATTGGTGAAATACGCATACGCTAGACCCGCGCATCTACGTCCCGTGCTGTGGTCCACATCCCTCGCTGGACACGCGATCTACCGTAACTTTCCCCACTTTCCCTCCATTCCGATTGCGGAAATACCCCCCGCCCCGTCGATAGAATCACCCCACGAACCGCATTCTGAGATGACGTGGCGCGATTTGAGAATGGCACGTGCGCGTGATTGGTAGCCCGCGCTACAGTCGCGCGTGCGTCGGACATATCGGTATTTGAAAGTTCAAAAACTGTTATGCGCAAGGGCAGCCATTAATGTGCGCCGTTTCCCGTCGGGGACAGAGGTACGCTTTTTCAACTTTCCACCCCCGCTTTTCTGATAGTTCAGCCCTTCCTTTTCTCCGCATATCCCCGCATTCTCCGTTCTTCTTTTAGGACTCGCTCTCTTTTTGATTTGGAACTGATAGCGGATTCTCGGTCTCTCTCTCTCTCTCTACAGCGGAGGGGCCTTCGGGGTTTCTGCCGTCCCGACGTTGATCTTCGGTGAGATTCGGTGGGGAGATGGATCGGAGGGACCACCAGACGCTGCTGATGCTGAGGAAGAAGCGATCTTTGAGATCCTACGGGGGAGAAGGTCTGTTTCTGTTCCTCTGCAATGGCCTTGTTCTTCAAATTTCTAGGGTTCTGTGGAATTCGGGGCTTTGTTTTCATACTTCCGTTCTCGTTTCTCGCGGATTTTGAATTTTGGAAGCTTCTTATGCTGTTTTTACCGTTTTCGATTGCTGCTGCGTAGGTGTCCTTATAAAATTTTCAGCTCGAAGGCATTTGGATTGTCTATAAGTTACATTCGAGGCCAGTATTTTGGTGATCTAGACCCTCACTGAGGCCAGTATCAGTCTCACGATGTGTATGGAACAGCCTTAGAAAATCACGCTTTTGGTGATGAACTCATCGATGCGATACATCTCGTTTTGGAATGCGCTTGTAGTAAAAATTGGATGGTTGTAGGGCTTGGATTTGTCCATGGACAGCGGACAGCGAATTTAGACGAAACGAGCGTTCCAAAATTCTGTGCAGAAAAACCAAAAATTTGGTGGGATTATAATGATCCTATCTGAAGGTTGTTTGGTAGAATTGATATCTTGTATTGATAACTGGATTTGTCATTTGCGAGGGAAAGAATGTCCATGCATGTAAAGATCAACACTGTACATTTTTTATGCCTTGCTTTTGCTGAGCATTACGGAATTTCGTCATGCCTATATGTCTGCTGATTTGACTGGATTAACATTCTCTTACGCTTTATCTATATTTGCCTGATAGTGTTGACGATGATGATTCCCGTTTTTGGTTTCATTTTTGCGTCTACTGTACCTACTTTTATGATATTGTATTCAGATATTGTATTTTTGCTACCCGTGAAATAATTTTTCTACAGAATTTATATTACTGGATTGTCATTGAAGAAATTTCATTTATTTCGTTATATAACTTTTAAATATAAAAATAAATTCCATAAGAAGTTTATATTTTTCCAGGCAATGGGCGTATTTCAAGATCAATGGATGCTTCAGAGATAGCAGCGTGTTCTAGCTTTTTAGAAGGTGGAATTCCTACTAAAGATAACTTGGTATGTGTGTTTTTTCCTGAAGGTTTGGGATAGAAATGAAATCTGTCATGTGGAGATTTATGATCATGGTGATTCTGACCTTCCATGAAGAATATAAGGGAGATGGCAAAGACGCTGTTTCTGATTATGATTGAGCAATAGTTACAGTGGGACGCAAGGGGATGTACTATGAGTTCATTATGATCTGTCTATAGGCCACAAACTAGTGATTATTTGATACATAAGGGCTGATTATTTATCATATTTTTAACTCTTGACTTTGCGCATACACAGATGCACATGTAAGTTTAATGCTGATGGATGCTGGTTTCTAATATGGGCAAAAGTTGCTAAACTAGATGATCTGTAAAAAAAATTGACACTGAAATTTTTTGTGTGTGGATAATTTATTTTTTTTGCTTTGTAATATGAGCATGTGATAATATTGGAAAATCATACTCATAAATTTTTGGCACATGTATCTGAAACATGAGCTATGCAACTGGATTATGGAATTTGTGAAAGTATATAAACCATAAGCTGTATCATGTACTGCCTTCAAAACAAGACCATACTTATCAGTTTGATTGGGAACTGATTGCCGACATGTCAGATCTGGTAAAAGAATGTTTTTTCAAGAACTGTGGTCTGCTTATGTGGAAAAAAAGGAAACGGCTGCTGCTAACCAATTCAATTACCAGATTAAATTTGAATTTGATAACATGATTCTAAATTTTGTGCAAGCCATTGAGTAACCAAAATTCAAAGCTTTTTTAAGCAAAGAGTTGCCAACAGGTGTTGGAAATCTCTTGTGAAAGAGGGAGATGGATGTTTAATATAACAGTCGTTCTCTGGTTGAGAATGACTGACTTTAACTCAACAATCAAGCTGAATTATCTGCGATTCTCAACAGATTCTCATTTTGTTGTTAAATAAATGAAGCTTATGCTCTTGTTGAGACAATTTCTGTGCTTTTGACACTTTAGTCAGAATCGTTTATCAGTATGCCTTGAGTTCTGTGTTGATGGGTGTTTCTGTTGTTGAGAGAATTACTCTACTTTTTTACACTGTTAAACAATTACACTTTTATGAGCATTTGAGGTCTGTGTTTAATCTGATGTTGCTTTTCATTCACCCCCATCTCTAGGTTGATTATGAATTTAGGCGATGTTCCTCAAAGCAAGCCAGTTTGGCTCCTATGAAAATGCTGCTAGCTGAAGAAATGTCAAAAGAAATGGAAAGCAGGCGGAGGTCACCAAGTGTTATTGCGAAATTGATGGGTCTTGAACCACTTCCAAGTCAACTGCCAGTACATAAAGAACAAAGGAAGTTCTCAGAAAACTATTATCAAAAAATAAAATCTATTGGCGTCCAAGAAAAATATATTTCTCATGAGGATCGATCATCTAGGAAAAGCAGTAAAGAGCAACAAGAATTTAAGGATGTATTTGAAGTCAAAGAACCATCAGTGGTTGAGAAGGCCAAATGCACTACCAGGACATCTCAAAAGGGAATAACGGGCTCAAAGCTAAGCGACGCAAACATGGCATTCATCCGGCAGAAGTTCATGGATGCGAAACGACTTTCAACAAATGAAAATCTTCGCAAGTCCAAGGAATTTCATGATGCATTAGAGGTCTTAGACTCCAACAAAGACCTTTTTCTGAAATTTCTTCAAGAGCCTGATTCTTTATTTGCGAAGCATCTCCATGATTTGCAAGCTGTTCCATCCTCTCCCCACTCAAATCACATGACTCCATTAATATCTTCGAACAGCACAAAGTATAAGAAAAATGAGATAGGCTTGCTACCAGATAGGAAGATGGAAAAGCAGATGCAGTGGAAGGATACTGCAAAGCATTCTCAGAAACATGAACGTGGACATGTTAGTCATGATGCTGATAGCTTGGAAGTTCCTCAATTTTCATCAAGATTTGAGGGAAGGGGTGATACGTGCCTTCTTCCTACAAGAATAGTTGTTTTGAAGCCTAGTCTTGGAAGGGCACAAACTGCATCTACAAGTGTTTCTTCACCGGGCTCTTCAACCAGCTCTGTTTCCAATTATAGAAAGCACAGAGAATTCAGAAGGTCTGGAAACAGGGAACTATTTCCTGATTTACGGGAACGACCAATGTCAGTCAACAGTGTGGACCTTAGGCATAGAACTAGGAGTTCAAGAGAAATTGCTAGGGAAATAACTCAGCAAATGAGGCAAAGGGTAAATAGCAACTCTGCAAATGTTTCATCATCAGGAAAAGGGTATGCTGGGGATGAGAGCTCATATTGTCCGTCAAGCAAGGACTCTACTGATGATGATGAAGCAGTGACAGAGGCATCTAGGCATTTCTATGATCGGAGCAGCCGGCATCCATCCTTCTCATCTTATCAAACAGAGTCATCTGTAAGCCGGGAGGCTAGAAGGCGTCTATCCGAGCGTTGGAAGATGACTAACAGACTTCGAAGGCCTGTTAATAGGAGCTCTAGTACCCTGGGTGAAATGCTGGCAATGTCAGATAGAGAAACAGAACCAGCAACTTCAACTTCCAGAATTAATTGTGGTGGTTCATACAACAACTCATCTGAGGTGGAACTCGAAAGATGGGGTTGTCCATCAGGTATTAGCAGCCAAGATGGCTGGAAGGATGCTTTTCCTAGAACTTTACCAAGGTCCAGATCTGTCCCAGCCTCTTCAACTGTTTATGGAAGTCAAAAAACAAGAAGCAGACATGGTACCAGTGATGAGAACCATTTTAAACTAAAGGATGTAACTGATCAAGATCCCATTTGTGCTTTTAAGGAAGACACAGACAGGGAAGCAAATTTCTTCTCTGGAAAATTGGGAGGTGCCAGCAGGAAATTTCCATATGATTTCCAAGAAGACAGAGAAGAGAATACCACTATACGGGAAATTCATGTTGATGCAGATGAAACTAAGAACATAGTTGAGTTGCAGGATGTACAACAGGTTCCAGTTGTTGAGCCATCAGATGATTCTACTATTGATATGTCACCTGCTCAAATCGATATTTCAGAGTGCAAAGAAGTACAAATGGTCTGTGACGCCCCTGAAGAATCTCCTTCGCCAGAACCATTAGTATCTACACCATTGGACAAAGTTAGGGAATCAGCCGATTGGGGCCAGAAGGATCTGATTGTGGAGGTTTGTTTTTTTTTTTTTTTTTTACTGATTTTTCTGGATGCAAATCTTTGTGGTGAATTGCTTTTCATTCATATGATTACTGTGAACTCATTGGTCAGATCAGTTGGTTACTTATTTTCCTGCCTCCATGTCCACTTCTTTTTTTATTCCAATTTTTGGCAGGTTTCCATGAACTTCTGAATTATAGCTTTGTTAATCCTTTACTATCCTTTACTATCCTTTAATGCCTATAGTGACCAGTTAATGGGCTGTTGTATCTCAATGCATCATCCTTAAATCCTTTTACTCCCACCTAATGGAAATTTGTCGACAGTGTATTTTTTTTTTTTTTTTTTTGGTGTGTATGTCATCTTGTATTTTTATTACAATGGAATGTTGGTGGCGGCTTTGGCTTTATGTATATATGCAATGTTTTATCCTTAAAATGATGCACATCTATCATCTTTTCAGCAATGTAGTAGGGTGGTGCCTGGTGTTCCTGTCTTTGTACAACGCTAAATATTACAAGCCTTTGCAGATATTTGGGTAATCTAGTGGTGCCTGGTGTTCCTGTCTTTGTACAATGCTGAATATTACATGCCTTACCAGATATTTTGGTAATCTAGTCTTCTAGAGATTAAATGAGCAGCCTAATCTGATATTTAGCATGAGACTTATCAATAGAAAAGATAGATTACTGAAGTATATGTGCTTCTCATGTATGGATTCGAAGCACATCCATTTTTTTAATAAGCAATTTTATCTTTATACCTTGTTCCTGTTTTTTTCACCTTTTTCAGTGGTTGGTAATATCTTTTCCAGCAGTCCTTGTCCCATAGACTTGCTACAAGGCAGAGGATTGAGATTTTCTTGTAAGGCATAAGTTTGAAACAAAGTCATTTTCTTCCTCAATCATGCAAGGAATTTCTCCTTCTCGTTATATTTTTTTTATCATTAGTGATGCAATTATGATATTATTGCCAATTGATGTTGTTAATACAAGTATCTAAAGTATATATTTTTTGAGATGTTGGGTACGTAATTTATAAATTGGTTGTGCAAAGAAGTCTTATTATTAGGGTTGATTTCTGTGCGTGTTATTGTTGCTAATAATGTGTTAATGATTCCACAATGTCTAAATTATGAGTGGCAGTTATACTTGGTTGTGCTCTGCAGTGATAATTTGCATACATTGTTTTGCTAAGCCATTTTCCCCCTTCATGCTGGCTTATTTGTGGATATATGAGTTGCTGTTGGGCCTCATCATCTCTTGTGCACTAGTTTGGTCTTCCTTGCCTGAAAGAACATAGTAGCCAACTGTATTTGTGGATTTCTATTTGGAGGCTAAATAAGCGTCATTGGAATTCAGCTTGAATCCACTGTCTGTTATTCAGTGAAGTTCATTTTTGATTGGAGCTTCATTTGCCACCATCTGTTATTTCTTCTCCTACTACTGAAATGAATTGATATATGACTTCAGGAAATGGTAGATCGTGGAGAGTCATGTAGCCACACAACAGAACCAGAATGCTCCAAAGAAGCTGAACAGCCCAGCCCTGTATCTGTCTTGGAATCCGCATTTGAAGTGGAAACTTCAAGTTCAGAATGTTTCGAAAGAGTTAGTGCAGATCTTCATGGTTAGTAAATTGAATGTTCTATGGTTCATACTGGAAACCCACAGGAATTTGCTTGTTCCATTAAACATTCAGTGGCAGAGCTCCTAGATGATGCTAGTATAGAACTTGGTGTGGTAATGCAGGATATGCAATCCTCAATCATTCTACCTAGCATTTTTTTCCTTCTTGCCCAAAACATGAAGTTCGTTTTGTTTGGCATGTATGAACAGTGTGGGAATGACATTTTGTTATTGGGTGTGTTTGGTAATGAATAAAACTTTTGATGAAAAGTTCTATAGAATAAAAGTTGTCAAATGATGTGATATGATAGGGGTAATGATTAGTAGTAAAGAGTATAAAGTTAAAATAAATAGGCTAGTTGTGTGGATAGTTGTGTAGAAATGATAAAAAAGTAGGGTAGTTGTATTGGAAAATGTGAAAAAATGATTAAAAAATATGATAATTGTGGAGAGTGAAAAGTTTTAGATTAAAAAGTTTTAACATGATATTTTTTTTCAATTGCCAAACACCCCCATTGTTGCGTTCTTAAATTCTTGAATGGTTTTTCATCTTGACAGGTCTCAGGATGCAGCTCCAGCTTCTTAGGTTGGAGACGGCAGAAGTTTCCACAGAAGGTTCAGATTTCAATGTTTCAAGTGATGAAGAGCCTGGAGAGAGCTGCAGCAGTGGCTTCATGGAAGACAAGGGAGAACTTTCAGTGTTGTTCAGAGATGCTGAGAGCAGGGATTTTTCTTTTCTACTGGATGTGCTTTCTGATTCAGGCTTTCATGATGCAAACCACGAGATTCTCTTAGCTCCATGGTACTCCCTGGAGCTTCCCATCAGCCCTGGGACATTTGATGTGCTAGAGAAAAAATATGGTGGGCAGGAGACATGGCTGAAATCAGAAAGGAGACTACTGTTTGATCTTATAAATTCAGCTCTTGCAGAGGTTCTTGGGCAGCACAAGGTTTGGCGCCCATGGATGAAGCAGAGAGGGCGAAGAGCCGGTATTGTAGTGGGCCATAATGCTGGGCTTGCAGATGCGGTGTGGGAGTTGGTGGTTGAACGTCGGAAGGAGAGAAGCAGTGACAGTGACACTGCAGAGAAGGCCTTGGGAAGAGCAGACTGGTGGCTAGAATTGGGAGATGATATTGAAGCCATCGGCAAAGAGATAGAGGAACAAATGATGGAAGAACTGCTGCAGGCAGTATTTTGTGGACCATCTTCCTGAGAATGTAAAGGTTTGCCAAAACCATTCGTAATATTGAAACTGGTAGAGAAAATATTACAGCCAGATGTATGGAAATGGCAATCAGTTTTCTAGGAAATAAAGCGAGAAGTTTCATCAATATGGATTTGAAGTATTTGAGTACCAACGCATGTCTTTTCTTTCCCCATAACGTGTGGTACCTTTTTGATTGCTGAACGTGAATGTTAAATTGCCCTTGATTTCGATGGGGCTGGCCAGTTTTGTGAGGTCGCCCATTCGAAATCAGCCCTTAATTATGTTCTAACTCTGGTCTAATAAAGCTGTATCGCAATAATCCTTTCTCTGTCTGATTTTTTTTTGGATTGAGATTTATATAACATTACAACCGATATTACAATCAAGAACATTTATAACACTCATAATATAGCGGGAATTTTTTTGTAAACTCCCTGCACGAGGGAAATTTGTATGAAACCCTCACCCTGGGAAGAATAGGAAAAACCCTCACCAAGTGGGGGGACTGAAAAATCACGCCGGGCGTGAGTAGAACTCGGACCAGTTCAAAACGTGGCTGCTGAATTTACCAGGATAGCACTTTCTGATTGATTGCAGCCATACGGTGCGTTGTCTTACCATATAAGCCGGCTAAGTCTTCTGAAAATCAAAACCCACTTTTGTCCTTAAAAGAGTCAATCATTTAATCCCAATTATTATAATAGTTGAGGTTTAGGTAAGTGCAACCAAACAACAAATAACCACTCCATCTCATCCATGCAACTCCACTCCCTGTCCCCAGCCAAGAGTGGGGCTCCTTAGGGGCGTCATACCCTCTATATACCCAATATCTCCAAACATTGAACACTCAAGAAATACTCTCCTGTCCTACGCGGAAGACATTATCAGCAGATGGCCCACCTCGAGTTGACATCCCTTCTATTGCTGCTAGCCACCTCAACCTTAGCCAATGCTGCCCGACTCTTTGATGAGGAAATTCCACCTACGGCTGCACCATTTCCTGCACCCTCAGCAGGCAATCCGGCTGCACCAACAGCAACGGCTGCCACGCCCGCTTCAGCAAGCGTCACTGCTTCACCGTCATCAACACAACAGAGCGCCGGAGTAGCAGCCGATGCCCGCCCTGGCCCCCATCACACATTGTCTTTCTTCATGCATGACATCCTTGGTGGCACAAATCCAACAGCTAGAGCAGTGACTGGGGTTGTGTCCAACTCAGCCATCAACGCTCAGCTCGCCTTCTCCAAGCCCAATGGAGCAGTGCTCCCAATGAACAATGGCATTCCACTCACTGCCACTAACAGAGGAGTCATCAACAACAACAACATTCCCTTCCTTACCGGCCTAGGCGGCCAGACAACAGCGAGCACCCTTCAAAGCAATGGAAACAACGTTGTTAGTGGCAATAACGGGATTCCATTCATCAACGGTGCTCAGCTGCCGGCAGGGACAACTCTCCAGAAGCTCTTGTTTGGGACGATGACAGTCATAGACGACGAACTGACTGAAGGACATGAGCTGGGGTCTCCAGTCGTTGGCAAGGCTCAGGGATTCTATATAGCTAGCTCTGAAGATGGCGACAGTCAGACCATGGCATTTACAACCATGTTTGAGGACAGCCAGTACCTTGACAGCCTCAGTTTCTTCGGCGTCCATCGAACTGCATCCACAGAGTCTTATCTGGGCGTCATGGGTGGGACTGGCAAGTACGCGAACGTCAAGGGATATGCAAAGATTAAGAGCCTGCCTGCAGCAGACCAGCACGAAACTGATGGCGTGGAGACTCTTCTTCAGTTCACTGTCTATCTCAAGAACTAGCTAGTTTGCTACGAATCACAAAGAGTCTTAGCCCATCCGAGTAGGAGGCTGAACAATAAAAAAATCATTGTGGAAGTGCATTCCATTTCGGACTGGGCCCATAACGATTATGATACGCAGGTATCTGTAGCCATTTGGATGTGTGGCGCAGCATGGATTTGGTGTTCGACGTGTCTTAGTTTGAATTGCGTTTTGGTTTCTTTCCATTTTCAGCGTTTGTAGTAAATTTTATATGAGAAGCAACTTCGTTATGGTGCTGTTAAAGATAAGATATGTTGGCAATTTCCCAAAATTCTGTTAGTATTTAAATCCGTCAACGCCCCAGCACACTGAGAAGTGAGAACACAACAACAATACATATAGAACAATTATCAAGTGCATTTAGATTCCACCATAATTATGGTATAGTCCATGCACTGTGGGCCCCACATGATCGTGAATGGAAAATCCACCCCGTCCATCGTATTTAGAATTGTTCACTTTATTAGCACACTAATTTTCATCTAAATTCGACATGTGTGTGTTCCTAATCTTAAAATGGTGTAAAATCAACGAAATGAAATAATTTAACATAGATATCAAGTTTAAAGTAGTACTTTCAACATTTAAACTGTCTAAAATATGATTTTTATATGGATAAATAATTTTATTAAATTTCCTTGCATTCTAATATGTGTGGGGCCTATTTTACAATGGACTACACTACAATGAGGTGAGTCTGTACACGTTGGAATCTCATATATATATGAAAAAAATAATCAAGTGCATTCGGATTGCACCATAATTACTGTGCAATTCATGCTCTGTGAGGCCTACTAGATCATAGATAACATCTATTCCACATATTGTATTTAAAATTATTCATCTTATTATCATTTCAATTTTTATTCAAATACAACATGTATATGTGCCCCATTTTAAATTGGTATGATATTGGTAACATCTAAACTGTTTAAAGTATGATTTTTATATAGATAATTGATCGTATAAAGTATTATTATATTTTAATATATGTGAGACCTATTTTGCAGCGGACTATATCGTAATTATGATGCAGTTTGTTTGCACATGATAAATTCTTTTTCTAGAAATATTCAGGTATAACTTCACTGTATCACAAGTACGGTGCAACTATCTCGAAATGGGCCGCACATAATCATTAAATTATAATTTATTCCA
Source organism: Annona squamosa (assembly GCA_035584095.1). Taxonomy (NCBI): domain Eukaryota; kingdom Viridiplantae; phylum Streptophyta; class Magnoliopsida; order Magnoliales; family Annonaceae; genus Annona; species Annona squamosa. The sequence goes on along the minus strand of JAXCLR010000063.1, from coordinate 50,749,196 downwards.
TCTATTGTATTTAAAATTATGTATTCTATTGTCATACTAATTGTCATCCTAATTGGATATGAGTATGTGTCCCATCTGAAAATGGTACAAATTTAACGTAATAAAATAGCTTAATGTAAATAATAACTTGAAAGTGGTTTTTCCAACATGTAAACCATTTGCTATAAAATTTATATATAAATAAATAATTGTGTAAAATATTAATGCATTTAAGTACACTTGAGGCCTATTTTAGGGCCAAATGCACCGTTAATTATGATGCTACTTCACTACACAAAAAAAGTTCTCATATATATAATTGGGATAAAATTTGGTATGTTAATGGAATACATAATTCTAAATATAATAGATAGAGTAGATTATAATTTTATAATCAAAGGGGATTGTATTAAAAGACAATTGCACCATAATTCTGGTATATTAAAACTACACATGAATATTTTTCTAGATATATATTAAAAGTAGTCTACGAGAGCGGGATCTTCGGAAGAACAAGTGACTCTCTGGTAAAGAATATCGAACGGTTGTTTCTGTTACGATGGAAATTTAACACAGGATAGATGCCAGAGTTTAATTGTATTTAAGCGAAATATTTAGTTAACGTGCAAAAAATTAATGTTAACTCAAAATTTCAGCCCCACCCATCTGCTTGATTTTAATCAGTTCAGCTTTCTTTATCAGGACTGATCGGATTATAGGTCGACGCTAGCTTGAGTCACCTTCATCAATTTAGTTCCCTACGTACTTATTATTAGATTAGATTAGATTATTAATTCCATCCACTGGGTCGGACTAATTTGAGGCTTGACTACTCGGTTTCAACCTTAAATCGACGTTGGGCTTAGGGCTGAAGCCTGATATTGAACCAACAAAAGCTAGATCTATTTCTCAAGAATGCTACTGTGATCGGAAAATGTGCAATTTCTTAGTTACGTCTGCTAATGTATAATACGATTGGAAAGTGAGGAAGTGCTGAAAGTGAGAAAAAGAATAAATTATGTAAATGATATGATATCACAGGCGTAAAGTTGAAACAAATATGGTATTTATAACAAAAAATAATTAAAGTATAGAAGTAAAGTTAAAAAATAAGGTTGTTAGATACTTAATTAAGATGTCTAATCATTTAAGGAAGAATATGTGAGAGAGAAGAAACTGATCACGTTTGGATAGAACTATGATTATTCTTTTTATACCTTCTTATATAATTATCTTACTTTTAAATTGTTTCTACACAATTGCCCCGACACCTAACTTATTTATCTTAATTTTATTTTCATTACTTTTCATCACTACTACTTTCACATCATATCATTTTATTTTATTTTAAAAATTTTAGTTTTAAGGTGTATTTGAGAAGTGATAAAACTTTTGAATGAAAATTTTTTTTGTATATAAGTTTTTGAATTGAAAGAAAATGCTGACATAATAGGGATAATAATGATGAAGAGCGAAAAATAATAAAGTTAAAATAGACAGATTTATTGTATCGTGTAGAAATAATTGAAAAGTAATGTAGTCGTATATGAAGATGTTTTGAAATGATTAAAAATAGAATAGTTGTATAGAAAGATGTTAAAAAATTATTAAAAAATTGGATAATTGTAGAGAGTAAATAAATTTTAACTTACTTTTTTGGGTTTGTTTGGTAAGTGATAAAACTTTTAATAAAAGTTTTTGAATTAGTAGAAAATGATGTGATATGATAGTGGTAATGATGAGAAGTACAGAGAACAAAGTCAAGTTAAATAGGTTAATCATACAGATATTGTGTAGAAATGATTGAAAAGTAAGATAATTATATAGGAAATATAAAAAAATAAGATAGTTATAGAAAGTGAAAAATTTTATATTGAAAAACTTTAGGTGAAAAAATTTTACACCTTATTATTGGACACACCCTGATCATTTTCCAAGCATACGCAAAACTATTTTGCGACTTGTAAGTGGCCTTGAAGCATCTACAAGTCTCTTCAATTACATGAAGTGACAGAGCCAACGCAACTCATCTTCAGCCGGTTGCAGCTCCATGACGAGCTGAGTATATGTCAATTAAAATGCTCGCTATCTACGCGATTATACGTGCCGTGCCAAGTAATAAAGAGTGAGTAGAGTATTGTTCCAACGAGGAATTATTAACCGAAATTATTAATTAGTTTAACTGCTTTCGATGGGTAGAAAATTTTGAGTTTATGGATTTAAGCTAAAGGTAGCAATTGCAATAAGAAATCAGAGTAGAGTTCAAGGAACTGCTGGATACTAAAAACGGGATTACTAATCGGGGATGACAGATGGATAACTTGGAATCCTTTAATCTAAACTATATCGCATTGGCTCTTTTTAATCGGATTGTGTATGAATTTACTAGCCCAAGTTCAATAATTTCTATATATGTCTTCCAACACTATATAAAGTTAATTACACCCTATTTAATGGACCCTATTTAATTGCTATGTTCCTATGCCATTAAATAAAGTAAAATTGATAAGTACATAACTTGTTTAGTGATTATACAGGATTTAACGGTATATTCATATCCATTAAACAACTCCCCTTACAAAGAGAAAACCTATGCCCTGCACATGAATCTAGCAGAGATTTTCCTTTTCCAAGAATAAATCAAGCAATTAAATCATCTTATAAGATAGCCAATCTTGTAAAAAACATTAAAATCGCACATGCAAAGTAAAATCGCACACAATCATATATAATATCAAATAGTCATTCCTGAATTTTAAAGAACCAAGACAATATAGTTTAGAGTTCAATTCATCCTAACTATCTATTTAATGGAAGTTTAGCTCAAAGACATGATCATAGCATCCATTACATCAATATTGAAAGTATCCATGAAAGCAGGTAAAGAGAAATAGAAAGAAGAATAGAAAACTGGTTTTCCGGCGGCTTCCACCAACGGAGTTGAATCTCCTCTTCAATCTGTGCTTTGATCGCGTTTTCGTCTTTCTCTTTTGTGTAATTCTGTTCTTGAGTTCTCTCTCTTCCTGTTTTTCACACGTAAACCCGTAGGATTTATTTGTAGAGTGGTATTGCGCAGCATACACACTGAAATCTGTGCATATGGATGCATATTGACGCCTAGGCGCCAACTCTCTTTGTGCTGGACAACTTGGAATTTTTCTACAAACCCTAGGAGTTCATGCCTTGGCTACTAGGCACCAACTCTTTGGAGGTTTTATGACTTGGAGTTTCTCCTGGATACACTTGTGTGATCATGCCTGACACCTAGGCGCTCCTGACTGGAGCTTAGGCGCCAACTCCCTGGAAGCTATTGTGTTTGCTGGCCTTAAAACTCTTCTGATCTTGGTTGTATGTTGATGAAGTGGCGCCTGGGTGCCCTTGGCTTATGCCCAGGTGCCAACTCGCTGGAAGCTGTTTGTTTGCTGAATTGTGCTGAGGTTCTGGCAAGGGCAAATAGGGTGGCGCCTGAGAGCCATCTACATGCCTTGTGACTTGGTCCCAAACTGCATTCCAGCCGCCCGCATGCTTTCATAATGCCCGTTCTTTTAGCAAAAGTTGAATAAAATAAATAAATGAACTAAAAATGCATAAAAACTAAATAATGTTCCTAAAATGCAAAGCGAGTGAAAATTAAGATAAATGGATGCAAATTAAGCCTAATCTCTCGGACTAACATGCAAATAGAGTTTGAAATGGGTCACGATAACTTGCATTTTTACGAGTTATCACTCCATAGGTTTATACTTTTTTCTTTCTTTGCCACCTATTGGCATTCATAATTCGTATGTTTTTTAATGGATATTTATATACATTATGACAACTTATATTATATTCAAGTACATTGATAGCTCTCACACAATGTAAGAAAATTTTCAATAGCATCCCACACAGGGGGAAAATCTGCAAATACCTCCACCAAAGACAAGAAATAGAAAAACTCCCACCCCATCACCTAATTAAATAGAAGAAGGAAGAGTCAAACTCATGATCAGCCAATCATAGACTAACATGAGTTATTGTTAGGGTATACCCCTAGTTATTATAATTCATGCGTTTTGAATGTACACAAATATGCTCACTAACTTTTGAATTGTTGAAAAATAAATCCTAATACACAATGCAGTAGTTTAAAGAAATTTCAAATTTAGAAATGCAAGATCTAAAAATTATTAAACAAATTTTGCAAAATTGAGACTTTGTTAGTTAGCAACCGGTCTACTTTGAATTAATTAAAAGTACTTGAAATAAATAGGCCAAATCATAATTATATAAAGTTACGACCTTATAGGTTTTATTTACCCCTTTAAAAATGGGATTAGTTTTTGCAGCTTGTCCGGATGATAGACACTAGGAATCGTCCATGTGAGAATAGAAGGTCAATAAAAAGGAAAGTTTCACTTTAGTCTTTTAAGTGTTTTAGAGGCCTAAACCCCGGTTGAAGTATGTTCGAAATGACAGCTTGATAATTGACGTAACTGCACAACAAATTCTGTGGATTTTGGGCTTCAAAATATGATATTATTCGCTTTAGCTTGACAAGTCAGCCACGTAATTTTAAAATATGTCATATCATGTTTTAAGGTTAGATGTACTTGTAAACTCCTGGGAATTCTCCCTTTTTTACGTGAGATTAAGTTTTAGATTATTACAGACATTGTATTGAAGAACGTTAAATCCTTTTAATTTAATCAATAGGGTTTTCGTCAACAAGAAGTTAAAAAAGTAGAATTTTTTTGAAACACTATGGTAAATTTTTGTGATATATTTTAGCGATATATAATATTTTTTTAGCACAAAAGACTCTATTTAGCAAGTAGCAACGATAACATAATGGATATTGCAAACAGTAATTTTTTAATGACAATTTTTGTCACAAAGATATGACTTTTAGTAATATATTTAAAAATGTCACAAAAGTCTTTTTGTGACAAATTTACAGTGACATTGTTATAGTGTAAATTAATTTAAAATTTCGTGTCACTAAAAGTATATTTTCTTGCGGCGAAAATGTGATGTGATAGATAGGGATAAACATCAAGAGCAAAGAAAATAAAGATAAAAGATTATATAAAAAATTGATGATAATATAAGAGAATATAAAAAGTAAAATAGTTAGGATGTGTCTTGCAATCATGAAAAGTTGTCAATCTAAAATATTTTAAGATTCATAAATAGCCTATTTTTAGTCATTTATTTACATTTTACTATACAACTTTTCATTCCGAAATCATTTTTTCATAACTGCACATATAATTATTATATTTTTTAACTTTATTCTCTTTATTCTTTATTATTTATTTTATCATATTATTATCCTATCTATTATATCACATCACTTTTCACAATTCAAAAAATTTACACAAAAAAATTTTTCTTCCATAAATTTTATCAAATCCAATACACCCATAAATTATGAAAATGTCAAATTATATCAAAAGGCAAAAACACGTACCCCCTCCCCCCCCTTCTTAGCCCGTGCCGAAAAGGATCTAATTGTCCAAAAATGAACGTGGGGATGTTTCCAGTCGGGCCACGTACACACCCCTTTAATTTTTTCATATGGGAAAAGACGTCGGCATTCTTCGAGAGCATGAACACCTTTTTTATGATTGTAATTTGGAGACCTCTCTCCTGTGCAATCCCAACAAAAGAAAAAGGACACCGTACCAAGTTCTAGACACACAAAAAAGCAAGGGCAACGATCAATGGCCCATATCGTCTTGATATCTGAAGTTTCTAAGGAAGAAAGGCATGCAGCAAAAAAGAAAAGAAAAAATCAAAAAAGAAACGCACCCACATTTGTACGACAAAGGGGCTGGCATGAAAGACACACCTGGCCATAGGAGGTGGTCATTCAGTTCCTGGCTTCTACTGTTATCACCATTGACTGTAGGAAGGACGACCCACATGCTACATTCTCCAAATGCAAAGGTCAGACGACGAAATACTTTGCACTTTGTCCTGCAGGTTAAATTCAAATAAAGTTACAGCTAATCCATGATATGAAGTAAACGGCTCACCATAAACTAATTCAATCACATTTTGTTACTATTTTCCTGCTAAATAATAAACTAGATTTAGAATGTTGCAAAAGGGCCACCATGAGAAGCTGCAAGTTGTTGATCAGTGTGGAGACCATCATCTTCCATTAGCATTTTTGGGTGGTCCAGTTCCCATTATGTCATCTGCCAGGGATGCATGCGCAGGCATGCGTCAAATCAACGTTGGATTGGCAAGAACAGCCATTCAACTCCGACGCAGTGGATATAAAGTTGGCGTCCATTCAATCTTAGCCAGAGAGCTCCTTTTACCACTTTACTACCGCCTGTGTTCAGATAAGAAATGGCCAGAACAAGACATAGTCGCACCTGTGTCCAGCCCGTTTCTTGTAATGACTCGTCTCTCAAATAACTGAAGTAATTATTTTAACTGCCATTTAAACTGAAAAGAGAAAAAGAAGATGGAAATGTCTGTCGGCCCAGCTTACACTTGTTTAAGTGGCGTGGCATTAGATTAGATTTTGTTGGCTGGCCATTCATCAGTCTTAAATATCTAAATTTCGAGAATATTTGATAGAATAACTAAACAAGGAGTTTTTGCTTTTTTAACTCCCCAGATCTGTTAAGTAACTAGAATAAAAGGGTTCCACTTACCGGAACCGGTTTATAAGAGTGAGTTTTCGCGAGCTTGTTCATACTTGGCCCATAGGGATGATGTGAAATTCACTCTATTTTTTGCTTTTAAGATCTCCTTTGCTTTCATAGAGAACTGAATTTCGTCCATATCAAGGACGCGAATCCTTGCCATTTGATAAATATGTAAAATCAATAGATTATTTAGTTTTATATCCATTCCAGAGCTGTCAATATAACACTCAAACTGTCTAAACATTCTTTCCCATACAAAATATAAATATAACACTAGCTAGACAAATTCATCGCCTGGCGTCTGTAGAACTACCTTGAAATTAAACAGACCTAGGCTAGGTTGTTACTCTACTGACTCAAGTGCCCCTTTCAATTTATTTTGAACCATGCATTTCTGCATTTTTATACAACGCCAATTTTTTCAAAAAACGTTCTGGATACAGAACATAGGAAATCCAGTCAGCATGATTTTGATATGATATCTAAGGAAATCCAATTTTAAAGAGTCGACTGCCGAAACCCATGTGCTATTGCAAGTAGGGTTTGTTTACAACTTTGTAGGCGCACCCAATCATTTTAAAGGGATAAAAGATAACATGAAATAGTGGCCAGCCAACATCAGGTATTTTTATACACATCCGAAAGGGAAAGAAGACCATCGTGATCGCCTACTAGAAATGATTACACTCCTTTTATCCACAAAAGATTCGCCAACCTAAGAAGCATCATAAAATTAGACTAGAGAGATTCCTCAATTTCAACTTGAGACCATTCATCAGGAGATGGGCAAGGAAGTTGATGTGGACGGTGCTGATGATGGCCAGAACTGTGCGTTCTTCACCTTGGATATACTTGTGAGAACACCAAGTGGCGTCACGTCTCCTATCACAGTTACCTTCTTGGATGGGAAATCTATGCTGAAGGATCTCACCCCTGCAAACACACACATACACACATGCAGTAATGTTCCATTATCTTACAAGAATTTTTTTTTTTTTAAAAAAAAACCAATTAAAGTGCTCTGGTGGGTATTTCATAATGCCAATTTCGGTCCATGGCCCGATTGGTTTGGGCCTTCCAAGAAACATTTGTTACTGACTGTTGGATAGGGTTTCAAATATGCCACTGACTTTATTAGCTCGAAAAGGCTTGCTTATCGTGTCATCCAACCCACATCAAAGTCCCCTCACAACTTCCCGTCAGTTTGCGCCTTTTTATAGATTATTCACCACCTGATTATTGTTGGGTGATTTCGTTTTACGAAAAAGAGACAAAAAGGTGTTTTTAATTTGTATTTGTGAACATCATCATGCTTTCGGCGTTTGTGGGGTGCAGGTGTTGTATTGTGTGATCTGATCATGAGTGGACCATCATTACAGGATCGAACGGTGGTACATGACTCTTACCTTCCATTCTAGAGATGTGCTTCCTCACTTTTCCTTCACAGCCTTTGCAGTGCAAAGACACCCTCAGCACGACAACCTACAAACCACATAAGCAAAATAATAAAAAATCATCAATAGGCACGATAAAAACATGCAGTCACTGATCGGTGCATATGCAAAGCAACTTTTAAATACCTGATCATGTGATCTAGTAGAAAAAGATTTCAACGAAACAGCTGAGTCATCTTCCTTGACAGAGAAAGATTTCAACTCAGCTGGCGATTCATGTTCCTTGAGGGAGAAAGATTTCAGAGCCGCAGCTGATTCATGTTCCTTGAGGGAGAAAGATTTCAGAGAAGCAGCTGATTCATGTTCCTTGAGGTAGAAAGATTGGGAAGAAGCTGATGCGTCTTCCTTCAAGGAGCGAGCACGTCTGGGCTCGTCCAGGGGCACCAACGCGCGGTCGAAATTGGAGACATCGATGAAAGGCACGTCATCATCCAAGAGTGAGAGAGTTGAGCCAGGTGAGGGTGGGAGCAGATCAGTGAGGTGCGCGGAGCTCTTCCGGCGAGTGGTCTCCAAAAGATAGCGGGTGGAGCCGGGTGGACTCGGAAAATCGGCCTCTCTTTTTGCCGAGGGCTGCTGCTGCTTGCGGTGCTTTTGGTGGGTGGATTTTGGTTTTGAGGGCGGTTGGAAGCGTGGGTGGCCGAGGGAATGGGAATGGGAATGGGATGGTTTGGTTCTCCGCCTGTCGATGAGGTGGGGCGAGTGGCGATCGATGGTTCGGCCGCCGTGTCGCACCATCGCGTTCGAATCCATGCTCACGCATATTGCTGTCGAGGCCGGCGACGCGCAAAAGAGGTCGATTCCTTTCATGGTTCCACGGTGATTAGCTTCGCGTAATCAAACTGCATGAGAGAGAGAGAGAGAGAGAGAGAGAGGAACTTCTGAGTGAGGTAGCTTGATATGCTTTTAAGGTTGGTGATCGGAGTGAGGGTGGAGAAAGAAAAAGAAGGAGGCAACCCCACAGAATTAAAGAATAAATAAAAGGCTAATAAAGTTTTAGTATGCAATAAAACTCATCTCTCGGTGTGATTTTGAGGTGTAGATTGTTCTCTGCACCCTTCAACACACTTTATCTTTTCGCTAGCACAGAAATGGCCCCAGATCCAATAATCCAAGCCATCATATGATTTTTTTTCGGTGGATGAAAACAACGGAGAAAAAACCCCAAGTCTTGTTACATATCTTAAATCCATACGTATGGAATTTTCAAAATTGAAAAATTGGGTGTCTGTTGGACAGTGTGACCCGTGGAATCAATGGTCCGGATGATTGCCCCATCAGCGATGGTATTTCTTACTCATCATACATGGCCTTTAAAGTAGTAGGAAGCCTGCTGCTCGCTGCTCGCCTCTCTTTTGTTATTGCAAGACATAATTACGACCACCACTTCAACCATTTCAAATTAGCATTATCAATATATCATTAGCCGTTCATGACATATCATTGTCAACGGACACCGACTCCTTCTCTTACTCAAATCACAACCGTTCGACCTTTGATCAAAAGCCATCAGATTCGCACCCAAGTGTGGGACGCGTGTATTTGGATATTGGAGGGGGAAGAGAGACTGGGGTGGGTGGTTTTCTTTTTTTGATAGTCCAAGGACACGGACCGCGAAGAGCGGAACAGACTGCAGGTTTTTGATATTTGACCGCATTTTTTTGTTCGCTGATAGGCACGCGTCGATGCCAGAATGGCACGCGATGGGCTACCACGGTTTTTGTTGTGTCGCGCGTGTGGTTGATCTGATGCATTCATCATAGACTGTCCACCTACCCAAGCAGGCCGAGTCAGTCGTCCACTTCACTTTTCCGCACCACTCATCCCAACCGTACACTTCATCAGCACCTAATCAATGGGCCAATGGCACGAGCACTCGAATTTGCCCGAAGAATTGAAGGATCGGGGCCCACGCCTGGGACGGCAACGGATCTCTTGTCGGCGTTCGAGGCCGTGTTAATTCCTCTTATTCCGTGAAGTAATTCGTCATAAATGGGTGGGCTCCTCCACGTGCGCCTTCCTCCTGCACGCGCACCCACGGACTGCACACGTGACAATTCGACGGGTGTGGCAAAGTATATCCTAGGTACCTGTGCGCGTCCAGAAATAGATAAAAGGGTTGGCCATGGTAAAAAACGTCAAATTTAAAATTTTTCATTTTTTATAATTATCATATTTTTAATTATTTTTTTATATTTTCCTATATAACTAATCTACTTTTCAATCATTTTTATACAACTACTTATACAACCAATATATGTATTTTAATTTTATCATTTTTATTCCTTATCATAACTCTTATCATATCTATCATTTCACAACTTTTAACTTATAAAATTTTTCATCAAAAGTTTTATTCATTCTCAAACATGCCCGAAAAGTGTGTTTTGAAAGTAATAAAATTTATTGATAATAAATTTTAGGTGTAAAAATTTTTAAAATAAGAAAATTGATATAATAGGATGCGAGTAATAATAAGGAATAAAGATAATAAAGTTAAAATAGACAAATTCGTTGTATAAGTAATTGTGTAGAAATTATTTAAAAATAAGATAGTTTGTGAAGAAAAATGTGAAATAATAATTAAAAAATAACGTAGTTATAGTAAATGAAAAACTTTAAATTAAAAAGTTTAGTTGAAATTTTTTTCGGAAAATAAACCACCCAAAGTAAGTCTCAATTTGTATACCCATGTGAAGGAGTAGGTTCTAAGTAAAAATATATCCAATTTAATTAGAAAACGGTAGATTTCAAAGTCCAGATATCCAGAACGATTTGAATTATTAATATATGTTCACTATAATATTTTATGACCCATAAAAATATAATATTTTGTGAAATATCTTTTGTATTGAATGGTATAAATATATTCCTTAAATACATAAAAATTGTTTAATTTATCTATTATTAAGTAAAATTTAAGAGCATGTTTGGTAAATACAAAAACTTTTCAAACAAGTAAATATAATAAATATATTTTAAAAAGTATATTATTATCATCTTGATTATAGATTTTTTAAATAAGATTTATGGTTAAATTATGATTTTTAAATATAACAATTATTTTAAAAAATTAATTTGGAACCAAAATTGAAAACAACACGACTTTAAAAATAAAGTAGAGTGCACTTAAAACTGACATGACATAAAATAGGGTAAGGCGAGAGTTTTGAAACTAGGGTAGAAGTAGAGTCCACCTTAGTTTCACTTTGTGGGACCGAATCAAATTATCTGATCTGGCCGACCGTCCAGAGATAGTAAATCACGTGTGTAGATAGAAGACAAGTGGGGAAGCGTGATCATATACAATACTAGTATATTATATATGCGTGCCCGAGGCAGTTTAGTACTTTAGTTGCAGATTTTAAGGGTTTCTGGTAAACTGGTTTTGTTGCCATCATGCATGGCGACCGTTTCTGCTCGTTCGGACCGTTTGATTCCAAGTAGTTAAGTACGATGGCTCGCAGAAGGCGGGTAATTTGTGATTTAATTGAAAAGTGCACTCGATACTGTGGTTACGGTTTCCAACTTATTTTTGACTTTTTTTTTTTTTTTTTTAAAAAAAACCACAGCGTATAAACATGGATCTTAAGCCACTTTAGACAAGTTCATTTTTAAAAAAAATGTCGTTAACATACATTCGTCACAAGTTTTTTCTTAAAATTAATAAATTTTCTTGAATAGAAAATCTGAAAAATAGAAGATAATATCGGTAGATATATGAAGTGTCTTGTGAAAAATAGGGAAATGTTGCATGGGGTTATTTGAATTTTGGCCATTCTAACTATGCATATTTGTTTTTTAACCAACGAATTTTGCATATTTACTTTTTAAATCCTATAAATTTGCCTTCTTTGTATCTTAAACTCTGTTGTTAATGCCTTCTTTTATCTTAAACTCTGTTGTTAATGTACGTCACCAAACGAATAAAAAATTTGTTAATAGTTGCCGTATAAAACTTTTAATAATAAAATTGCCATTAGAGGAGTCAATTCATGAAATGAGTTGACTTAACTTAGCTACAACCAACATCACACTATCTAAAAGTTTAAGTTGACTCATTTCATAAGTTGATTCATTTTCATAAATCAACTTAACTAAGCCGTATAGCTTGTCATGTCCGTATATATGAGTCAACTCATGTTTAAGGATTGACTGGACTAAGTCATAAAATTATTTTAGACTTCTCATTTACAAATAATATTTGTTAGTTAGGTGTTTTAACAAGATGTTTACAATGAAAAGAGGGTAAACTTACATGATTTGAAAAGTAAATATGTAAAACTTATAGATTAAAAAGTAAATGCACATAGTTAAAGAGATAAAAATGTAAAAAAAAATTAATTGTAGGGAAACAAAAGAGAAGACAACAAGTGAGTGCCTTTTTAATAAGCAAACCCCAAGCATGAATTTTTTGGAACTTGTTATTCACCAAGAAATCCACATGAAAGGGGAGTCATTTCAGAAAAATTCTAATATTAGAAACCTTTAGTTTATTTATCGCTAAAATGAGTGATTTATTTATTTGATTTTTTTTTGAACAGCCAAAGCCACCACTGCTCATGGCTAATGCATACGTTGGGACATAAAATAAATATTTTGTTTATTCATTTTAAATACAAGTAAACCTTTAGAACACATGATGTTTACCATCTAAATGATGGCTTCACATACAAGATTTCTCTGAAAATGAAAATATAAGAAATTTATTTAGACAATTAGATTGGAGAAAGTGAAAATTAAAGTTGCAAGCAAGATACCTCTTGGGCAGGGCCCGACTTTTAAAATTGCCGAACCTCATCTTAGCCGTGGGAGCCTTTAGTCTCCCTTCTTCATATTTAAAAGTGCGTAGTTTTTCTCTTAATAATAAGAAGCACATAGTCTTCTTTTTGAAAATTGTAAAAAAAATTTGAGCTTGATTGTAGTATAAAATTGAGATGTAAGTATACCAAAAAATTGTAAGTAAGATTTGCGGAGCGTTTCCCTAGCATGTCCACGATTTCCTTTTAATACATTTAAATCTTCATGAGGTGATTTCTTTCGAATTTGATGGCTAATCTTTTTGGAAAAAAAAAAATTTCGCTTTCCACTTTTTTATGAGATAATGAGAATATACATACATATATATATTTTATGAATATGACATAATTAGTGTCTGGAATAAGGATTTTTACCCGACCCAACCCACAAGGCTCAGATGATTTCGATAGTTGAAGAAGAGATTTTGTCCTCAAAACAGTCCAACATCTTGTCCAAGTACGTTTGGTCCTCATGATGAAGTAATTTTAATGATGAGAAATATAAAAAATGCCACTTGGAGAATGGAGTGCAGAATCTGCTAGAAATTGTTCTTCCAGTAAGCCTATCCTTCAACACTTCAAAAAATGCAGAAACTACCGTGTCCCACCTCAACACCGTTCATTAATTTTTGGGAGGTTGTTATGGCCCTCATCACATCATATTTATTTTTGAAATTTCATCGAATAGGGTACAAGCCAATAATCAGGTAGTGGTTATTAGTGGCTCTAAAACCTGTTAGTTTTACAACATAATCACAGTTACATCGTATAATTAATAAAGTAATTTAAATGCCTATTTTATCTGAAAAATAATGATTCTATTATTAAAAGACATTCTTATTTTTTTTCTTAGAGTCCCATGATGTGATTTTTCTATCTGCTCTTTATCCCAATTAATTAAATCCAGGAAAACGCATACAAAAACATAAAAAAATTTGGAAAATCTGAAGACGTACAAGTTGTGCCCATTTTCACCAGAGAAATGCCATTATATATGTTATTGTACAAAGACGAATGTACAAACGAAATTATGACATAAGACACCCCAAACCCTAAACAAAGAAATCCAATATTATGAAGTATACCCAATATTAAACTTGAATAATATAAAACAATATGAGACCTCAAAAACTCAGCAAATAAATATCTTGAAAAAGCTTCTAATATTTTTATTAGAAGACATTAAAAGATAAATTGAAGTAATTGAAGAGGTTTAGACAACCGAACCAAAGTCATGAAGGTTTTCATGACTAGTTCGACCGGTGGTAGAACCAAAAAAAATTAGTGAACCATGACATAAGAGGTGCACATTCTACCCAGTTGGGTTCATTCTTAAAATGGTTATCATAACTTTGGTATTCAATATTGTTACTTCAATGCATAAATTTTTTAGACCTCTGTGACAGTTGAGGGTAGTAAATTTTCGTACATATATCCTTATAACCAAGTAATCGTTAATGTTTCCATAAAAAAAACATCGTTAATGTGGATTTGTAACGGTAACACCTCCTTGAAATAACCTTTAATTCAAGCTCTTAATCAGGTTGTCAACTGCAATATGCCTGTTCATTGTTAGCTCATGGCCACGGAAAGAAAAAAATCAAATTTCACAATCAAAAGAGGATTAATTAGTTAACTGGGCATACGCAATCTCAAATAGCATTAATTAACGCTTCTTTTTCTTTTCTTGATTTTAATTGATTGACGCGCACCGAATCATGTGTGATACTGATTTGATGGGGAAGGAAAGGTTTGCGATTGTTTGGAGCGGAATTTAACAGAAGAGTAGAGATGAGGTAAAAAACAAGAAATGATGCATTGGCAGGCCATCCAAAGTGAACATAAGATAGATTCCAAAGGAACATATGCTGTGTGGGGTAGATTATAGGAGAGAGAAGTGGTCTGCGGATGAAGGAGACAGGAACCTACTTTCTTCTCCATCATCTCTTTGTTCTCTACAACAGGCCAACCGAATCCGATGCTCTTGTGTTCTGCCTCTCTTTATTTTTCCATCCCCACCATCCATGCAACAACAGCTTACATGCAAGCTAGCTAGACCCATACTAGCTTCTCGATTTTTCTCCATTTCATTATCAGAAAATCAGAAATCCTTCACTAATCTTCTCTCTTCAGCGGGTAGGTAAGCAGTCAATGCCCCTTTTGGTCCCCATGATTATCAGTAAAGTGGCATGGGCTGATCTGATCATGATTAATTGCCAAAATACGGCACTGTGATTAACTAAGACCCCGTTTAGAATTAAATGAGGAGTGCAAAGACCTGCTCGCCACTAAGCATGACTGATACCAACCGGGCTATGCCTATATTGGTTTTTACACATTTTTCATTTCTGAGATTAGCACGATTTTTTAATTACTTTCAATGGTCTTAATAGTCTTAGATTTTTTCCATATATATTGCAAAATGATCATTTCAGAAGTCCAAAAACATATTTGTTTGTTTTTTTTTAATTTTTTTTTGCAAAATGGTTTTTCTAATTATGCTTAATCTATAATTTTTATTAATTATGGAGATGTATGTGTATTTATTTTAGATTTTTAAATATAGGGGTATGTTAGTCATGTTTAAAAAATTTTAAATAATTAAAATACTTCTATATTTAAAAATCCAAAATGAATATATACATATTCTCAAAATTGGTAAAAATTGGTTTATAAATTAAACATAATTAAATGAGCTATTTTGCAAAAAAAAAATTGAGAAAAAAAAACAAATATGTGTTTTAGACCGGTCTACAGTGACTTCATTTCAGATTGATCTGATCAGTCCAAAATATCAAACCTCATATATATTTCTACATTTCTTGGTAGGTTACTGATCGAATCTTAAAATCACGGAATTTTATGGGGAATGTTTGTACGTAATTATGAGCGGTGAATCGTAATAAAAAAAAAATTATGGTTGGTGAATGGAAATTAATTTTCACCCAATTAATTTCTATAAATTAATCCCCCTCAATTTCGCATGTGTTTGGCTCATGGATCCAAATTGCCTGCTGCAGATCACAACTTCTTCCCGCCTGCGGGTCTCATCAACATTATCATTATCTCCCCACCACCATTTTATCCTAACTTTGTTCTTTTTTTCATTGTTTGTATGTTGTTGGCGGATCTCGCCAAAACCATATTTTCCAAATCATGCGTTTAAAGTTGAATTTCTCTTTCCTCCGTTTCTTCGCCTCTCTTTCTCTTCGTCTCTTTCTCATAGTTGAAATTGGACCATTTCTGTCCGTCAATTGGCAATTTCGATCCCCTGGTCCTGTCTGATTTATACGTTCAATAACAGCCACAAAGAAGTGAGATCTTGGCCATAGGTTTTTTCTTTCTTTTTCCTTTTTTTTAAAAAAAAAAAAAAAAAACAAGACGTTTGTGTAGATATGTGGATAAAGTGAGTAAAGGGGATATATGTATAAGAAATAGTATATTTCTTGATAAAGTGAAACAAATTTGGCTGTTTCAACATCGAAACTGCCTTTTTGACGTGATCATGTAGCAACAGCCGAAGTGGGGAGTTATTTAATTGAAGAGAAGCCCTTTAACAAAATGTTACAGGTTGAATGGATTGCATTCTTTCTGTAACGATGAGGAAAGTGGTTCTTGCTAAATCACTATTCCCACCGTGATATTATGTTGGTGAATCCGGTATCAAAGCTTCCGGAAAGTCAAGTGGAATGGACCCACCTTCATATCCGGGGTGACCGGTGCCTTCAGCTTCATCGCACCTTAATGCATTTTACCTATTCATTTATTTTTGAAAATTTTTATATAATTGTTAATCTAGATTTATTTAACATGCGTATTAATTTTTATTATTTTCAAAGATTTTTAAATATTTGTTTTTTATTTTTAAAAATCATCGATATTTTCATAATTCATAAATTACGAAAATATCATTAATTTTGAAAAATTAAAAAAATATATGAAAGTATCTAAAAATAGTAAAAAATTATTATATATGTTAAACACACATGATTAAAATTTATATAAAAAATTTTCAAAAAAAATTTTAAAAAATGAATTTTTTAACCCGAGTACACCCAAGTTAAGTGCACTCAAGTGCACTGATCACATCTCCCTCATGTCAGTCTTCTTTTTATCCCTTCTAATTTGAACCTGATCATACGACAAATCCTACTATTCTTCGGCGATAAAATATAATGGATGAACGGCTTAATTAAATATGCCTAGAAAATGAATTGGTAAAGAGAGAGAATACGGAAATTAGGGGGAAATGGACAAAAAGATATGATGAAAGGAGAAAAAAGACAGGGAATGACGTAATATTGTGAGGGTAATAATTAGTAAAAGACTTTTAAGTGGTGCATGTGTGGTTGATTAAGCACATAAATCCCTGTTCCTACTGAAACTTGGATGATTCTATTAGATTCCTACCATAATCGGTTGAGCAACGTATGTATCTTTGAAGCCTCCCAGCAAATCTGCTGTATTTGATCCATGTAAATGCCATGCTATTTATTGACTAGTTGGTATGGATAGAATAATTAACATACACAGCCACTTGCTTTGAAGTTGCTATCATGGATGACTGGTGGCCAGCTCGATCGAGTTTTGTCTGTCTGATACCGCTCTCGTGGACACCGATCGTGAAAGCCAACGTTCTCAAATTTACCCAGAAAGAATTTCAGAGCCTTGTATTTGGCAAGGAATTTCTAAGAATTAAATAATAATCCGAGGAGCCTGTAATAGCCTGGACTGAAATTCAGATGGTCCACATGATGACCGGTGCATTTAAGATATTTCCGGTGTTAGAGCTAGAGCTGTTGACAACGCGACGATGAAGGGCATCAGCAAACGCAGTCGAGGTCACAAGCTCTCTCTCGCCCGTCGGCGCCAGCAGAGTGAAAAAGAGAATGAAAGACAAAACGGTCGGTGTTCTGCTTTAGTCAAAAAGAACGGTGAAGCGATAGATCTCTGATCCGCCGTACACGCGGCATTCCAAGCTTACATCTGGGCGATGCCTCTATCCACAGCCCATCTTACTCCCACAACGAATAAATTCCTTGCTCATCTCTCCTACTCGATCGAGTGTCTGCTCCCTCCCTTCCTTTTGTTGGCCTCAAGACAAGAGATCAGGATTGGTTTTGGTTGGTTCTCATGGCAGGCCCATGTTAATCTCGGGATGGGGCGAATATGAATTCCTTATGAGGTATGATGCTCCTTAGTAAACCATCAGGCCAAAAAAATCTATTTAATTTTTTTATTTTAAAATAAATTTATTAATTTAGGTGTATTTAATATATAAACAAAAATGATAAACTTAATTTATATATTACATACACTTAGGGTGCATTTGTTTACACCAAAGGCTTTTCAAAATAAAACTTTTCATTTTTAACGATTATCCTATTTTTCATTATTTATTCACATTTTCTTTTATAACTATTTTAATTTTCAATTATTTATAGACAACTACTTAATAATTAATCTATTTATTTTAACTTTATTTTCTGTACTTCCGTTATTACACCTATCATATCACTTTATGTTCTCTCGTTTAAAAAATTTTTACACTAAAAATCTTTTATTCAAAAGTTCTATTATCACTTCTCAAATACATAGATTAACAAGTTATGAAAAAAATTTTAAAAATTTTCTTAATAGGTTTCTTAGCTTACTCATCTTGTCCTATCAGAATCATACCTCCTTTATTGTTTAGTCCGTCTGGGGGCATAACACGAACGGACCCACGCTCGAATTGGATCTTAAGGTCTGTTTTGCGTTGATGAAAATTTAATTCCCAGATCTTGGGGAAAGGAATTGAGGGAGAATAATTTCATGAAGGTTTTTAATATAATTCTATTATATAGTAATTTCATGAAGTTCTTAAATATAATTCCGTTATACACGCTCTTATTTATGAACTTGGCTTAATTTACTACGGTTCTAGTTCGATAGGAAAATTCTAATAAATATTCGAAGACAAAATCCCAAATAATTAATTTCAGGATATCATCCCAACTGCCTAGAAGTCAGGTGAAAAAAATCCAAGAGGGCCGCATCTTCTGCCAGAATTTCAAGTTGGTTATGAGACAGGAGGTGGGACTCTTGGACAGCAAAGTCCGGATGTCCAATGAAAAGGAAAACGAGAAGTAAAATCACATGATGAAGCGGTAAATCAATCCTTAGAGCGTACGCATGGCAGAGAAGTGGAGATCTCTGGACCGTGCATATATAGAAATGTCGTAGAGCAGCAATGAGGAGAGTAGATTTCCAGTTTGCCCATGCGGAATGAAGATGAGAGAACAATAGGCCACATGAGGAGAAAATGATTATTAATACAATACAGCGAAGAAACATTGAATTTCCTTGGGAGGTCATGAATAAAAAAATAAATCAGGAGGGGAGGCATCAGCATGCAAAACAAGCATGCGGACGATTTCTTCTCCTTTCTCATATAAATACAAGCTGATTTCGCTACTTCTGGCCTAAACCAACTCTTCTTTCTTAGTTCTTACTCCTCGGAGATGCGTCTCTGGAAATCGGACACCATTCGGGGCAATCCTTCTCTGAGTGACACCTTGGGCTCCCAGTTTAGCAGTTGCTTTGCTTTGCTGATGTCTGGCTTCCTCATATGGGGATCGTCTTCAGTGTTTGGCTTGAACTGGATGGTTGCACCGGGATCAATACTTTCTTTGACCACCTGTGCAGAAATGGTTAAATCACCTAAAGCTTACTCAAAGCAATGCTTGCAAGGAAGTGAAAATTTTGAATTACCTCCCGTTTGATCAGAAGGGCAAAAAGGAACATTGATAAAAGTACATATCCACAATGGGACTTTCAATTTCATGATGCCCCATGCCCTACATCCTACACACCTTAGCTTGGGAAAAGGTAAAAAAGCAAAACAAAATCATCATCATCATCATCGTAAGTCATTTCCTACCTAAGAGGGGTCCAACTGCATGGATTCTATTACGCCGTTCCTAGCGATTTAAGATTAAATTTTCTATAATTTATAATATTTTTATATCTTGTTTAATTACTTCCTTCCATATTTTTTGGATTTTCCTCTCATTCTTCTACCACATTCTACTTTGATCGACTTTGTCTTCCTAACCAGTGCTATTTCAGGCCTCATTTTAACATGACCAAACCATCTTAATATATTTTCTCTCATTTTATCACAAATTGGTCTTACTCTTAGGTTTTCTCGAATTATTTCATTCCTAATTTTATCTTTTCTTGTTTTACCACTCATCTATCTTAACATTCTTATTTCCGCTACGCTTATTTTTTGTATATGTTGTTCTTCAACTGCCCAACATCCTGCCCCATAAAGTATCGCAAGTCTAATCACAGTCTTCTTTTAATTTGATTGGAACCCAACGGTCACATAAAATTCCTGACACACTTCATCATTTCTTCCATCATGCTTGAATTCCATGTATTATATCTTTCCCAATTCCCCATTTTCTTAAACTATTATTGATCATAAGTACCAGAAGTGATTAGTTCTTGTTACTACTTAATCTAAAATCTTAATTGGTTCCTCATCCAAGTTCTCACTATTATTAAAATTGCATTTCATATATTCAATTTTTATACAACTAATTCTAAATCATTAGATTCTAAAGCATCTACCCACCTATTCAATTTTAAATTTAGTCATTTTTTAGTTTCATCTATTAGAACAATGTCATTTGTAAATAACATACACAAAAGTACTTCTTCTTGAAAATGTCTAGTAATTTCATCTATTACTAAAGTAAAAAGGTAAAGACTCAAGGCTCAGCCTTGATATAAACTTATTTTAACTAGGACAATATTAGTACCTCTACTAACGGTCCTCACATTTGTAACAGCCCCCTCGTATATATCTTCAATAATATCAATGTATCTATTATTAATTCATTTCTTTTTCATCACTTGTCATATTAACTTTCTTAGTATTCGATTATTATGCTTTTTCTAAATCAATAAAAACCATGTATAAGTTCTTTTTCCTCCCTATGCTTTTTAAATAGTAATCTAAATAAAAAAATAACTTTAAATTGATTTTTAGATACATTAGTTTCCCGTTTAAGTCTATGTTCAATTAATCTTTTCCATAATTTCATAGTATAACTCATTAATTTTATTCCACGATAATATGCACAATTTTGAATATCTCCCTTATTTTTATAGATTGAGACTATAGTGTTTTTCCTTCACGCACTTGAGATTAACTTTGTTTTTATAATCTTGTTAAAAAAATTTGTTAACCATGTTGTACTTATATCTCCTATGCACTTTCATGCACCGATTGGTATATTATTTGGGCCTAAGGCTTTTTTCATGTTAATTTTCCTTATAACTTTCTTTACTTAAGATATTCAAATTTTTGAGAAGTAACTGATATTCATATTTTCTTTTTTATTTAAATTGACATCTAATGGTAAATGTTCGTGTGCGGTATCATTTAGAATAAAATTTTCATCTTTTTTTAATATCATCATCATTGACTAGAACTCTTTGGTCTTCATTTTTAATCCATCTAACATGTGTTAAATCTTTGCTTTTATTTTTCTTTAATTTAGCCAACTTAAAAAATATCTTTTTCACCTTGTTCAGGTCCTAATCTGTCATAATTGTTGTTATAAGCTTTATGTTTAGCATCAGTAATAATTTTTTTATTAGCTTTTTTTAATAGTTTATATTACTTTTATTTCTCTGTCATGTTTTAAACTTTTCTTATTTAGCATTTAGAGCTTTTTGAACATCCTCATTCCACCACCAAGTTTTCCTATATAAGGATTTACGATTTTTATATATTCCTATAATACTTTATCTTACTTATTTTATGTTAGTTGTCATTTTATCCTACATCGATTCTACTCTATCTTCTTATATGTCCAATTTTTTTTCTTCTATTATTCTTTTACTAAAAAGTTCTATATTATTTCCCTTTAAATTCCACCATTTAATTTTTGAAATTATATTGCCTTTAGTTTTTGTAAAACATGTGCAAAACAAAATTTAAAAAAAAAAAAAAAACTTTCCCACTCCATCTTATTCACCTTTATGTATGATTTTGCATCTTAATTACCTTACTTTTTCTATTATTATATCTACATTCCAATTATTTGTCATATTTTTTATACGACTACCAGAATAAACATATGTACGACTAGTGGTGAGTGATTCTGGAGCGAAAAGCTCTCTAACCCACAAATATCAAATCTCTTCTCCTCCCTACACTGAAATTTAGGATTGGAAAAATCTAAATTCTGCTGCAAATCTATGAATACAATCCTCAAAAGATTATGACATTCATTGTTCGTTTTCCTTGGTCCTAGATGGTCTAAAGCATTGGAAATCAGTAACTCAGAATTGTATTTCAATCCAAGAGTTATTTAAAATTCGTAAAAATTAATTTATAAAGACAAATAAGTAATTACAGTTAGATAACCAACCTGGGCTAGCTCTAACATGGTAAATTCACCAGGGTTCCCCAAGTTAAAAGGTCCGATATGATCCCCTTCCATTAGAGCTACTAATCCATCAACCTGCAGTTCACGCATTGAAGATATAAATGCGTGAGGCTCAGCAACTTATTGCAATCCAATTTAAAAACAAGAAAAATTATCAGGCACAAACTGGCAAGCCTAAAATCACACGAAATTAGAATTCTAAACAACAAATTGCCCATGTACCTCCCACGTACTAGATAATTGGATCTACAAAGTTGTGTCATTGATTCTAATTCATGGTCTACTGAAAGGTTCATAGAACATGGAAACTTTCATTACTCATCTGATGGTCCCTGGTCACAACTTGGTTGGGATTGAAATGGAATGAATCTCCCATTTCTCAAAAACATTTTTCTCATTCCCAAAAATTAACAATAAACTTTTCTCATTCCCAGCAAAACATCACCTTTTCCATCACACATCCTCATCTCATCCTTATCCAATCCAAGTCTTCAATGGACAAATTGTGGTGTATAATTTCTAGCAAGCTACATGAAATTATGTTTGATCCTGGGCTCATTACCACATACATTTGCAAATCCAGCCATGACATATACAGACATGTCACACAATCCTTAAGCATTGAGGATTGTGAACAAACAAATGCAAATACAGGAAAGCACAAACTTGATGATATTGGAAAATGTCACTGAAAATGAGTAGTGCCATTTCCTCAGTATGACAAACAACCAACAGATGACATAACAGTCTAAAATGGGGGACTATTGTGCAAATGCACAAAGGCTATCATGCAAAAAATGGTTGAAAGGCCATGGACATAATTCTGTTTTGTAAACAGCCACATAATCCATAGAAGATGTTGGCAAGCGGGTATTGTAACACAGATAGGAAAAAATTCTAAAACCATAACAAAAATGACATAAAAGGGAAGGAAAAGAAAGAAAACATAATTCCATAACTTCAATATTACACGATTTTGTCTACTTGAATTTATTGAGCAGCAAATCAAAGGGGAACTTGCTAACTGAGAAGCAAGGCTGGTTGACAGTCAACCTAACTCAATGTCCCAAGATGACTTCAAATCAAGAAGACTAATGCTTTTAACTTTATTACTTTTGTTGTTAAACATCAAAGAAATAATTGAGTTTCAGATGCTCAACTTTGCTAAATTCAGCTTTCAGCTTTAGAAAAAGGCTCTTCTCCTTTCTGTCTCTTTACATTTTATGCCTGTAGAAGCAACCTCTGCTGCTCATTGCTCATAATCAACCACATGGAAGATTCAAAAATTGGATCAATTGCTACAGTTCCAGCTAGTTTTCCTTGTATTTCTATGCCGTGTGAAATCTCATTGTGATCATTACATATTGCCAAGCTCAAATCCACGGGCATTGCCAGAAGGATGGAGAAATGTTTGCAGTTTTCATCCAAGAGTTTTATCTGGCTGAGTGCAGTCCAAAAAGGCCACCCTTATGCAAGAGGCGAAAACAGTGTCGGTGAACTTCAAGAGAAACTTGCAGTCTTGCACACATGAGTATGCAAATTTGAAACTAAGGCATATATGATATAAATCACTGGAGGAATACCACTACAGTTGTCAAAATAATGGAGGAATGCCACTACAGTTGTCTAAATTATAGTAACACACTTCAGAAGCATGTTTATTGGTACCCCAATCAGAGGCTTGTCATAAAGATAAGGTATTTCCTACAAGGTATGAAAGCATAAAAATCGAGATCCAAGGATCAAACAAGAGGCATATGAAAGCATAAAAATCAAGATCAAAGGATCCAACAAGAGGCTCACCCTAGGCTCTCATGATCCATGAACGACAGAAGAAAACCACAGACTATTCTCTTAGGATGAAAATTCATTAATAGGAAACATGCACTGTGTACTTGGCTACTCGCCTTTGTAATCTGGTGAGTTATCTTTTCTGTCAAATATTATTTTCAAAGAGACGAGGCGCTTTTCACTCCATTACTAGATTTCTGCTTTTATCTAGCAGATTTGCAGCTGGTCAGTTGCTGATATGAACTTCAACTTTCATTCAGGTGAAGTTTATGTTCCTACGCCTATCAGAAGTTGAGGATTGAGGTTTTCAACAACATGAGAAGAAATACCATCAACTACAGGAAGCTGTATTTACCTTGCTGGTGATTACTGGAGACTATATTCATCATAGACTGGCATTCAAATCTACATTGACCTTGGTTCAACCAAAAAAAAAAAAAAATTCCATCGACCTTGGGGCTTCCTTCTTGAGAGGCAGATGCAGATTTGCTTTATCAAAGCTTTATCAAATAGTCCACATGCAGTCCATTCTTCAGCACAATCTAATCTTGAGAGCACTAACTGTGTCGACGCTAAACCTCAACCCCCTCTGACAGAATGGCTCCCTCATCACCCTAACTTCATCCCAGAATTTGTGAATGATTGAATATCTAGATTTATACCAAGCCTCAACACACTTAGGTGTTTTTTCTGCCTTTTTTTTCATTTTTTTTTCTTTTCATTTTTATGTAGGCTCACATGCGTTTAATTCACACACCAAAATTGCTCACAGTCATTTAATTCGCACACCAAATTTACCACATTTCAATTGTTGTATATATTTTTTATAATATAAAAAATCAACATTGATTTTTGATACCATAAAAAATAAATACAAAAATCCAAAATTGGTGAATTTTGGTATATGTAAAGATTACATGTGGGTCCACATAAATGAAAAGAAAAACAAAAAAAATGAAAAAAGGCTTGAAACACCTACGCATATTGAGACTCGGTACATATGAAAATATTAGATCATTACCCCTAGATCTTTTGTTCTATAGATATGACAGGATACGAGGGGTGTAGCTGATAAACAAGAAAACTACTAAAATTTTTTCCAAAACTTTTCAACACACTTCTCCATACAAACAATAACTCCTTCACATCTTGTCATATAACCACTCTATCTATTTTAATTTTATTGACTTTACTCTTGACTTTTACCCCTATCATAAGTCATAACATATTACTACGTTATCTATTTCAAAAACTTCTCCACCAACTTTTTTTCCATCTTATCAAAAACACTCTAACTAATCACAACATCATAAAATTCTTTTGAGAAAAATTGATAATTTATGATAACTGGAAGTTATAGATTCTCAGTACACCAACGGGGATGGCATATGATGCATTTTAAGACTTACGTCAGTGGGCAAGTCTGCATTGCTAGATTCTGCAAACAAAACGGTAATTCTGAATAAGAAAATTTTGAATAACAACTATCATTTTTGGTTTAAGCTGGCAGCAAGTGACTTCCAGCAAGAACGAATAAAGGTAAAAGTTTCCATAAATTTGGAAAAGCCAAAGTCCCTCTGCCAATTATTTAATGCAAGTAAAATTTTCAGGGTTTGAAGTTTGACCATCAAAGAACAAAATGCAACTGAACTCCATGAGTCAAACAAATTAGTAGAATCCTAGGGAAGGCAAAACTTTGATTGGCATTTCTAAGAATCATATGATCGGAATTTATCAAATTTTATTTGGAAGATCTTTTTGAAAGACTGAGGCTCCAGGAGGGACTTGATTGATTATTTTCTCTTCCATTTTCTTTATCTAAAATTTTCCAACATAACAATATCAACATAGAAGTTTGATTTTTTTCATTTTGGGTACAGCCAATGAGACTTCTCTGCATATATTTACCATGCGATTGAAAAAAAATAAAAAAATAAAAAAATCAAATCAAATCAAATCAAATCAAATCAGCAGTGGCTTGACTCTCCACAAAAAAAATGAGAAAATTAGCATGAATAACTATTAATTGACCATAACCTATAGTAGATTTCCATAAGATATTAAGATGGCTAAGGATGGTGGCCTTTGGAAAGGTTCAACATGCATAAAACACAAATATCGAAATATTACAACGCACAATGGAACTTCAAATTCAAAGCTCGAAAGTCAATAGCAGTACCACCACAAGCAAACCGATGGAAAATCATTAATCCAGCTATCCAACATATTCAAATCATAACAGGAATGGAACAGAGAAACACATTTTATTTTTTCTGCAAGAGCATTTCCTACCAGACTTAAGTTTAGAAGAAAGAATATTTCTTTAAAAAAAAAAAAAAGTTTAGAAGAAAGAATAAAATACCAGATCGGAAACATATTGGAAGCTTCGTGTTTGTTTCCCATCACCATAAACTGTCATAGGCTGTTTGCGAAGGGCCTGACACACAGACATTGAACATTTGAGATACACTTACCTACAATCCATTCAAATACATACTTATGTATACAGCCATAAATTGATTCTTTGTGAGTAAGCGAACCTGAGCAACAAAGTTACTGACAACGCGCCCATCATCTATACACATACGAGGCCCATATGTATTGAATATGCGAGCTATACGCACCTGAAAAAATCCCAACATCATGAGATAAAGTCCACATGCATTGAATAAATTAAAAAAAAAATTAGTAACACATGGTCAATGACGTTCTTGTGCAGCAAACTTGAACAAGTGCTTAACTATGATTTCAATACTAAGTGTAAGAGAGAGGTGGTGCAGTATTAACCAACATTAATACTAAAATGTAAAAGAAGGAGAGAGAGTTCAATGGCATCCAAGTGCATTATTGTCCCGAGAAGCTTTATCTTGTAATAAAAGTATCATCCACATAAGTATAATACAAAATGAAGATAAATGTCATTTATTTTAGTTTTAATATGCATTAAGGCTGCATGTATGTGTCCTTAATTTCTTCATGTTTATTCTGAATTTCATGCTCATTGTTCTCAGATGGTATTCTAAGTTTTCATGATAACTGAGGAACGATAGCTTGCTGTTGCATTTTATGGTGTATACAAACAGATTTAACCATAAGTGCATTTGGAAGTAACCTCAACATCTGCTCCACGATGGTAATCCATAGTTAATGTTTCAGCAGTCCGTTTTCCCTCATCATAACAGCTCCTGACACCTAGACAAAATAATCCAAGCAATATTTGTGATCATGTGGATGTATCACAACTCTACATGAAAGGACGTTTTGCAATAAGGACATGAAAGGTTACAAGATCTCTCAGAAGAAATTGGAGCACACAAGGCAGCTTACCTATAGGGTTGACATGTCCCCAATATGTTTCCTTCTGTGGGTGCTCAAGAGGATCACCATAGACCTCACTAGTACTAGTCAGCAGAAATCTAGCTCCAATTCTCTTAGCCAGGCCCAGCATATTCAAAGTTCCCATTACATTTGTTTTGTAAGCAGAGTCAAGGATAGGATTGAGTTTCATATTGTTCAGCATGAAAAGAAAGGAATGCTAGTTTCAAGTAGTGTTTTTTTTTTTTTTTTTTTTGGAAACAAAATTCCTGGAGCGGATGCATTGATTAAGAAATCATACTGAATACAACAGGGTACATAAAAGTCGTATATTTCTTTCATGCTATAAATGGCCACTACTTTGAAAAAACAGAATCCAACCAATTCCAGCAAATTACAGGAATGAATTAAAACACTATATGAAACCAACATAGCAGATCCTCCGGGTCCCTTTTGCATTGAGGTCGTGCTCCAAACAAGGTGTCCAAAAGAAAATCCAGCAGTGTAATATTAGTAAGAATAAATACAGTCACTAAACAGCAGACATTTTAAAACCTTACATACTTACTGATTTGCACTCAAAAGGTAAAGAATAGCTCGCCTATTCTGACCAATTTTAAAAGCTAATATGCCTCATGATTTATTAATTATAAATTTCCATTTTACACTAAAAGATGATGCTTTTACTGCTAACTTGAGCTTCTTCCATCAAAATGTTATCCCGATAAGATGGAAGGGGCATCATAGACAGTGTTGTCTCATACATCTGACATTTCATGGATTCCCGACCAATCCACTCGAGAAGATCTAAATTCAGACAACCCAGCTCCACCAAAACAGAACCAGGAGCAGCGGTTCACCCAATACGAAGAAATCTAGACAAAATTATACCAACCCAACAAAAAGTGTCAAAGATCTACGAAAGGATATGATCGTTTTAATCGGATTATATTTGTAATGCACTGGCGATGCAGGGCATGCAAGGTGATAAATCTGGTCAACCTCCAACAGAATCGGTTCCACAACGTCGTGCCGGATCAGCTCAAACCTCGGATTAGTGAAATGATGCACCAGATTATCCTTCCGCCCAGTAAAGAAATTGTCGATCACAATCACGTGATCCCCCCTTGCGATCAACTTATCGACCAGATGACTCCCCACGAAGCCGGCCCCGCCGGTGACGACGATCCTCAACGGCGGTTTCCTGACTCCCGGCGGGACCCGGCGACCGTTCCTGTAAAGAAGATTCCCGGAATCGGAGCCGGACACGCGAATCACTGGGTTGGGATCGGCAGGCACGAGACTAGTGAGGGTGGGCTGAAGTATGAAAAAGGTAGAGGCAATAAGGATGCCAACGAGGATGAAGAGGAGGCGTTGCTCTTTGAGGAGGTAGTTGATGGATCTCGGGAGAGATCTGGGACCTTTCTGGGGTTTGCTGGAATAGGAATTGGGAGCTTGGCCAGACGGCATTTGAAGTTCTTCGTCTCGCTTCCCGTAGTTGAGGCTGGACTGCTTGTGCAGCTGCTTCATGCCTTTCTTCCTCGGACTGTGTTGACGGAAACCGAATAGTCAAAAGGGAGTGGAGGTGTCGAGAATGAGGGTGTGAATTTTCATTTGAGGGAGCTTTTGGCGTGGATCCGACCCGAATGTTCTCTGTCGCTCGCTCGCTCGCTCGTTTCCGTCTTCCCGCGGATTGATGAGTTCAGAAGGGAGGAGGAAGAAACGCGGAAATAACAGTTGAAGAAGGAGGCGCGCATAAATTCATCGTTTTAAAAGTAAGTGTGTTTTTCACTCTCTGCGTAATCTGTTGGCTTTCCATAATACATCCTAGGATATTAATTTGCAGAGTCACTCCGTACGAAATGAATAAACGAAAGTGTATTTTCTGTGGATGATTAAAATATTAAAAATAAAAGAAAAAAATTTTACAAGCAAACCCCAATGCATTTAGCTATGAAATAAGAACTGCCTTGGAAAAAAAATCATTTCCAACCAACGAAGGGAGTGTTTGGAAATGCATATACAATAACAATTTAAAATTTTTCCCTCTATACAATTGTTATATTTTTTAATTATTTTTTCATATTTTTCTATATAATTACCTTACTTTTCAAACATTTTTGTATAACTATCTATACAACTAACCTGTCTATTTTAACTTTATTCTCATTACTTCTCATCACCCTTATCATATTATATTATTTGACAACTTTTATTCTCCAAACTTTTTCATCAAAAATTTTATACATTCCTAAACACACTCTAAATAGTCAAGTAAATAAAGAAATAATTTTTATGGTTAAATATGACAATTAAAAAGGATAGTAACTTAATGAGTTTTTGACACCTTGACTCCGGTTTTAGTTTTTTATTTTTTTACAAACTCGCAGGTTTTACTCTTTTACTTAGCGAAATTTGGAGCACGTTCCGGAATCTACGCCAATGATTTTTTATATTTTTTTTATCTCCCATATATTTTCTTATAAATGATTTAACTATTAAATAATTTTATTCCTAGACTGTAATCACTCTTCCTA
Source organism: Annona squamosa (assembly GCA_035584095.1). Lineage (NCBI taxonomy): Eukaryota > Viridiplantae > Streptophyta > Magnoliopsida > Magnoliales > Annonaceae > Annona > Annona squamosa. Next base: position 50,719,228 of record JAXCLR010000063.1, on the reverse strand, counting down.
CAATGACTTTATTATTTCCTCTATCGTTTTGTATTAATCACATAATTTTTTAAAATGTCCTCATTCTTGCTTCCCATGTCATGCCAAAATCCCACCTAAATTTATATTTCCAAATGGCATTAGGTATTTTTTAAATTTTATTTAATATTTTATTTTAACTTTTAAAAATAAAAAGGTATAGATACATGAGTTTATTTTTTAAATTCAAAATAAAATAGCACGTAAATTTTTAAAAATTAAATTTTATATGGTAAGAGATCCATGTAAAGCTCGTCAGTTGAAAAACACAGACGAAATCATTACGTGTGACTCATCGAGTCACGATCCATTAAGAAATTAAAAGAGAGAAGTTTTAAGGTATATGAATAATACATAAAAATGTAAAGCGGAAATAATTTGTTCTTTCCTCTTGAATTTTAGTTTATATCACCCAATAAGTGAAAAAGTGACGATGGGTACCATAGATTGGTTAGCAGCGATCTAGGATTACTTCATAAATCATAACAATCATGTGCTAAAGGCACACATCGAGTCGCTATTAGATCTGTAACCAACTTCAACCCACAAAAGTATCACTGCTCGCACGAAAATTAATGCTCATTTTGGGAGATGGTACTGGCCTGCATTGCCAATTCACAACAGCTCTAAATCTGTAAGAAACATGGGTGCGGCCTTCACAAGTTGGGTCGAGCCAGCGGAGGACGTGATCCGTGCCTCTTCCGGCTCTTTGGGATGAATGTTATCTTTGGGCTGAACTCGGAAAAAACAAGTCCACGTCACATATTGTTTTGAAAATACCCTTTATATCACTTTGGTAAATAATTGTTAGAGTTGTGTCTTACATTTTGCGCTTATGTTATCTGCATAATAATTTGCATGTGAGAATATACAGTTAATGCATAAAAGAGAACGTATTGATTTTGCATAAATACTTATAAGCATATCAGTTACGTATTCACTAGAGCTTAAAAATGTCCAGACAAAGAATATGAATGTACACCATTCCCATAAAGATTGGGTCATATAATGTATTTTATCAATGTACAATAATTATAAATAAATGCACAATTAACTTTTATCCCAACCCAGTCTGAACAGATGGAACGGACTAACCCCCAATACAGGCCCCCATTGCTGCTGAGTCCATGGCAGGCCACTGGGTCTTCTTCTCAACAGTTGCAGCACGAGACGAATGTGGATTCCACTCAAACCCATATGCTGGATATTCCTGTTGGCATTGATTCTGCTTGGTCACATGCTTTGTACTCAACCATCAGGAAGGAAACATTGGAATTGGGTGGGGCAACAGTAAAGGATGATCAGAAATCTCTCGTGGGGATGGCAGAGGATCAGGTTGGGAGGGGTAGATGGAAACGGAGGGCGAGAGGGGAGTACCATGAACAGGTTGGCGATCCAAAAGCGTCTTCCAAGGTGTCTATCTCCAAAAGAAGGGTGAAACGGGAGCAGCAGGAGGTCAGCATCTCTTCTAAGCACCCAAAAGTGGACAAATCCCGCAAATCCTGTGACGGTATTGAGGTGGTGGCTGAGGGGGTCCCTCAGCCACCACCTCGAGTAACATGTCTCTATTGGCTTGGAATTGACGTGGGCTTGAGAACCCACGAGCAATTCAGTGTCTCCTTGACTTGGTCAAGACAAAAGCTCCCGATGCGGTTTTTCTTTCTGAGACAAAAAAGACCATAAAGGAAATGGATGGAATTCGGCTTAAACTCAAGTTTGATAACTGTTTGGCAGTTGAACCCACGGATAGAAGGGGAGGGATTGCATTGCTATGGCATAGCGATTTTCCTATCACAATAACCAGCTACTCAAACCATCACATAGATGCAGATGTACACGAGTGGCGGTTCACGGGGTTATATGGCTATCCCGAAACACAGCTGAGGACTCACACTTGGCATCTCCTGGGTATGTTAA
>JAXCLR010000063.1:50705246-50717193 GCA_035584095.1 Annona squamosa | reverse complement strand
ACCGGCTGGCCAGTGTGGGACCCCTCCCGCGGGGCATCCCGGATGACGTCAATGTCAACCACTTTATCAATGAAGCCGAGCATATGTGGATCAGGGAGAGGATTGAGGCGGCTGTGGGAGAGGTCGGATGGAGTCAAATCTGTCATGTTCCCCTAGCCAACACTTCTGAGGAGGACCGGATGTACTGGATTCATGAGCCAAATGGCATTTATTCTGTTCTATAGAATGCTAAATGAGGCACCGACCAACCACTCATATCTGCCAGTGTACAAGGCCATTTGGAAGACGAAGCTTCCAAGTAAAATCATGATTTTTGGATGAAGATTATTCAAAGATGCCCTGCCAACCAAGTCAAACTTATTGTTGAGAAATATTGAGACTGACCCATGTTGTTTGTTTTGTAGATCGGAGATGGAAGATGCTACTCACTTATTTCTGGAATGTCGCAAAATTAGGCCGGCTTTTTTACGAGTAGCCAGATTTATCCATACCTTGGGGTCCATCCAGGATGTTTTTTGCGGCTTGGTTTCTTCTGGAGGGTAGGGAAGACTAGCTCTTTTCCTTACTTTCTGCTGGCGTGTGTGGTTCATGCGCAACAAACTCCGGGAGGAGGGGGTTCTACCGACCTACAACAACATCATCGAGTGGTGCAACGACTACATCGAGCAATTCCGAAGAGCACCATCACTTATCCTGGACGGGCTGGTGGATAGACCTCTTGTGGTCAGATGGACAAAACCTCCTGGGGGCTACCTCAAATTGAACGTTGATGCTATGAGACATGACGACATGCAGGCTCTGGGGTTCGCTGCCATTATTCGGGACTTCAATAGACGATTCGTGGGAGCCAAAGGATGGAGACATCGTGGTTCGTTGGGACCCCTTTGCATGGAGGCAACCGCGCTAATCCTGGGACTTAAATGGGCGGTTCTTCTAAAATTGGAAAAAGTGCAGTTCGAAACCGATTCTCTACTTCTTGTCAACTATGTCTTGCAGGATGAGCCTATCATGTCACCGGCCAGAGCTATTATCGCGGAAATCAAATTCTTTTTCTCTTTTTTTCCGTATTTCTCTCTTCTTCATGTGCTAAGGCAGGGGAATGCTGTTGCCCATGCTTTAGCTGATTTTGTTTCCTTTTCTGGTGAGGGTTCTCATGTGTGGTGGAATAGCCCACCCCGAGTTATTTTGGAAAAACTGTATACAGATAATTTTTTGGCAATGAATTGCTTGGACTCCGCGATCCCGTCCTCCTCTTCGATTGTAGAGGAGAGGGGATATGGTGTCCGTTTACATTAAAAAAAAACTTTAAATTAAATTAATTTTAATTTATTTGTAATATATACACACAATCCATTAGCAATCCGTTTACCGATTTATTAAATATTTTGTAAATAAATTAAAGTTAAAGTTTTTAAATGGGTTAACGAACCCGATGGGGTCACTTGACTGCTCGGAAGCATGGTTAGATGCCAACTGAATCTTATCAGCCATCGGTCGTCTGGTATGAACTATTCTGACTCTGACCATCGGTATTGACCAATGACCGCACGCGTGAGTTGGATCAAATCAGCCAAGGTTGACTGCAGTGCACGTGACATGGATTACATGCCACTCGCATAGCCTAATTTCCAACGATTCGGGAACTCCTTGATTTTTTGATTTTGTTTTAAAAATCTAACCACGCGTATTATTTAAACTATAATTTTGACCGTTCAAGTTGAAAATAATTCAAATATAATGGTGATAATTAAAAAATTATGATATAAGAATATTAATGTTCTAAATATTTTTAGATTATAAACAATACACAAAATAAGATTTGTATGATTTGAAACATTATATATATATATATATATTTGGTTTAGATGAGTCTAAAAATATCTTTTTATTTTGCTAAAATATTGTATACTAATTTTTATTTACTAAATATGCAAATTTTATAATTTTTTAAATATTTAAGGTCACGAGAACATCTAATTTTTTTAATTGTCATTATGAACAATCTGAAAATCATAGTTTAAATAATATATGTGGTTGATTTTTTAAAACAAAACAAAAAAAATTAGTTTTTGGAAAGAATTTTGATTGAGATGATGGATATGAGTTCCCATCTAAGCTGTTGTACATTATCAAAAAATTGAGAATATATTTTTTAACTTTACAATAAATAATGATTAATTGTTTTTAAGTTTTGCAAGTAAGCACTAGTATGTTCGACTTTTGGGCATAGTTATTTAACAATCAACGATGTTAGCTTAATCACATTAATATGCTCATGAATTTTGGCAATTTAAGCAAATTATGTAAGTATACTTGCAACTTTTTTCAAAACTAATAATATGCTTGCCATTTTGCCTAAATGATATACATACAAATGCAAAACCTTTATTTTCGATAATATTTTCTCCATTATCTATATAGTTTTTTATTTCTAAAGGAGAAAATACAACATTCACTCATGTTATTTTATTTTTATTTAATTTTTTCTTCATAAACATATTTTCCTAAGTATAATTAATCTATACACAAAGTTTTTTCAATTTATAATATTTTTATATATTTATTTTTTTATTTAAAAAATTATCAATTTCAAGGGCATTTAAGTCAATTTTCATCATTTAAAAGCTTGTATTTTAAAAAATAAAAATAAATATTTAAAAGTATTATAAAATTGGCAAAACTTTGTTTATAGATTAAATACATTTAGAAAAATATGTTTACGAAGAAAAAATCAAAAAATATAATTAATTGTAGGAATAAATAAATATTATATTTTAACCTAAAATACATCATAATATATATAATCAAGCTCCTTTCTAAAAATAGTGTGTGTTTTTTATTTGATAAAATTTCTAAAACATTTAAATGAAATTTTTTTTAAAGTAAAACTTTTTTAATGCAAGAAGTGATGTGATATACTAGGAGTAATTATAAGAAATAAAAGAGAATAAAGTTAAAATAAATAAAATAGTTGTAAAGAACTAATTAAAAAATAGAGAATTATTTAAAAATATAATAGTTGTTGAAAGTGAAATTTTAGATTAAAAATATTTAAATTGAAAAGTTTAAAAAATGCCAATTACACCCATAATAACCTTTTCTCAGCTAATCTCTAAATCCAAATATCATCTCATTTCATCCAATTAGATATACGAATAGGCAAAAGAGACTGATTAATAATGAATGGTGAATATTTAGAGACCTGGTGAGACCTTGGCATTGGCGGCGGTCGGCCTCATGTCATCTAGGTCGGATAGTTCTGCTGCTTCGTGTATCAATGGAATGGCTTGGGCGGCCCATCAAAGAAACACGGGCATCTGTTTGGTACGAAAGCGTTGGAACAGAGCTAGAGAAGAGGTTAGAGGTGGTGGGCCTATTTTCCCTGTAGACTATGTAAAACTAACACAATCATGACAAGCTTGAAAACATATTCATAAACATAAATATCTTCATTAGCAAAGATTAATAATTTATATAATAAATATATTTGGTGCCTCATTTGAAAATGATTTTACCTTCTCCGAAAGGTCAGTAAATTGAAAGTGAGTGCACCCAATTTTCATTTCAATAATAAATATAAATCCTTACATAATTGTTATGAGAGACACTCGGGTGTAGCATCGTGCCAAGTACAATTTCTTTCAATATTTTTATATGGAAATCAGCGAACATACATGCGACTTGATTACTAGACCCAAGGACATATTGAAAGATATCCCTTCGAATTTTGACGCTTGCGATTTAATCCTCCAAACATATGATAAAATTGACACCTCTGCGCAAGGACGTTATTCTCTATTACATCATCTAGCTATTTCATTTTGATGTCCATTCCAAAGCTAGCAATATTGCTTTTGCCTCCATCAAAAGCAAAAGATCCAAATTCCCGAAGAATTTCTAATTACAACGGCAAACACCATGGTATATCTGGTGGCCCTCCTACAAGCATCAATGTTCACCTTGAGACTACTTCCTTGAGGCGTTTCCACCATTTCAGTATTTTACAAATTCGGCTGTATGGGATGAAAAAGAGTTCTTTTGCTTATAGCTAAGATGAGATGATCCAAAGATGGAATCTCTCTTTTTTTTTAAAAAAAAATACTTTTCACATTCCAAAAAATAATAGTATACTTTTCATTTTCGGTACAATTTTTCTCAATAATAAAATATATTTTTTGTTTTTAATATACTTTCATTAGGGGTGAGAATCGGGATGAGACGCATCAGCTTAGTACTTGCCTAACACTGACTTTACTTTTTAGAAATTCAACTTGACTCTATTTTTATATTGGTTAAGGATAAGGGCAATTTGACCATCGCTTTTTTTTTAATAGGTCCTGCAACAAACTTCAAGTTTGTATTAGAACGGTTTTGAGATAACAAGTTGAGTAAAAAAAAGGTCAAATAAAATGATTTTATGAATTTATATATCTATTAGACATAAAGATATATCTATACTAAATGTATATTTTATATGCTTCAATATTTATTAATTATTAAAAACACATCATTACTAAAATAAAACATGAGAAAATATAGTATAAAATTATTAAAATAGATTAATATATGATTATACGTAAAAGTTGTATGTGTGTGTGCAAATTTCTCTAATCGATTTTTATATTGTTTTCTAAATAAATTGAATTTTCTACTATTGCTATAGTTAATCGTAAAAAATGAGGGAATTTTGAAAAAAAAAAGATTTAAACATAAGCTTATAATTTTTAATAAATTAACATATGCAGGGCAGGTCGGGACTTTTTAGGTTAAGACATAGTTGACTTACTCCGACCCTATTTTTAAATTCAAGTAAAAAATTTTGACCTATTTCTACATTGGGTCAAAAAAACGTTAGTTTTGTGCGGTTGAAAGTAGTTTAGGTCATGGGTTAACCCGCCTCAATTTTCACCCTTAACTTTCATAATAAATTCTCATCTCATCGTAATCTCATCTTTATTCGATCCAATTTACGAACAACCTTGTCCATACACTAATCATAGATTTGAGAAAAATTTTGATGTTTAACCTCTTGTCCACCTTGATTCTCAAAAATCATATTCTAAACATACAAATAAGAATAACTCCAATATTTGTATGTTTCTCTGAGCCACCATGTTATCAATTTTTTTCTTATTCTCCCATTTTCTCTCCTTTTTCATTCGATGTTAATAGGGATGTTAATGGTTATGGTTAACTCATCAACTTGCTTGTCTAACCTGTTTATACATGACTTTAGGTTGAGATTTTGAATAAATGAGTTATGATTCGTCAACATGTTTAACCATTTAATTAAATAAATTGATTAGAGTTGAGATTTTATAACTCGTTAATCCGTTTAGCAACTCATTTAACTCATATAATTTGTTGAATCCGTTTAATTCGTTCAACCTATTTAACTTGCTTGACTCATTAAAGTTTTATATATATATGTAAACACCTTGGTTATTTTTTCTTTCTAAGTCTTCCTCAAATTACCTAATATTCATTTTTTCACTACTGTCCTAATTTCATTTTTCCGTTACTGTTCTATTTTCATTTTTCATACGCCAAAAACACCCTCTCGTCTCTTCCTACAAGATCATTATTTACTAAAGTTTAGGCTTTCAGGTTATTTGCTATACTATTTGTTAACAACTCACAAACCCGTTTATTAAATAGGTTGTAAATGAGTTACAGTTGAAGATTTTTAAATGTATTAATAAACGGATTAGAATTGAGATATTTTAAATGTATTAAGATTAGTATTATAATCTAACCCGTCCAATCCGATTCGTTAACACCCCTAGATATTCCCATATCAAACACTTGTAGCATATCGCAGTTTTTTTCGTAAGTACCAAAGATATGCTGAAAGTCTTCTTCCCCTTTGTTACAAATACCACACACAGGATCCCCCATCATCCCTCTTCTAACAAGACTTAATTTTGTTGGAAGAGAGTTCATAGTCATCTTCCACCCAAAGATGAGTATTTCAAAGGGGAGCTATACTTTTCATAACGCTGTCTATGGTCATTTCCTTCAGCATAAGTCACTAGGCCATTCCTGTGTGGTTTGCTTTTCGCAAAGATCAATACCTTACGGTATTATTATGTAAAATAACACAAAAATATGTCGAAAATACCATAAGCTACCGACGTCGGTTTCGTGTTTGGTGGGCACAGTGATTTGATTCCGTCGGTGGGGTGTTGATTATTGCACCTTTAAAACATTTCACTATCAAAGAAGACGTGCCCCGCCGGCATACAAAAAGTGGGCTAGCACGCCTTTCAATGCTGACCTTGCAAAGTTTAATTAAGCCGCCCACGTATAATGTTCATGGATCATCGCATGGCATATGGACTATAATTATAGTGGAAATAAAACTCGCCAATTGGCCATGGCAATAGAACTACTGATCAGCCACCGCCTGAATTAAAATTTAATTATGTGGGCCCACCATATAATCCTTATTACAAGAATCCTGCGAGAATTCTTTAATTACTTTAATTACCAAAAGAGATAACTTATATTAGAAATTCTAAAGCAACTCCCATCATGATTCATGAAGAGCACAACCAAAATCATATTTTACTATTTAACCTTTGTAACTGGGTTGAGTCGTTCATCCATCCGTCCTATCGTACGTTTGTCAGTTTTATCCCTTTTGCATTCCTGAAAAGCTGTTCATGTACGTATTACGAAAGGCCTTCCTCAAGTTTATTTGTGTACCATCCCCTCCCTGAGGCTTCGAATGGTACTGGATCCTCGTGCACGTTGGAGTTTATGTTTCCTGGTAGGAGTAGCTGTCTTTCCCGTCGGAAATTTGTAAAGATTTATGAAATTAATTAATAAACAAATGTGTAAGAATGTATGAACTTAATATTTAATAATCAGATGGAAAATGAGAGGTTGTATCATAAAAAAAAAGTTTAGGAATGTTGCATACAAGCAAACCATTTTACTTGTTTGAGCTAATCTTGATTAACATATCTATTTGATTCAATTGCACTTATCATATTGTAGTTATTGAAAAACTCAAAAACATCCCAACTATTAGCTCATATGAGCCGCCACAAAATTGAAACGATTTTATAAATCAATATTAAAACACCAAAATAACATTCGTACTCCAATTCAAATGACTTTTAAATTTTACACACGCAGTTCGAAATAATATTGCCTTGGACCACTAGAAACAAGTCTCATCTATGACATTCACATATATATGTATACACACACTTAGACATATATTTTTCCTATGTGATGAATAGTGGGAGGCAACAATTAAAACATTTTTTTCTCTCATACCTATACTTTGAGTTGTAATTCAGTTTATCCGTAAGTTTCAGTACATAGGTGCATAGACCTTTTTTAATTTTTTGTGCTTTTTGACATACTAAGGCCAAGCCAAAGCACTTAACTAATGAAATTTTATAATTTTTTGAAAATTTGAAAACAAAAAACAGCACTTGATTTTTATTTTCAAATTAAACATGATTTACAAGTGTAAAAATATAAAAATTATATATAAATATTGTGCACGTGACCCACATGTCATTTAAAAAAAAACATAAAATTCATTCCACATATGCCTATAAATATTTCGAAAATGTGAGATCATTTCTATTTTAAGCATAGAATTTTTCTTTTTTAATTGATCATATAATATTATAACTCATCACAACTCATATTAGAATCAAATGTCTTTTATCTCATTTGAATTACAAATTAACCTAAGCACCCTTTTACAATTTTCTTATATATAAAAAAGAAAACTGAAGATTTCACGTACAGGAGATTAGGATTTCATGACCCATATCATTCTTGATAGATTTTGCGTGTGGTTGGTACGAAGTCTTCTTTTTTTATCAGTGATACTTTTGATAAAGATGAATGATCTTACTAACTTAGGCTAATCAAATGTTTCACTTAAGTATATTCTACCATTTTTTTTATCTGTATATTTTTTAAGTATATTCTACCATTTTTGTATTTTTGCATATATATTTTTGAAATTTTTAAATGTCTACATGTATATATATGTTTAAAATACTTTTATTTGATGTGGTCTAAGTAAAACATTTACTTATCTTAAGAGGATCACTTTTTTTAAATTAAAGCTAAAAATTATATCTATCAAGGTAATTAATTAAAATCCTAAAAATCACCGTAACTGAATATCTCTGTAAGCTGTATGTAATTAGTTTCACACTTCCCACAAGCGTGCTTATAAATATTCCTTGATACATTTATAACAAATTTTGCATTGGAGGCATAATCAGAATTTATGTAAAAGCACAATTTATGAAAGATGCAACTAGTGGTGAACATGCTTCACAACGACAAGACCTTAATCCACTGTATATGGGACACCATTGCCACGCATGCATGCGGCTAATTTAAAACCGGCAGTATGCTTCTGCTGATCTACATCGAATATTCGATCATTTGTTATTTTCTGGTTCTCTCCCCATCTCGGATCTGGAATCGTGGTCGTTTATGATTCTTTGGTCAAGCCAGGCAATAATGTCGGAGAAGACGAGATCGATGCTTTGAGGGGGCTCTGCAGAAGTGAGCGCGTGCCACATGCCCTGATACAGCTTGAACGTCTTGTCGGCGCTCGACGCCGATTCGTACAGCAGTTGGCTGACGGATGGGTCCGTCACGATGTCATCTCCTCCATGAACCACGATGAACGGCAGAGATACCTGATCGGCCATCAGAAAGAAAATGAGCTGCGTTCGAGCAGTCATCAAAATCTTCATAGCTCGGGTTGGCAAATGGGGACCTCTTGAACTTAATTTTTTAATGGGCGGGTGAAGAAAAAATCCCGATGTGATCTATTCCGTGGAATCGTGAGGCAATTAATACCATTTTTTATTAGCTTGGGGTGGAACCAAAGATAGAGACGCATCTCATCCGATTTCGAAGAAAATGGTCAACCGTCCACCTCAACATGGAACCATGCGTTACGACTTACAACGCAACGCTTGCGCATTTACCTTCTCGTCATTTGGCAGTTTTGTTAGTGAGTGTTTTTTTTTTTTTTATTTGAAAGAAAATTACGTGAGAGGGTTCAAAACCCTGCACATCTCATCATAAGGTTCGAAAGCTCAACCTCGGGCATGTTATGCCTAGATTGTGAATCAACTGTAGCACTCTAGAGTTTTGATCGAAGAATATCATAGAGATTGAATTGGGAGTTGATTGGGGAGTTTTTTGAGATTTTGAGAGGAGACTTGATTAGGTATTGTTAACATTATTAATTATCCAAATATCTTACTTTTTTATTTTTACTTTCGTAATCTAATCATTTTTTGCTATTTTTCTATATTACTACTCTATATGTATTTTTATTTTATTCTTACTTTACAGATGTCATATTCACTCCATTCTGTTTCATCTCTCTCCATTTGCATCTTACCAAAGAGAAATCAGAGGATATTGTTTCACAGTTGATTTTGAAAATACAGCTTACAATAACTATGTTTTGTATAATTGAAGTTGTCAGTAAAAATTGCAATTGATTTTGAAAACAAAGCTTACAATAAGTATGTTTTGTATAATTGAAGTCGTAAATAAAAATTGTAAAATTATAAAAGATGTGGAAACTTTGGGCATGTCCTTTCTCTTTTTACTATGTTGTCAAATAATTTCAAGGTACTACCTAGTGATAAGGAGCTCAATTCCCTTTAAAACAAGTTTTCAATTCAAGTGTGAAAATCAAAGCTATTCAAATATTTTTTTAAAAAAGTTTGAATTGATCAAAACTAACAGCTAAGCAAGATTTACTTCTCAATCAAATATTTGTATTAGCTAAAACACTCACGAACAAAACTTTTATGCAAATGAAATTTAAGCATTGTTGGAACATAGTCAATTAAAGGACACACATAATAAAGGTCTCCCGGCACACCCATGCATATAATATGAATTGCAAGGACATCCCTTTTATAAGAGTTATCTAAAATGTGTGCCTCTGATCAATTTTCGTACACTCACTTGGATTAAACTATATTTGTTTTATATTTTTATGTTAGCCAATAGCCAAGCCCACTAGGTGAAAATGACTTATAATGATGATAATGATGATTTATTATTTTTTAATTTTTTATATATATTTTTAAAAACTAGCACTTTTTATGTGTGGTGAAGTATGGATGAGAGAAAATTTTTATTTTAAAATTTGACAAAAATATTTAAAAATAAGAAACTAGAATTTCATATATAGACTAATTTGGACCCACATAGAAATAAAAAACATATAAAATACATGAGGTTCAGGTGCACGGAATCATTATCTTTGAAATAACTTCCCTTCCAATGATCAAATACTCGACAACCAGACACCACGGCCCGTGTAAATGGACTGAAGAGTTGCGTATATTGACCTCGATATCGCTAATCTATTCATAGAGCGTTCGTTCAATTCAAATACGTCTGACGTGACAGCTAGCGCTCTTTCCAGAGCCACATGACTTTCGGCTAAATACCGGCGTCCAACGTTGCATTCATAAGCATTTATCCCTCATACAACCATGCTTTGAAACCCCTCTCTGTGTAATTCTTTCCCTTTTTAAAATCACGACGGTGATGGAAAATTCATTCTATTAATTGTATTTGACATCATTTTTATTCTGAAATTCTTTTTTTTTTAAATTTCATTATATAAGGGTTTCATCTATAAAAATATGAAACGAACATAATAAATTTGGTTCAATGTTAAAATATCAAATTTAAAAGTAATTTTTTCAATATCTAAACCATTTATAATATCAATAATATGTGAATAAATAATCTTATAAAGTATAGTTATATTCTAATATATATATGAATAGACTTAAGTATTTTTCTTAATTTACATATGAATGTATATATTTTTGGGCAAATGTGGCTTATGCACATATTGACTTTGGATGAAACTGGTCTCCTAATTAAACAAATGATGTTAAATACAATGAACAGATTGAATTTTTTATTAAATATTGAAATTTCAAAAGTAGAGGGGGTTACACGAAATCACCACGCGCCTTCATATATATCCTCTCTATTTTTAAAATCTTAATAATTGATAGAACATTTACTCAATTCATTGTATTTACATCAATTATAGTATCATAAAAAATTTTTTATTTTTTAATTTCACTGTACATAGGTCTCATTTATAAGTATGTAAAATCAATGTAGAAAATAATTCAATATTAAAATATCAACTTTAAAGTAGTTTTTTCAACATCTAAACCATTTAATCAATAATATGTAGATAAATGATTCCATAAAGTATTGTTATATTCTAATACATGTGTGAATGGATTTAAGCATTTTTCATAATTTACACATAAATGCACCTATTTTTGAGCAAATGTGGCATATCCACATATTAGATTGGGATGAAACTTTGTCTCCTAGCTAAATAAATGGTGTAAAATACAATGAATGAATTAAATTTTCTATCAAGGAACAATATTTCAAAAATGAAAAGAGTTTTACAAAATCACTTCGATGAAACCCGGTTTCACAAAAGTATTCCCGATATGTAAATATGCCCACTAATTGGGAAACTTAGATACACATGTTGGTATGCGATGAATCTTGGAAGAAAAACACGTTGTGTCATTATTTTTAATTTGCATATGCCATTGGGGTACTTACCATGGTGGTAAATCATTTGAGCAAGACATTGCCCAGCACGGATTCAAGTCTCCCCTTACTCGTGTGGGGTAAGAGTTTTTTATTTCTCCCTTTGTATTGAGATATTGTAAATTTTCCCCTATGTGGGGAGTGTTATACAAAAATTTTCTCTACTGTGAGAGTTATAATTGTGTCGATTGTAATATGAGTTTTCATAGCGTATAAATATCCCTAAAAATTCGGCACATGAACCTTAACGCGGAACTGTACATGACTTTGAAAGTGGGACCAATCGGGCTATGAACAATCTTATCTTCTTTAAAACTTGTAAAATTAT
>JAXCLR010000063.1:50667223-50702492 GCA_035584095.1 Annona squamosa | reverse complement strand
GAAATACAAGAAAAAGGGGGCGGGACAATTTGATTTTACCTGGTCGAGCTTCTTTTCTATGTCTAGGCTGATCCGGAGGAGTTCATGGCCTGTTTTCAAGCGTGGCCTTCCCTTGTAACAATATGGATTCTCACGAATCTGTTATTTTTTTTTAAAAAAAATCAAATAGAAAACACTAATATTTTAAAAAAATTTTAAAAAGAAAACAAAGAGATTTTGGCCTTACCTCCTTCCTCTTTTCTGGGCTTTTACAAGCCACATCAATGATATCTTGAGTAGGTACTATTTTCCATGTGGGAATAATCCTACAAAGCTTCTGCAAAATGCTCACGACGATTGGATGCGGCCTCAGTTCTTGGGCAATCTAAAATCACCAATCCATGCTCATGTAAAAATCTATAACAACATCATCTTCATTGCAAAAGGTAGGGTAGGAATATTAAAGAAATAAAACATAGGGTTCATTGACGGAGCAAGTAGAAATTTGAAGGAGACCTTGCACATGGGGGCAACCAATACAGCACCATCCCAATAGCTTGGCTTTTTCCAATGTAAGAACAGGGCAACAGCACCTCCCATGGACTCCCCAAGTAGAAATCTCAGCTTCTTCTTATTCTCTTTCTTTTCTATAAGATGATTAAAATAGGTGTCATAAAAAAAATTATCAGGAAAAGGTAGTGAAAGAACAACATTCGATGATGCTTACCACAGATGTTCGTGAAATGATCTGAGCAGTCGTCGACGAGGTCATCAAAACAGGGGACGTAGCCCTGCAAACCAGAGGACTTCCCATGGCCGATGTAGTCTATGCCGTGCACGGCGTATCCAACTTTTGCCAGTCGAATTGCGGTATCTGAATTTTACACCGAACACCCATTTCACTTCATTTTGCATATCAAGGAAGCTCGTTAAAGGAAGATAAAAAGTCCAACCTCTTATTCACCTTTCATTGAGATGCTGCACTCCATCGCATATCCTGACCAAGGCAAACAACACGAAATCAAAACCGTCAACTTTGCATGTAGGTCTCATCAAGTTAGATGGTAGAACTTGTTTGCTATGAGGAGATTGAAAAACTCTTTTTTGTGGGGGATCAATTAATTATACCATGGCAAAGAAAGATCAGAGCCTTTGGGTCCTGATTCGTGGGCACCCATCGACAAGTGAAAAGCTTTGATCCTCTGGGATTCAGTATAAATTCCTGAGAAGGGATGAAAGCAACATCAAGAATACTAATTCACCCACATACCTTCAATTGAAAACCCATTAAAGAAAAAGTAAATTTTCCTTATGCTAACCTCTTCGTATCTGATATTTTCAATCTCTTGGGCCTAGAAGAGAACCATAAAAATGAAGAAAAGGGAAAAGAAAAACCAGATCAGAATGGAGAACAACCATATATGCTTTAGAGGAGGATGTGCTGAGAAACAAGCCTACCATGAAAAGAACTTGTCAAGAGCAAATGCTCTCGAGTGGGTCTCTTGATTTTGGTAGTATAGAAGATATTACTAGGGAATGGGTTGGAAAGAGAGATTTTAGGGATAAAAGAGAGGATGTAGAAGAAGATCTTTATAAATCTCTGAGAAGGAAATCACGAATCGATTGTTGCGCTGTCTTTTAAACTTACCAAAGCCGGATGGATGGGTTTGGTATGGTGCTGTGCGTCTCTATCTAACTCAGCCTCAGGAATATTATCTGAATTGCTGATCATTTTACAATATTGGCATGATAGCTTGGTTCAGCCCCATTTTCATGATTAATTCAAATTCAATCCAATCATCTCATTCACAGCAAATCTTTAATAAATATTTCAAATAAAATATCCGGATATGTCATTGTCGTCAATATAAAAGTATTAAAAATTATTTAATTTTCGTATGAATTTTAAAGCTTTTAATTCAACATTTGTGCTGTCTAAAATATTCTCTATATATAAAGGGTAATGATACTATGCTGCCAAAAAGTCTTTTTTGAAAATTATATATATGGGCCCTACCTAGATATTTTATATTGTGAAATTTAAGAATTTTTGGAATTTGTTTGATAATTTATTTTGATTTTAAAAATGGATAAACCGGGCATTTTATCTATTTTAAAAATAAAATAACGTACTTAAGAAATTCAAAAAAATACTAAATTTTGTATAATGGAAGATACAATTGAAGTCTTCATGTGTATAAAAAAAATTTTATGGCCAAAAACAGGTAGTGGCGGTTCCGGAACCTTTGCGGAAGAGGAAAATGAAATGAAGGAGGACACTATTATTTAAGGATTAGTAATCATATAAAAAATTATATTTGCAAAATTTTTAAAATTTTTAAGGACGATTTTTTAATTTTCAAAAGTTGAACTTCTCAGGGATCCGCATATGACCGCACAGTATCATTGCCCTATAGTATAATTCATTGTAACAATGTCTTTGCTATTTAAGCAAATTGAAATTATTTGCAAATTTTAAACATGATTTTAAATCTATTTTCAAAATATAGTTCGGACAAAACCTTAGTTAAAATAATTTTAATGTTGTAAATTGTAAACTAAAATTCAGTAAATTGAATAATAGTCATTATTTAATTTTAACAATGAACCATCCATTCAACATTTATTGACACAATAACTAATCCTTTAAATGAGATTTTTAAATCATGTTTGATAGACCTAAAAATATACCTCGGTTTTTTAATAATCTTGTCAGCGTGAGTTGAGAAAATGACTCTCTTAGTTTATCTTAAAAAATTCATTTAAAATATTTTATTTTTTTCTTTATATACTCATTTATCTAAGTATATTTGACATATATATATATATATATTAAGTTTTACCATTTGTAGATATATATATATATATTTTTTAAGACTTTTAAACATCTAAGTATTTTAAATACATATGCGCACATTTTCAAAAATATATGGATCTGCAATGCATTATAATAAAGTGGATTACAATTTTATGATCAAGTGAAGCTATTTTGAGCCAAATGTATTATATATGCAAACGTATACGATCAAAACTCACATATGTTCGGAGCGTCGGAATCGAAGTCGGATGACTTTGTCCGTTGTTGTCACGCCTGCTTGGAGCCGTTGGATTGAGCCGGGGAGATAAGATCCGTACAATTTTTATGGTATGGTATATGAAATAAGTCTTGCGACAGGTGTAAATATAAGACCAAAAAATACAAAAATCTCAAATCAGAAATTGAATCACTCCTCTTCCATTTGCAAATGCGAACGAAATCAGCTCTATGCACGTCTTCACTGAATCCAATCATCGTAGTCCGTCTTCAATTTGGGTTAATTTGCAGATTTAAAACTTGCAGAATAATCAACATGAGTAAATTGCGGTTTTTGAAATCCAGCAATTTAATTAAGAATAGAAAATTGAGTATTGGATTAGGAAAATCCTTTTAAGATATGATCATACTAAAGCAGGCCTCTTGGGAGGATCATGTGTAAAAGTATTTGATCATCATGTCTTTGTATCATCTCCTGAATGGTTCTCAATATCAATAACACTGACCTCACCATCTCCTAAAAAGCTTTCTCTAGAAAGTGATTTCAACCATCCACAACGACACCCAAAAAAAAAAAAAAAACGAAGGTAGCACAATGTAAATTTTTGCAGCTGAAGCAAGACCTCATCAGCAGGCAAAACATTTGGCATTTCAAAACAAAAGTTTTTGGAAGTATTTTCATCGAATAGGCCTCTTTCAAAATTGTTGGAGGTGACTTGTTATTCAAGCAAACCATTACGCAATCCTCTTCCTGTTAGAAGTCTTTTGCGTAACTAATACACAATCTTTATCATACATAATTCTTTTCATATTAGAAGTCTTTTGTGTAGAGCTTTTTCTTATGTTTATAAAAAGAGACTAGCTCTTAGGTGTTTTGTTTCAATTTTTTCAAAGCTCTTTTATATACTCCTTGGTGAAGTTTAGTTTTTCTGAGAGTTATTTGGGGTGTATTGGGTTCAAGGGTTTTTCCTTTCGACAGTTCTCTATCTCTTGTAATATTGTTTTTTGATAATGGATTTTCTCCTCCTTCGCCCGTGGTTTTTCTTTTCATATTGAAGGGTTTTCCACATAAAAAATCTGCGCATACTTTATTTCTCTTTCTCTTATTTTTTCTGCATTACTTTGTTGTTTTGTAGGATTATTTCCTAACAAATTGGTATCAGAGTCTGTTATTCTTTCTTGGGCGTTAAGATGACTACAACAAAGTTCAAGATAGATAAATTTGATTGCAAAATCAGTTTTAGTTTGTGACAGATCAAGATGAAAGCCATCTTGACTCAGAACAGGTTGCAGAAAGCCATCTTGGGAAAAGACAAGATGACAACCACTTTGAGCTATGAGCAGAAGGATGAGATGGATGTCAAAGCCCTATCAGCAATTCAGTTAAGTCTTTCAAATGAAGTTTTGCAAGAGATAACTAAGGAAACCACAGCAAAGGCCACATGGGATAAATTGGAAGCTTTATATTTAGCAAAAAGCGTCACAAACAAGCTTTTGCTAAAACAACATTTATTCATGCTTCGAATGATAGAAGGTACACCTATTAAATCACATCTTGATGAATTTACTTCTATTATTGTTGAGTTAGAAAATATTGGTGCCAAAATTGAAGCCGAAGAACAAGCTTTATTATTATTATTATGCTCTCTACCCTCCTCTTATAAGCACTTTAGAGAGACAATTCTTTATGGAATGGACACAATTTCTATTAGTGAAATTAAGACAGCTTTGGTGTCAAGAGAACAAATTGAAAAAGAATTGTATGGTATTTCTAATTCTAATAATTAAGTTGAAGGATTATTTGCTAGAGGGAGGTCTAAGTAAAGAAATTTCAACAATAATAAATCTCAGTCCAGATCAAAGTCCAGAAACAATGTTGGTCCTTGTAATTATTGCCGTAAACCAAGGCACACTAAGGCTGATTGTTTCAAGTTAAAAAAGATACAACAAAGAGAAAATCAAACAGACTAGAAAAATAATGAAAAACCTTCAGAAGCTAGTGTAGCTACAGATCAGAGTGATGATAATGTTCTCCTTGTGACCGATGGTGGGTCTAAACCCACAGATGAGTGGATTTTGGATTCTGGTTGTTCTTCTGATATGTCTCCCTATAAAGATTGGTTTTCCACATACGAGCCTTTTGATGACGGAGTTGTGTTGATGGGAAATAATGCTGTTTGTAAAACAATTGGAATAGAAAAAATTAAAATTAGAATGCATGATGGCATTGTGAGAACATTAACTAATGTAAGGCATGTTCCTGATTTAAAGAAAAATCTGATCTCTTTGGGCACTCTTGATGCTAAAGGGTGCAAATATTCAGCTGAAGGTGGAGTTATGAAAATTTCTAAAGGTGCCCTTATTTTGATGAAAGGAAAGCGGCTTGGTAGTTTGTATATTTTGCAAGGAACCACAATTACAGGTGGAGCAGCAGTTACTTCATCTAGCTTGTCAGATTCAGACATCACCAGATTATGGCATATGAGGCTTGGTCATATGAGCGAGAAGGGCATGTCAGTTTTGAGCAAACGAGGTCTTTTATGTGGCTAGAGTACAAGTAAAGTTGAAGTTTGTGAACATTGTATTTTTGGAAAGCAAAAAAAGGTTAGTTTTACTTCTGCAGTTCACAGAACTAAGGATACTCTTGATTATATTCATTCTGATCTCTGGGGTCCTTCTCGTGTTCTATCTAAAGGTGGTGCTAGATTTATGTTGACATTTATTGATGATTTTTCGAGAAAATTATGGGTATATTTTCTCAAGAATAAAAGTGATGTTTTTCTAACCTTTAAACAGTAGAAGATTTTGATTGAAAAATAAACAGGCAAACAGGTGAAGCGACTTAAAACAGATAATGGTCTGGAATTCTGTAATGCTGAATTTAATAATTTTTGTAAAAATCAAGGAATTATGAGGCATCGCATAGTCGTCAATACACCACAGCAGAATGGTGTTGCAGAGCGTATGAATAGGACAATTACAGAGAGAGCTCGTTGCATGGTCTCTAATGCTGGTTTATCAAAGGTTTTTTGGGCAAAAGCAGCTTTCACAGCCTGTTATTTGATAAACCGTTCTCCTTCCACGGCTATTGATCTCAAGACTTCAGTGGATGTATGGTCTGGTAATCTTGCTAATTATTCCAATTTGAAAATATTTGAGTGTCCTGCTTATGTTCATGTGAATGATGAAAAATTGGAACCCAGACTAAAAAGTGTATTTTTCTGGGTTATGCTTCTGGGATAAAAGGATACAGATTTTGGTGTTCGGATCCAAATTTACCAAAATTTATAATTAGCAGAGATGTTACATTTAATGAACTTTCTATGCTTAATTCGGAAAAGGAGTCTCCTATTCCATGCAATACAGGTCAAGATATTGAAAAGCGTGTGGAAATAGAGATTGAAAATTTACCTCCTCAACCCAATTCAGTAGAGGTGCCTAGCTCTACTCAAGAAGATGAAGAAACTATAGAAGAAAATATACCACTAGTAGGTCTATCAAAAGCAGAACCATATTCCATTGCAAAAGGAAGACAAAAAAGAAAAATTAATAAACCAAAAAAATATTTTGATGGAAGCATAGTTGCTTATGCACTGACAATTGCAAAGACCATCGATGGTAATAATGATCCTTCTTCTTATTTTGATGCTATTTCCTGTTCTAAATCTGCAAATTGGTTGGTTGCTATGAATGAAGAGATGAAATCTCTTTATAAAAACCAGACTTGGGAGTTGGTTAAACCTCCCAAAGACAAAAAAGTTATTGGATGTAGGTGGGTCTTTAGAAAAAAAGAAGGCATTCCGGGAATTGAAAATGCAAGATATAAAGCACGGTTAGTAGCTAAAGGCTACAGTCAGGTATATGGTGTTGATTTTAATGATATTTTCTCACCCGTTGTAAAGCAAAGTTCTATACGTGTTTTATTATCTTTGGTCACTATGCAAAATTTGGAACTAGAGCAACTTGATGTTAAAACAGCCTTCTTAAATGCCAACTTGATGAAAAAATTTATATGTGTCAGCCTGAAGGATTTGTTATTGATGGTAAAGAGGATCACGTTTGTTTGCTAAAGAAATCATTATATGAGCTCAAACAATCTCCTAGGCAGTGGTATAAACGTTTTCATGCTTTTATGGTTACTCATGGTTATTTTAGAAGTCAGAAAGACAGCTGTATTTATTTCAAAAAATATTCAGATGAGTCTTTTATTTATTTGTTATTATATGTTGATGATATGCTTATTGCTGCTAAAGATATGTCTGAGATTAGTAGGTTCAAAGCTCAATTGAGTATTGAATTTGAAATGAAGAATTTAGGTGCAGCCAAGAAGATTCTTGGCATGGAAATTCACAGAGATAGAAAAACAAAAAAATTATGTCTCTCACAACAGAAGTACATTTAAAAGGTTTTGGAATGTTTTGGTATGCTTAATTCCAAACATGTTAGTATTCCATTTGTTGCTCATTTCAAACTATCTGCAGAGATGTCGCCATAATCAGATGAAGAGATAGAATATATATCTCGTATTCCCTATTCAAGTGCAGTTGGAAGTATTATGTATGCTATAGTTTGTACTCGTCCAGATATTGCACATGCTATTAGTATGGTGAGTAGATACATGTCTTGTCCTGGTAAAGAACATTGGAATGCAGTGAAATGGATCTTTCGATACTTGAGAGGTATTTCAGATATACGTTTGTATTTTGGAAGAACTAATGATGCATTGACAGGTTATGTTGACTCAGATTATGCTGGTGATCTTGATAAGAGAAGGTCAATTTCAGCTTATGTGTTCTCTAATGGTGGTTGTGCTATTAGTTGGAAAGCCACGTTGCAGCATACTGTTGCTTTGTCTACTACAGAAGCAGAGCTTATAGCATTGATTGAAGGTGTCAAAGAAGCTTTATGGTTAAGAGGTTTAATGAGTGAACTCAATCTAGGTCAGACAAAGATTATTGTTCACTGTAATAGTCAGAGTGCTATGCGTCTCATTAAAGATCAGATGTATCATGAAAGAACAAATCACATTGCAATTCGGTATTACTTTATTCATGATGTTGTTAAACGTGGTTATATTCAAGTCAAGAAAATTGCTATTGCAGACAATCCAGCTGATATGTTAATGAAATCACTTCTTGTTACCAAGTTCAAGTATTGCTTGAGCTTGGTTGGAGCTTCTAATTCGTGAGAAGTAGTTTGTGGTGAAGGTGGAGAATCCATTCTATTTTGAAGTTACTTGAATTCAAGTCAAGGTGGAGATTTGTTGGAGGTGACTTACTATTCAAGCAAACTATTATGCAATCCTCTTCCTGTTAGAAGTCTTTTGCGTAACCAATACACAATCTTTATCATACATAATTTTTTTCATACTAGAAGTATTTTGTGTAGAGCTTTCTCTTATGCCTATAAAATGAGACTAGCTCTTAGGTGTTTTGTATCAATTTTTTCAAAGCTCTCTTATATACTCCTCAGTGAAGTTTGGTTTTTCTGAGAGTTATTTGGGGTGTATTGGGTTCAAGGGTTTTTCTTTTTGAGAGTTCTCCATCTCTTGTAATATTGTTTTTTGATAGTGGATTTTCTCTTCCTTCGCTCGTAGTTTTTCCCTTCATACTGAAGAGTTTTCTATGTAAAAAATCTGCGCATACTTTATTTCTCTTTCCCTTGTTTTTTATGCATTACTTTGTTGTTTTGTAAGATTATTTCCTAACAAAAACAAATGCTTGGGAGAAATTGAATCCACTAACTTTAAACTTTGAGACCAGCTTTCGCAACAATGCTCTACTAACAAAGTGTTTCAAGTCTCTATGCAATTGTTTGACTGCAACTTGGAAAGGCTGTCCGCATTAGAAGCATGTGTTTCCTGTCTGTTTCCCAGTAGATGCATCTCACAAAACACAACAGAGGAAGGAAATAAGGTTCAATAGAAATTCTAGCAATCCGCTAAGGCTTCATATGGCAGTAGAAGAACGATGATTTCGGTGGCAACAGCGCACTGGGAAGAAAGTTAGTGACAGCTACGATGCAAGAAAGAGGATCCCAAATGGCAGAGCTGATTTTGGATTCGTCTTCTGATGTAGGAGAAGAAGATGAAGGCTTAGATTTCTGATTGCAGGGTTTTTTTCATTTTTCGGTTTTGTATTTAGACCTCAACACATGGACTTATTTCATATATTACCAGATAAAAATGGACAGCTCTCATCTTTCCCACATGATCTGATGGCTCACGTAGGTGCGTAAGTAGCAAGCGAAATCATCCAAACTTCAGTCTGAATGCAATGATTGGCCTCCTATGTATGCGAATGCTTTTATAAAACCCCTCTTTCAATGTAATTCTTTTTATTTTTATTATTTTGATAGTTGATGAAAGATCCACTTTATATATTGTATTTAGCATAATTTATATTATAATGAAAATTCTTATATTTATTTAGTATCGTTATATTTAGGCTCTATTTATAAATACATAAAATCAATATAATAAAATAATTTAATTCTAAATATCAAATTTTAAGTCATATCGTCAACATTTAAATCATCTAAATCATCTGAAATATTACTAATATATAAATAATGATTATATAAATGTAATATAAATTATCATTACATTCTAATGCATATATAAATGGATTTAAGTATTTTTTCAAATTTACAAATGAATATACTTATTTTTAAGCAAACATAGCATAATGTTTGATTTATATGAAACTTGATCTCTTAACTAAACAAATAATATTAAATATAATGAATATATAAATTGGATTCACACTAATCATTAGCCCCTAAAAATTGAAGAAAGTTATATGAAATTACTTCTATGCAATCTAATTACATAGAAACATGGCACATATATATTGTTAGATATTATGCTAATGTACAATTATGCAGAATTATGATGTCTACTTTGTAAATGTCAGTAAAGCTGTTTATGTCATGACTATGACCAATTTTAATTTTATCAGCGGCTAGAGCCAGACTAGTATACTCTTTTTCTGTCTGGGCAATGATTCCATTAACGTTTTACTGATTATGTCATGACTATGACCAATTTTAATTTTATCAGCGGCTAGAGCCAGACTAGTATACTCTTTTTCTGTCTGGGCAATGATTCCATTAACGTGTTCCAAGGAGGAAGAAACCGAATATGCATATGTTTGTTCAAGAGAGAATGAGAATAGAATGGGGAAATGCCAAGTCAACATATTAATTATTCAACAATCCTAACTTTCCATTTTTTTTGTTATACTCTAATTATTTTTATATTTTTTCAAATGATTATTTTATTTAATTTTACTTTACTTTTATCATATCTGTTTCATTTCTGTTATCTGTTCACATTCTCACCATACCAAACACATCTAGCTGTAATTCTATAAGAGTCTACAGTGTTAGGATATTAATCAACATCGGATCCCTTATGACAAATGATGGAACAATTAAAATGACAATTGTGGATTAACGATTTTCAATTCCTAACCATGCTTTACAATTGTCCCTTTGCTTTGACAAAAGCAATTTATGGAACATGCAGGAACAATCATTAAGATTATGTATGGTTTTTATCACTCAACAGGACAATTAGACGATGGCCAATACCACAAACCAAAAGAGATAGGACAATTTCTTGAAAACAAATTGTCAGATAAGATAACATGATGTTGACTTGGGAAGGTAACTGTAAGCCTTTTTACAACATAGGGAAAACCATGAGGCGTTCGGTTTGGACAACCAAAGTTTGTCGTTAAATATCAACTTCAAAATTGTATTTTAGTATCACAAAAATTTCATTACCATGTAGATAAGTAGTTGTATAAAGTATTTTTCTATTCTAATATATATGTGAAAGAATTTAATTATTTTCATGATTTTTATATGAATATACATATTTTTAAGTAAATGTGACTCATGTATATCTTTGATTTTAATGAAACTTATCTCATATTGAAATAGTGTTGAATATAATGAATGAAATGCACTTTCCATCAATGATAAAGGAAAAATTAATGGGGTTACATAAAACAATTTTTACCTTTAATGTATTTTGACATGCCCATTGCTAGATTTATTTTTCTTGAAATACTCGTGTGACAACCAAAAATTTATAAAATTTCTTTTACCGTAATAAATCGGATATGTAAATGTTTAGAAGATCGAGAGAGAGAACCGATTTCTTTGCCTTTCTTTAAAATAAATATACATTGAACTCTTTTTATAAAAATCGATGGTATACTTTTAATCTAGATGGGTATTGATATATCGATGGGTGTGATTATTATTATAAAAAGACGGGACAGATGCTGAGAAACATAAATTAATTGAGAAATTCAGTGTGCTTGATTTGAAACAATTGGCGATAAATTAATTATCTTTATCGCTTGAATTGGTGTCAGTTGTCATGCTTATATAGTAACGCCAGGATAGCTCTGAACTGAACAATTCAACCACAGCAACAACAACAAAAATCTTACATATCTCGCAATATGGCCGGCCAAGAAATTGGAGTTCATAGCCATTAGCCGGGAGAACCTCAACACTTATTCCCTCAGGGAGGCTTAATTGACCCGGTTCTATTTGTCATTTGATTCAATGCAAGGTCCTTGTTTACATCACTTGTGTTGACCACTAGATCTTGTAATTAATCTTAAAAACTCCACACAAAGACTACAAATAAGCCGTTACACGCATAAAACTATAAAATAATTTCCACATGGCATGGAGCCTGCGCAAATGACAGCAAAAATAATAATAAGAGTAGATTCCTCCCATACTCACACATTTTATCCTTAATTCCATTTATATCCAAGAATTTTTAAAAATTCCTTTTGTACCTACAAATTTTACTTGTAACTTTACTTGCACTTGTGACCGTCATCCACCATTAATTTATTTTTGCCGGATATGAATATTTTAATATTACAATACTTTCAAAAATCCCCAAATTACCCATGCTTTCTCTTAAAATCAAACAATGCCGCATATCCTTGGCTTGACATTAGGCTTTTAACTCATCTGTAATGGTAGTCCTTGACGCAAAAGACAGAGATAATTTGCAAGTTATGGCAATTGGAAGTGGAATAATAAGTATAAGTAGAATTATGAGTAAAGTTTGTGAGTATGAGATGAATTTTTAAAAGTTCTTGAATATATGTGTAATTAAAAGTAGAATTTGCAGATACACAAGGAATTTGCGTTGATAATAATAAGCCTGCAGGCGCTTCACGCGTCTTGATCAAAGATGCATCAATCACAAATAGTACCACCCATGAAATTGGGCCAGCCAAGCGTTGTACATACAATAAGAAAACGACCCTGTAACTAATATGCATGTGTTTGGTGCTAGAGGATCCGGTGACCTTGACACTTCATTTTCTTACGATATGGTTAGAAAAATAAACGGAAACTAATTAAATCAGCTGGCATCATCCGGTGGCACCTTTTTCTACATCATGCACCTTGCGGTTGCTGGCCATTTCAAGGGGTCAATGTGGGTCCCATGATCAGGGTTTCTGGCCTGAGTAGGGACCGGCTTCCCGACCGAACACCAACATAAGTACAGTCATTTGGCGTTCCTAGGAAGTGTTGGCACAAAATCAGAGAGCGGATTTCTGCTTTTCTAGCATTGGCACCATAGATATTTGAAGATGGATCCCTGGGGGTTTAAGAGTTTCGTAATTAAGCTATGTAATATTTTTCTAGCTAGAGAGAAAATGTAGGTACGTAATAGGGGAATCATCTGCTGCCATCAAGTGCGGAATGAGAAGAAGTGGGAGAATCCATCAATTTTCTGTCTGTTTGTTTTGATTGAGTGGCAGGGAGGGTGACTTTCGCTTGGACGACTGTTTTTCAGAAATTCGAAATAAATATATATACATGTCTACAAATGGTAAAAATTTGGTCTATAAATTAAATATAATTAGATTAACATGTTTATAAAAAAAATTTCTAAAAAAAAAAAACAAAAAAATATGCTGAAAAGATCGGTACTCCTTTTCCTTGAGTCAGTAGAGTTTATAATAATAATAATAATAATGAGAAGAAGAAGTGGTAAACGAAGGAAGAAAAAAGACTACTGTAGAATACACTGTCAAAATCTATAGTTGCTTATTCTGGATTTTCCTTTTTCAAAAAAAAAATTATCTCATTACTTTCTAGCTAGCACTACTTGTTTTTATTATTGAAATCATATATTTCTATTTTACTTTTCCTTTACTTTTCTTTTCTTGTATATATATGTGTGTATATATATACATATATATTTTCTCCTTTCTAAGCACTCTTTTGGAGATTGGAACTCCAAAATTAGGCCGAGTTCACTACAACGCAGCCCACCGTATATCACTCCAAAAATCAATTATGACCGCCCGCTGCAACGCAGACCAAACGGAAATGTAGCCAACAAGAAGGGCCCGCAATGGTCAGCCACATGGGGAGAATCGAATAGAAGCCCAAAAAGGAACCAAACCATGGAGCCCAAAGAGATCTCGGCACCGTATTTGTATTTTTCTGTGGTGTTTAAAACGGAGTGGAAATATTCAATGTTTAAAACGGAGTTAACTCCCTGTTTAACTGCAATAACGCAAAAGTTGAATGCGTTTTTCTTTTTCTTTTTCTTTCTTTCCTTTTTTTGTGATGGAAGGAAAAGTTGAATGTGTGAATAAGAAACTAACCATGGGGCTGTTGCGATAACAGTAAAACTTCTTGGCATGTTTTTCCGGTTGAATAGTTCGTGTATTAAATGAGCTTTGACCAAAACTGCACCCGTGGCATGTATGTGATTGTACAGTTGCGAGCGCATGCTTTAAATATGCCCGCTTGGTATGCTTGTAATGTATCCAAGGTCTAACGATGGCCCATCTACCAGTGAAAGCTAGTTGCATTTTCTATTTTTCCCTTCCAACATCAGTTTTAACGTGTGTAGAAGCTGCAAGTACGACTACTACAGATACCATATGGCGGAAATTAAATCTAACAAGCTCATGAAATAACTAGTTTTTTCCTACCACCCCTGCAATTAAAAGTTTCACAAAATAATAAGAGTTTTCACTGTTGCCAAAAGGACCCATATCTCCTGTATAATGTATGCATGTATACATGACATGGGTGAGATTTCTTGATCAGTCGTCCTTCAAAATATTCTACGGAGATAGCGCCCGGTCATAATTTAAAAGTTGAAAAAGTTGATTGAGACCCGCGACAACTGCACCGTCTGATTTTCAATTCATCGTGTCATCACCCATACCTACAAGAAGACAAGAAAAAAATGGAAAAAGCCGATAAAGGGCACGTTTGGATAGTTTTAAACATGAAAATCATGTTTTTTTCATGGTATTTTGTTTCACAATGTTAATTATTATTCTATCAATCATACTATTTTTTTCACTTTTACCCCTACATTCTAATCATTTTTCCTACTAACTATATACAACAAACCTATTTATTCCAACTATACATCTATCATTTCTTATCAATCACACATTTTTCAAAAAATTCTCTTTTTCATTTTCCACCATTTCCCACAATCCCATCATTTTACAGTTATCCAAACGTCCCCGAAGAAATGCACGGGACAAATGGATCACAGAGCCTGAAAAGCCAATGTGGTGACAGATATACGACCTAGCTACCATAACAGGTGTGAGTTTTCGATGGGGTAATTATCAAAAGGTCGGCAGCCGCACTGAACGTGTGTTGCTTAACGAGCCTCCCCGAAAAGCTTTCCTGGCTGACTGGCTGTTGGAACAAAGCAGCGTCCCTCAAAAATACCAGCAGTAGCGGTAGACAGTGCAAGGACCATCTGATGCCACCACATGAGGTGCCATGGAGCAAACTGGCTATCAAGGACTGTCCTCCAGCTGTTCTTCTTCTTCTTTTTTTTTTTTTTTTCCGTAGCGAAGCCTTTAGTATGTATTGGAATTTAGAGCGAGTTAAAACTTAAAAAAGTTTATTTTAAGTAATAATTATTATGCGGTAAAATATTATTTTCTATATACACCACCATAAGCAACGACATTATGTTGCATACTAGTATCGTAATGCAACAAATGAAAAATCGCTGGATATAACAACCTTTCACGGTATGGACATAACAATTATATGCAGTGGATTTTTCTAAAATTTTTGCTGTATTAGCTATATTCCATAAGGCATACGATGCAGCCTAGTAGCAATATATTTGTTGCCTTTGTGTATATGCAAGTACTTTCTTAATGGATACAACAGATGTCTTTAATTAACTGAAAAAGCTATTTCTTCTCGTCGTGTATAATGTTATGCCCACAAGAAATTGCTTTAGGAACTCCTCATTTTTGCTCAAAAATTGACTGCTTTATCTGCGACATTGAATTACATTCCACCATCACTAGTTCTTCCTTGTACTAAACAATCCCGACATCAATTCTTTGCCCATCCTAGGACTCCTTTTTACCGAATTTTCTCTTCTACCAAAAGTAAGCTCGTATCCGAATCAATGAGTGAAAATGTCATGGAAAAAAGATCTGCCAACTTGCTGTAAATGAAATTGCGGTTTTATTTTAGGTAGTTTATTTTGCACACGGTTTGGCAATTAAAGAAAAAAAAAAAATAAAAAAACAGATTTCCCAGGTAATATTCTCGGGGATGACTTTGCAAAGAAAGTGCTCCAATGAGATTACTTTCAAATTTAAGACTTTTAGGCACGGATACTAAGATCAAAATGTTACCAACTGCAAGCACGTGCAAAAAGCCCTTCTAATTTTCGACCCATAAGTCTCCAAAGAAGAAAAACATACATTAGTTTTTAGGGTGTGGGAAACCTGACAAATTCTAAGCACCAAATGTTATGCAAAAAAAGCCCCCTAACAAAATTCAAAAGCTGATTTTTGTTATGTTGGGGGCATCTAAGTTCTACGAATACACGGGGAGAGGCGAGCGGCAATGAGGGGTGACAGGGGCAACCGCCCGTTTCCTTGTAACAGGTGGCCTCCTAATCCAATCCCCATCGG
This sequence comes from Annona squamosa, assembly GCA_035584095.1. Lineage (NCBI taxonomy): Eukaryota > Viridiplantae > Streptophyta > Magnoliopsida > Magnoliales > Annonaceae > Annona > Annona squamosa. The sequence goes on along the minus strand of JAXCLR010000063.1, from coordinate 50,686,502 downwards.
CAAAATTCCAGGAACGTTTGCGTCGGCGGGTGTTGGGACAACTGGCTTTTTATTTTTTTAATTCAATGGAATGACACAATAACGTTCTTCTTGGATAAGATACCCGTGGGTTTGCGTGGAGTATCCTAAAATCAGTCAAGTATATTAAGGGTACTTTTGGTAATAACAAGAAGTTAAGTTAAAACTTTTCAATCTAAAACTTTTCACTCTCCACAACTATCTTATTTTTTAATCATTTCTTCACATTTTTCTATACAACTACCATACTTTTCAATCATTTCTACACAATTACCAACACAATTAACTTATCTATTTCAACCTTATCCTATTTATTCCTTTATCATTATCCCTACCATATCATATCATTTGACAACTTTTCATTTCTACAACTTTTCATCAAAAGTTTTATTCATTCTCAAACACACCCTAAGTTTCTATTTTCCTTATGGGGTATGATAAGTTCTACATAAAACAAATATATGTTATGGTTAAGATAAAGTAGGTTCCAAAGTCTGAGTATAAAAAATTGACTCGAATTATTAATATATATTTAATATTTTTTATGAAATATATTATATATTTGCAAACATAAAAAATAGAAAAATATGAAAAATATTCCAGTGCAAGCATGCGCATCATTAGCTATGGTAGAGTTGCCTTAAAATGGGCATAAGTTACTGTAAAGGTAACTACACCGTAACATATCTAAAAAATTATTTAACTTACCTATTATTTATTGTATCTAATAAATGAATTTTAAAATTATATCATTATCATATTGATTATAAATTTCTAAGTAAAATTTATATTAGAATTATTATTTTTAAATATAATATGAAGATTAATTAATGTAAAAAACCAATTTAGAAGCTAAACTAAACTTAAAAAATATGTTAGGAAACGCAACCAATACTACCTAAAATAGGGTAAAGTTGAAATTTTTAAAAATAAGATAAAAGCAAATTTAGCACCGAATCGGACCTGCCTGACCCAAATTGCACATCTATCACGTACAAATTCACTGGCACAATTTTTTTTTCTCTAAAGGTGTTTCGAAAAATGTTCATTAAAAACATGAGATTTTCTCCATAAACTTGTATAGTCTCAAATCATGCTATGTTTGTGCAATTTAAATGAAACTTAAGAGCACTATGAAAATTATCCATAAAAGATTGCATATTTTTAGTATTTATGAATAGCAACAAAGGATTGCAAGTAGGTGGGAAGTACATTCTTCTATCTTTCTATATATTCTTCAAAAAATAATTTAATATATTAACTAAATAATTACTCTAATTTTCTATTATTACTTCTACATTATTATTTTCCTACATGCTTATTTATTCTTATTTTATTTGTATCCTATTACATATTTAAATACTTTCTTTCCCACCTCTTCACCTACTCACTCCACAAGTTACAAAAGGTGCTAAAAATTCAAGAATTGAAAAAAAAGGGCCTAGGCACTTCAAAACATAAAGTGAAAATGATCTCGATGCAGGCATGAACATTTTCTTTGACTTTTCATATGCTCGCTCAAGGGAACGTCCGGGGAAGTAAAAATTGTGAGAATTGTGTTATTTTGTGAGAGTAGAACATGAATATTTTAGAAATTATGTGATTAATATGAAATGATAGGGGTATAATTAAAATAAAAAAGTTTGTTGGAAGGTAATTAATAGGAAAAATAATTTAAATATAAGAGTAAAAGTGAAAAAATATAATAATTAAATAATTAATAAAATATCTTAAAATCTATGCAACCACGTTTTCCCATTCCTGGTCACCAAACGTGCCCCTAAATTTCTCCTCTCGTGTATAAATTTGTAGCTCCCGCTATCTATAAGAAATGCCAAAGGAAATCTCCGCCGCTCACGTGCGTTTCACAAAAACCAGAGGAATGCACCACGTGTGCCTGACTTGACGTGCAGGTTTCCACATTGGCTTTAACACCTGTCTTCTGTGTTGCGTATTGCTTTGGATTCATAACTTAATTAATTGTTCAAGACCAGCTGCACTGCATTCAAAAAGCAAAATTCAATGCGTTAGAGAGGTTTTGATTTTAAATAAGCTTATATATTAGGGTAAATTACTTTATACTCACAATATTTGCTTAAAATTCCTTTTATACCTACAATATTTTAATAATTTCTCTCGTACTTATTTTACACCTAATTTCTCTTGTACCCGTTCTGTTAGTTACCGTCAGTGAAGTTTTAGAGATCCAAAAACTGCTTGTGTTAATTTTTTATAATGCCCAAATTATCCTTATGTTGTCTATCTCAGCTTCCCTCATCGAGGTCATTATTGTTGACAGAAAATTTTACCAGCCGGTAGTAGGAAGAATAATTTAGCTAGCATATGGGTAGAAATATTTAGAGACGCCGAAGGGATTCCTAGCATATTGAGGTGGTGCAAGTTGAGGCAGCAGGGTCATGTAGGTGATCTTGTTCGTTTTGAAAGGGCCAACGATGATATCGATTTCATCATCATTAGTGATCCAGTTCTTGACAAAATAAAATGGGTTTTTATCTGCCTTGATAAAAAATGGTTGAGTTGGTTTGTAAGTGTGATTGTTGATTCCTCTACAATGGTGGCTTGTTGGCAGGCTTCTGGGATCAGTGTTGATTTGTTTTGATGATAATTGCTAGATTGGAGGAGAAGAAAATAGTGGTAGTGGGGCGGCTGACTATCATGTTGGAATAGGGAATATCGACTATGCAATCTCAATGGGTTCTTATTGGAAGTGGCGAAGAAGAGATGAGCTCGCCGATGATTAGCTTTGATTGGCCACCATTGGCTACTATCAGGAGATCCCAATTGGTAGCCATGATCACTATTGGCCAACGAGATTCCTAATTCCTTCCACAGCCCATGTTGTCAGCGACGTGTTATTAGATCCAAGCCTTCTAAATCTAGAATCAAGGAAAGAAGCAAACCGATTTCATGCATTGAGGTACTTGTTGAGGGGCAAAAATGACATTTTTATGTCTCTACAATGATCGTTTCAGCTGTGGCTGATGGCATGGGTATTGAAGTAATTAGAAATGAAATGTTGTGAGTGCTAGAAATTATTAAAATATTGTGGGCACGGAAGGAATATTGAGCAAACATTATAGATATAAGAAAAATTTATTGTTATGATAAAAGAATTTATACCAATCACTAGAAAACTGCAACATGAAGCACCAATCTTTTAGGATTGGTCTAAAATTCTATGATTTCAGATCAATTTAAAAATATTTTTAAAATTTTTTTTAGAAAGTTTTTTATAAACATATTAATCTAGTTATTTTAATTTATAAACTAAATTTTTTAGACAGGTTTATAAAAAATTCAAAATAAAAATAGAGATATTTAAAAATTCAAAATAAATATATATACATTTATAAAAATGATAAAACTTAGTTTTTTAGAAATAACTTAGTTTATTAATTAAATATAATTAGATTAACATGTTTATAAAATTTTTAAATATATATATGTATATTTGATACGATTTGAAATTATTGGTCTAAAAAGATCATTCGAATAGGTTGGATGGAAGCTAATGAGGGGGATTTTAAGTAGCAGTAGTAATAATAGTAATGATAATACTTAACAGCCATGACGAAATCAAAGTGATCCTCACTTGACCATTTCCCAACAATAGGCAACGAAAAAATCAACGCGCTCTCTCTCTCTCTCGTTGGTCTCCGTCAGCGCATGCAAAGTTGCAAACACATCCACCAAAACGATGCGCGGATCTTCAAGTAACCACCCCGTAATCTGTAGTCTGTACCTGGTCCTTCAATAGCCTGTACATACGTGTTGGACTTTGAACATATAAATAAGGGAAACGATTTCGTCATTTCTGTAGGAAACAAAGGGCCGGGTGCAGTGCACGTCCACTCATGTATACTGAGCTTAAATACACACGGCTGCTTAACTCTTTCTTTCTTTATTTCTTTTTTTAACTTTTAGTTTCGTTTATGGGCTTGGGTATATTGCTTTCATATATATAGTTTTTACAATTTTTATATTTTAAAATATTTTGATAAATTTTTTGTAAAAAATGAGGCATAATAATACAAAAAAATCAAAAAAATAAAAGAGTTTAGATTGTATGCACCTGGGTGTACTTTGCTCCAGTGCTCCTTGATGCAAATATTTTTTTCTGAAATTTGTTATAAAACTGTTAATCTAAGTGTATTTAACATGTATATCAATTTTTATTATTTTTTGAGACTTATAGATTTTTTCAATTTTTAAAAATTATTAAAAATGTCACTAATTTTTATAAATTTTAAAAATATTTACAAATCTATGAAAATGATAAAAATTGATATACATGTTTTTTGCGACAGATATACATATATATTAAATACACTTAGATTAATAATTTTACGAAAAATTTAAAAATATTAAAAAATAATTTAAGTACACCCGGGTGCATACAATTAAGTGCAGTTTGTAAGAGATGCTTAGTGACTTTATCAAGTGGAGTTTGTAAAATCTAATCATCCAAACATGTTAAATATATTGTGTTTAGCTAGGAAATAAAAAAATTACCATAATATAATCAAACATATCATGTAATTATGATCACTCAACAACACGTGCAAATAGTTATTTTTTATATCAAGTTAGATCCATGTATATATTTTAAAAAATGTTTATTTTTAATATATATCATAATTTAGATCCCTCTGTGAATATATTTTTTTAAAAAAGTTTGATTTTCATTGTATATGTCACTATTTTAAACAAGAATGGTTTAAATTTATAATCAATTTAGTGGGTCAACATTTTCGACGAATCACTGGCGCATATTGGATTTTAAATAATTAAAAGTAAATATTGTTAATTAATTATAAGTTTCTTCAGTTGGATTAAACGCCATGTCTATGCAGCACTAGTTCGAATTCCCATTTTAGAACTTGTAATAATTCTATCTACAATTAAATATTTGTGCTTTATCAATTTTGAGTAAGCATTGCAAATTTCTTTGCTGTGTAATGAAAATTTTTCCTGTGGTGTGTATATATATTCCCTAAACAAATTTTCAATAATATTACCTTTGTCATTACTAATTTTTTTATCGTTTCACGTATACATTACTAATTCTTCCTCCACTTTTAAATTTTATTTTTCACTTAGATTTTTTCCCGTCTCTTATTCCATTCTCAAAAGACTTTAGAGAAAGCTAAATAAACAAAAACAAATTATAGTGTTGATGTAAATCATAAGAAGCTTTGCTTTGATGAAACTTCTCTTTTATGTAGTTTTTTACATTTTTAATTTCTTAATATTTAATGAAAAATTCACTCCATTTACTATATTTAATATTATTTCTATTATTACAGTAACTCATTCATCTGTCTAATGTCACTACATATGACTCTGTACACAAATATCACTATATATGATTTTATTCACAAATCCGTAAAATTAATATAATAAAATAATTTAATATCGAGTACAAATTTTAATACCAACTATTGAAGTTGTATTTTCAGTATCTAAGTCATATAAAAATATTATTATAATATAGATAAAAAATTTTATAAAGTATTATTATATTTTAGAATACATGTAAATGGATCTAAGCAAATCATTTTATAATTTACATATATATATTTCAACAAGTGTAACTGGTGTACATATTTGATTTGGATGAAATTTAGTCTTCTAGTTAAACAAATGATGTTAAATATAATAAATGAATGAAATTTTCTATCCATCATCAAAACATTAAAAATAAAAGAAGTTATATAGAATTTATTTTGTGTAACTTGGTGACGTAGAAATGGAGAAACGGAACTAAATTATGATTCCAACAGTGGTTTTGATTAATTAAGAGAATAATTAAGCTTCTTAATTTTCTTACATTTACCATATGGTAGATAGGATTTCCTGGCAGTATATCCTAGCCTATAGTAGGAATTTAACCTATGGTAAGAGCTTGGTCTTCCATATAATTAAGGATAATTGAAAGTTTATTGTCACCTATATAAATTCATATTGGTTCTTTTTTCGTAAATATATTTTTCTAGGTGTATTAAATTTATATATTAAGTTTTACCATTTTATAATATTTTTATATATTTATTTAATTGACAATAATTTAAGAATAAAAATAAATTTAGAAAAATACTGTAAAATGGTAAAATTCAGTATATAAATTGAACATACGAAGAAATAAATATAAATAATTATAAAAATAAATAAATATTGTATTTTGCCTAAAATACATCATGACATATATATAATTAGGCTCCTCGTTGTAATATGAAATGAGATGTAATATTATTTGCCTAACTAATCAATAATTTGAATATTAGCTTTGTAGTGCAAAAGTCCATGCGTCACATTGCATGCATCGGAGGAAAATGGTAGTTCCATCCAATGGGAGGAATTGAACACCGAATTTTGGGATCCAGGCCACAGTTGTTATTAAGTATGCAACATGCAGCTGTACGCGTAACATGCAGGCCAAGCCACTTCTCATGTCCCGGCGACACAGCTTTTTGGGTTGGGACATCGGCCATGACTTTTGCACCACTTCCAGCAGGTAGGGCGTGTGCATGATTGCAAATTATAAATCGCCCTCCCGATCGACTTCGGGATCGCTACACTTTTGACCTATTGAAGATTTTGCCAGCTTTACGAAATCTTCCAGTTTTCAAACTTTTTAAAGTACTTCGGGATCTTTTGAGGAAACGATTAAGATCTCAAGCTCTCCGGGAGACGATAGCTATCAGGGCAGAAACTCCAAGAATCTGACGTTTTTGTTCTTACGCGGGTGACGGCTATAAAATAGCGCCACCACGTTGCCAGCCCTTTTGATTTGATACGCATTTCTCTCTCACGAACATTTCATGCTCTTACATGCACGCCGGCCAGTGGTTGCCGGGGGGGATCTCTCCATTCTGACTGGTCGCTGCACATCCTGGATATTTTTATATATTTTTTTAAATTAAAACTATTTTTTAATGTTTTCCTCTACAGTCATTTTCACGTTCCCAAAACTTATTTTAATCGAATATGTAATTCGTAACAAATGCAAATTCATACGGTTGCTTGAAATCAATCGAGTTGACTTTTTAAAGCAAGACTAAAGAAATACACTACCACTACAATAATTAAAAGAAGTACTTGGCTTTGAATGCGACAATTTAGTTCTGTTTAAAGGTGGTAGCACTCTTTATCAAAAAAAAAAAAAAAAGGTGGTAGCACTTACTCCAATCTAGCTAGCTGATTTTTTGACTTAGACGTGGTTAAAATTAATACGTAATGCAGCCATTTAAATTCCCTATAAATAATACTAGTATTTGTAGTTGCAAAATTATGATAGTTGGTTGCATTTAATATTGATGTAGCCAAGTCCAAAATTTTCTGAAAAAGATAAGTGTGACATGTAAACCTTTGTTATAGTATTTTAATCATAATAAATGAATTAGATACCATTAAAAAAAATACATGGATCGTGTGAGAACTCCAAAATCCAAGGGCATTGGGCTTCTTTGGTTTGAAAATTTGATCGCAAAAAGTTAACTGCATATGTAAGCTTTTGTCATAGTGTATTAAGAATTCTTAAATATAATATATGACTCGGATTAGATTAAAATACATAGACTAATTGTGAGAACTCCACAGGCATTGGAGAATTCCCCTATATACTAGATCATCTTTCCCACGCTTTCATTATTATTTTTTTTGGGGGCTTCTTCTTAAGAAGTGTGATCTTTTAGTGCCTTAACTAAACATAACCGGGAAAATGTTCCCTTTATACCAAAGATAAATCCCAAAAGTCTATCAACTGCTCCATCAGCGACGTCTCCCTCCCTTTCAAATTCTGCTTAAGATGCATCATTAGCACGGCACATCGTCGTTGATGCAATGAACAGAGACGGTTAAAAGTCTAGCTGGTCAATTATAGAAAAGTAAAGAAAAGAAAAGTCCAGTTGGTCCTTTTTCTGCCAACCAATTGCCATGAATTTTGGAAACTCCGTGCCGACTTTTTCACATGGCCGTTTCCTTTGACGTGGCTACAAAGGCTGATGTACCTGTTACTGTTATTAATTCCAAGATCTTCAAAATCTTAAAATTATATATTTCTCCTTTCTTCGGGGGCAAAAAAATTATACTTCTCCGACTGTTATTTTCACAAGAAGTTGCATAATTCCCATATTTTAACAATTGTTTCTTTTTTATTTGCAGTACGTGGAAATATTGTTATAACAATTTAATTAAGAAATATTTGTAATTAAGTTGAAATAATCCATTCTCGTTTATATGCCCCAGTAACAATCTAAGGCCGTCAGTTATACTCTAATTATCTATCAAATATTCTCATTACTTATTAAATAGAAGGTCAAATTAATAAAGTACCGCAGGCGATACATTTTAGGCACTCCATTTCTTAAAAATATTTTCTCTACAGAAATTTTCAAGCACAAACCTGAAGGGCTTAACGAAATAATGAAGTACCGAGCTACGTACTTGCCAAGGTGAACAATATATTTAAAGTTAATATTGGCAAGAGATAAATACCCTTATTTATTGCCGTGTTCCAAAGTTGCAAAATTTTAAAATTTTATATAATTGCAGCTTTAATGCTTGCATGAGCATTAAAGTGCTCAAATTATTTATTTTTTTAAATTTTTTTTGGCATGTACATGTTGCAAAAATTTTAAAATTTTATATAATTGCAACTTTAATGCTTGCATGAGCATTAAAGCGCTCACGTTATTTATTTTTAAAAATTTTTTTTGGCATGCACATGTAGGGATACAAACAGGTGCAATTAGGTGCAAATACCTATTTTTTATTTGTTGAAAATTTTTTTACACAACTTTTTTACACTATTAATTTAAGTGCTTTTAAATTACTAAATACCATTGATTTTTAAAAAGCTAAAAAATTTAAAATTTTTAAAATTGGTAAAAATTGATACATATGTTAAATATACTTAAATTACTAGTTTTATGAAAAAGTTTTAAAAAAATAGGTTAAATACATTTGGATGCACTAAAGCTAAGTGCACCCAGGCGCATTTAATAATAACCTGTAATGTAAGCACTCATTCCATATAAATTTTTTAATATTTTTAATATGTAAAAATATTTTACATACCTAGGCCTGCCGATATTAGCAAAAAAGTTAAAAAAAAAAAAAAAAAAACGCAAGTGTGAACATTGAGTTTTATATAGCGTACGATGCACGAATTTCTTTAATCTTCAAGCCTAAGCAACATCAAATAAAATTAAATGCCTACTAACCGTTCAAAAAAAAAAAAAAAAAAAAAAGCCTACTTACTATTTGCCGTGGGCGTGGAACTTCGAGAGCTAGTATTCATTTGAAGCCAGATAAAATTAGGTTAAAAAGAGATTGTGGCCATGACTAAATAACAACTTTTTAATGAATTTTTAAGAAAGAAAAATATAATGTGCGTAGCAAAACTCAGCAAATTCAGCCCCACTACAAGAGAACTAACATTTAATGACATACTTTCTGCACCTTAAAATTTTTTTTGTCATAGAAAACTCTATTCAGTGACAAAAATGTAATTAAAAATCATTTGTTGGCCACAATAATATAATTAATGCAGCAAAAAAATAAAATTTTAGTGAAAAATGTCACTAAATTCAAAAAAATTATAAAAGCCTTTTATAATGGTCCTATAATGATTTGGTTATAATAACATTATAATGTAAATTAATACATACAGTGACAAAATTTTGTTTCACTAAATGTCTATTTTCGAGTGGCGCTTTTTTTTAACCTTTCAAAGCATGTTTAGTTATTGATAAAACTTTTCAAATTAAAATTTTTTAGTCTAAAATTTTTACTTTTCATATTATTTTTAATTATTTCTTCACATCATCCTATATAAGTATCATGTTTTTCAATTATTTTTATATAATTAACCTATTTGTTTTAACTTTATTTCCTTAATTAACTTGTCATTTTATAACTTTTACTCTATTTTCATCAAAAGTTTTATCTATTCACAACTACATCCTATATTTTTTCTTCTATTTTAAAAATTGTTATGCAAAAAATTTTCATAAAATTTTTTTTTATCATTTTACAAGCATACCCTCACAATGCAGGAGAATGTTTCAATGCACCCTAATGCATTGAAATTTCAATGCATCGGAGTGCAAAACTTTATTTATATATATATATATATTTTTGAAATTTTTATGAGATTATTAATTTAAGTGTATTTAATTTATAAGCCAAAATTTACCTTTTTGAATATATGTATATATTTTTATTTTTTTAAAAAAATGAGTACTTTAATAATTTTTAAGTGGCTAAAATGCTCATATTTTTTAAAATTAAAAATGTATATTTATATATCTTCGAAAATAGTAAACTTAATACATAAGTTAAATACACCTATATTAACAATCTTATAAAAAATTTCAAAAAATATATTAAAAATGAGGTCTTACGCTCTGATGCATTAAAATTCCAATGCATGAGGGTGCATTGAAACACAACTCCAAAAACCCATTTTTATATTTTTTGAAAATTTTTTACAGGATTGTTAACCTAAGTGTATTTAAATTATGTATTAAGTTTTACAATTTTTAAAGATATATAAATATATATTTTAATTTTTTGAAAATAGGGGTATTTTAGTCACTTTAAATAGTTAAACTACCCTTGTTTTTAAAAAATTAAATATATATATATACATATCTAAAAATGGTAAATTTTGACTTATAAATTAAATACAACTAAATTAACAATCTTATAAAATAAGATTTTGCACGCTAATGTATTAAAATTTTAATATATCAGTGCGGAGTGGAACATTCTTTTGGAAAAAGAGACGTGCACTCAAGACAACAAAAGCAGAAAGAAAAGGTCGCTCAGGAGTCAGGACAAGCATGCATGCACTCCTGTAATATTATTTTGTATTATGCGTGGCTGAGTTTCTGCCGAAAAACTGGCGGACTCCACGGGAATCGTATGTTTCGCGTATTAATTTAAAATAACGAATGGACTGGAATTATTCCATGCATAAACCTCCACCAGAAAGCAGCAGGACTGGACGGTGAGAGAGAAGCCAAGCTAACAGGCCAAAATTCCATAAAATATGCAAGAATTAAGCAGAGAGAAGAGCCCATAAGAAATACTAGGCTGAAACAGTCCTTGATTTACCTATGATAACTTAATTTGCTTTCCCAATTGGTCCTTGATCAGAGTCTTTAATTTGCCTACGACAGCTCTGGCTCTGCCGATGCTCTGTTAAGGTTCTTTGATTAGCAAAAAGTGATATTTACAACTCTTTTTGTTTACCCATTTTCTGATGGATGGAAAATAACCCCAACTTGCATTGAATTAGAAATGACTGCAGAAGCCAACAATATTTCCCGTCAGCAGAGCAAGTTTTTGTTGACTCTGTCTACAATTTGACTGACCATGCATGCGGAGCAAGTAGAAAGTTGGCCGAATAAAAAATTCGATTAATCGAGAAGTAATGGAACAGAACGATATTATTTAAAGGAGAGAGAATAAAAAAGAAATTTTAATACAAATTAAACTACGACAAGGGTGAGGGAGAGGGAGGTGTGAAAACGCCGGCCACATACATGCAGTCTATTTTTTATAATTTGGCCCCCCGTGAACCCACCAAAGCAAAAGGAGATCTCTTAAGCTGGTGCTCCGAGGCTTTGGCTTTAGAACAGCTGGGGTAACAATTGACTGGGAAAGCAATTTGCATCCGAAGTAGAAAACAGAAATACACAGTTGTTCCCCACGTAATACACTTCTTTTTAATTGTAAGTTGCATTATAAACAAAAACAGAGGATGGCCTCGCTATCATGATCTCACATTTATTTTGGGGTGGGGTAGGAGGGAGCTCCTCCCTCATACCATTACAAAAAGATTTATTCACAAACGAAAATTTTAAAATGTTTTCTGGTGGCATTCCCACCAACAACGATTATAACCTCCATCATCAGTAGCAAGTTTTGCTAATGTGTGTGCTATCTAGTTTGCTGTTCGAAGAATATGAATGAAATCCACCTGGTCAGATAACCTGCACAATCTTATTATCTCGCTTATGTAATGCTTCACAGGAGATTCGATGTTTCCCTCTCATTTAAACAATTAATTAGAATGATGCCCAAGTAAGACCATAGATAATTTGTCTTTGCTTCCATCGTTAAAGGATCAATCAAACCTCTATTTGTCCAGCATCTAGCAGGCTAGCAGCAATAAAATCTACTTCGCAGTTTTTGCTAACAGCTGCATAACCTCTAACACTATCAAGACTTGCGCCTGCAGCAACACTAATTTTGATAACCCCAATAGCTGGACGGGTCCATCTGGATGGGCTCACATCAGTAAGAAGATTAACAGATGTATAAAAATGTAGATAAATAATGCACTAGTTATACACTTCATCCAGACTTGCAGGCTCCCCATCCATCAGTTGCCTATTTCTTATCTCCCACAACCTCCAACATAACAGCACAAAAAGAGTAAAATGGTGGATATCTTTCTCCAAAAGAAGTTGCTTTAAAATTGCCTCTATGTCATTTGTCCCTACATTGTGTAATTTCTCAAAAACTGCATCTTTAATGACTATTTTCAGCTTCCTGCACTTCCAAAAAATATGTGCAGCATCTTCAATTGCCCCATCCTCTTTACATTGAAGGCCTCTTGTACCAGCTTGAACTCTTGTTTTAGAAAGATTGACATTTGTGAGAATAGCATTCATAACCATACTCCATCCAAATAACTTCACTTTCCTTGGAATTTTCCATCTCCATAGTTGTTTCTCAACATCTTCACAACCCAGCACTTGTATTTTTCTCTCTTTCATCCTCCTTAAAATGTTTCAAGCTTCCTCCAAATAGCATATGCTGATCTAACTGAAAAAGAACCATTTGCTTTCCCTTCCCAATATATCTTATCCTCTTCTTCCTTTCTTGGGGTTGGGATATCTTTTATCTACTGCCAACCTACCTTTCCCGATGCCCTTTTTATCTTCATTTCATCTCAGCATCAGTTCCATGCACCAATAAAAGTTTCCAACTTACCATCAGCCTTGATATCCTCTAGTGGAGATCCTTCCATTATGAGAGTTCCCTACGCCCACCTGTCCCCAAAAAAACTCACCTTATTACCCTTTCCAATACACCATTTACAACCAGCCTTCAAAATTTTAAGGATTTAAGTAAATATTTCCAAGTATAAGAGCTACCATGCTTTACTTGGGCGTCCCACATACTCCCATCTGGAAAATATCTAGCCTTTAATACACTTCTTTGGTTACGCAATTATTGTATTCTATCCAATCATCATCCCAATTTTCTAATTATTATTTATCCATATTTTTAATGAATATTTTAGTTACTATTAAATACATAATTTGTAGTTACTCTGCAAGAAAATACATTTCTATAACCTTTGTTAGAAAAGAAAATGCATATTTAAGAAAAAAATTTCTTACTTGTGCTAATGTTTTCATAGATGAAGAAAATTTTTCTCATTTATAACAATATTTTGTAACCAAATCAAAACTTTCTTACCCGAACACAGAAAATAATGGGCAACTAGTAACCAATTTTTCTTCTTAATCGTTGATATATAGAATATGTTCAAAATTATTGGATGTTGATAAAGTGCACCCTGGTGAACTTAGTTTTAGTGCACCAGGGTGCTTTATCCTATTTTTTAAAAGTTTTTTGAAAATTTTTTATACAACTGTTAATCTAAATATATTTAATATACATATCAATTTTTATTATTTTAGGAGTATTTTAGATATTTATTTTTTAGTTTTGAAAATCAATGGTATTTTAGTAATAAATGCTAAAAATTGATATGTGTGTCAAATACACTTAGATTAATAATTGTATAAAAAAATTAAAAATAAAAAATAGTTTAAATACACCTAGGTGCATTGAGGCTAAGTGCACCACTTAGCCTCAACCCTAAATAATTGGCAATTAAGATTCTATTTAATAACTAAATTTTAACCTTTTGCGAGAAATTTTGAAATGAAAATTTTCTAGTATGAATATATGCTACCTATTTTTTGGATCTAAACTTAAATTTGCCTACATTTAATATATAACGTTAAATGTAACCAAATAATATTAGTGTATTTGTCTCATAAAAAATATTATTGTATTTGGCCGAAATTTTTATTGTTTGTTATCAAATATAAATGATTATATTAAATTATATGTTTGACTACACATAACATGGTTACACATACTATAAAAATTTTAATTTTTATAAACTAAAATTTTCTTGCAGAAGATTAAAATTAATTACTAAAAAAATTTGGTTACTAATAACTTATGTCATATATCACATAGCAATTGTTAAGAAAAAAATTGGTTTACAATAGTTTATTATAAGTAAAGAAAATTTTCTTTCCAGAGAAAATATCACCATAAGCAAGAAAAATAAAAAAAAATTCTTATAGAGGCATTTTCCTTACTAATAAAGAAAATTTTGTTTGATAAAGATTGCCAAAAATGTATTTTCTTGAAGTGATCTAATTAAGCAACCAAATATTTGCCTCTCAAACTTATTTATATACTAAAATTCATATTTTTTTACATTTATTAAAATTTTTTGTTGTCAAAATATTATTATAAGAAAAAAATTTGTTTTTGTTAATAGAAGCATCAGCATAAGTAAAAAAGTTTTTCCTTATTTATAAATGCATCATCTTAAATGAGGCATGTATTTTTTTATGACAATATGAGAAGCCTCGTCACTTTTTAAGCAACCAACTGTTTGCAATTAGATTCATTTTTAGTGAACTTTATAATTTCTAGGATATATATGTTAATAATCTACCAATAAATTAAACAAACTCTAAAAGAATGATGCAAGTTTAGTGATTACACCTTTATCTAAAAAAAATGAGGATGAATGTTCAAATATTGGTAGAGCATTTGGCCCCGGTCTATTATATTATACAGGAGCTATTTGTCCCCGTTGGTAGGTAAGAGCATGTGGTGTTCTTCTTGTAAGTTATAAAAATGTCTGAAAGACTCGATTGTAATAAAAATTTTAAGTGCATGTAAGTGTATGTTTGGTAATGAATAAAATTTTTTAAAAAAGTTTTGTAAAGTAAAAATTATCAAATTGTTTGATACGATATGGATAATGATGAGTAGTAAAGTGGATAAAATTAAAATAGATAATTTAGTTATACGAAGAGTTGTGTAGAAGTGATTGAAAAGTAAAATAGTTGTACAAAAAAATGTAAAAAAAATAATTAAAAATTATGATAGTTACAGAGAGTAAAAAATTTTAAATTGAAAAGTTTGAACATATATTTTTTTTATCAATTTACAAACACATCTTAAATATATACGGATGAAAACAAAAAAGAGCAAGGCAGCATACAGCGCCGCAAAAGGGACATCAATCCGCCGTCTTAGAAGTTCGGAAGAACATATCAAAGCCACCAAAGGTGAACAGGAAACCATCATGACGCTGGCTCCAGCCCCGCAATCATACAGTTGAAAAATCAAACGCGTCCAAAGTCAACCTACCCTCTCCGACGACTGGCTCTTCCAGAGACTGCTACCGTCGCCTTCCCTTATAAATAGCCCCTAGCGCATCTTCCCTCCTTGCTCTTCCAAGATTCACCAACGTCGGAACGGGGAAAAATCCACAAACAAAAACATCCAGTTCTCATTCACCCACAAGACTTCACACAAAAATTTCCCAATTCTGCTGAAGAAAAAAAAAAAAAAATGTGGTCTCCTCATTCTCAGCATTCCTCTTCATCACACAACTCCCGCACTCGACCTTCCTCCCCCATCCATCCATCCCTCTCGGAATCATTCATGGACGGGACCATCGCTGCTGCCGAGACCATCATCAACAAGTGGGACCCGGACTCTTCTTCCTATGCCAGGGTCACCTCCCTCTTCTACGAGAGCCGCCAAGAAGCAGGAGAGTTCCTGCGCTCTGTCAAGGACCTCCAGCTCTCCATGGAGTTCTATGCCGGACATAGCTCCAGCTCCGGCAAGCTCGTGCACGCCCAAGTCCTCATGCAAACCGCCATGAAACGGTTGCAGAAGGAATTTTACCAGATACTGGCGACGAACCGCGACCAGCTGGATCCAGAGTCCGTCTCGGCCCGCAGCTCCACCACCACGAGATCCAGCATCTCCGACTTCGACGACGACGAGGATGAGATCCAGATGGCCCGGAGTTCGATCCAGGATGTGGAACAGGAGGCGGCAACGACCATGTCGGATCTCCAGGCGATCGCGGGTTGCATGATCTCATCTGGTTATGCCAAGGAATGCGTGAAGGTCTACAAAATCATCAGGAAGTCGATCGTCGATGAAGGAATTTACCGGCTCGGGTTCCAGAGATTGACTTCGAAGCAGATAGAAAAGATGGAGTGGGATCTGCTGGAGCAGAAAATCAAGAACTTGGTCAGTGCTATGAATGTCTCCGTAAAAACCCTTTTCTACGGCGAGAGAATCCTCTGCGACAACGTTTTCGCATCGTCCGAAGCCATCAGCCAGTCCTGCTTTACCGACATCGTCAAGGACGCAGCGATGCACCTCGTCGAGTTCCCGGAAAGAGTTGCCAAGTGCTGCAAAGGACCGGAAAAGATCTTCCGACTCCTCGACCTCTACGAGACAATTGCGGGGCTCTGGCCCGACATTGAATCCATCTTCTCCTACGAATCCACCTCCGCAGTCCGAACGCAGGCTACAAGCTCCCTCATCAAGCTAGGCGACGCCGTCAGAGCCATACTAGCCAAGTTCGAATCGGCAATGCAGAAGGACTCGTCGAAATCGCCAGTCCCAGGCGGCGATCTTCACCCGCTGACCCGCTACGTCATGAACTATGTTGGCTTCCTCAGCGACTACAGCGAAATCCTCGCCGACATCTTCGCCGACTTCCCCTTGCAAGTGCAGAGCCCGTTGCCGGAGGTGTTGCTCCCGAATCCCCCGCCTAAGCCCGAGAATAATCCGCTCTCGGCCATCTCCTCCCTATTCGAGTGGCTGGTTTTGGTCCTCCTCTGCAAGCTCGACGCCAAGGCCGAGCTCTACAAAGACGTGGGTCTGTCATATCTCTTCCTCGCCAACAATCTGCATTACGTGGTGTCGAAAGTCCGCCGCTGCAATCTGCGTCACATTGTTGGCGACGAGTGGCTATCGACCCATGAACCGAAAGTCCAGCAATACGTCGCGAATTACGAGCGGATAACGTGGAACAAGGTGATGTCGGCGTTGCCGGAGAACCCAACGTTGGAATTCTCGCCCCACTTGGCAAACGAGCTGTTTCAGCAGTTCAATTCGGCCTTCGAGGCGGCGTATCGCGCCCAGTCGGGATGGGTGGTGGCGGACGGCAAACTACGTGAGAAAATTATAGCGTCGATCACGGAGAAGATGGTGCCGGCGTATCGGTCTTTCTACGACCGCTTCCGGCCATTTTTGAGAGGCGAGGGCAGATATTCGGTGAGATTTGCCCCGGAAGATCTGGTCACCTACATGTCGGATTTGTTCGTTGGAAGCCGAAGCGGGAGTACGAGATCATCGTCCTCTTTTTCTTCATCATCCTCACCATTGCACCACGCATCGCGATAATATATATATTTTTATTATCCGGAGCAGACGGATGGTTCTGGAGAATTTGCTATTTGTATTTATACGCATGTATACGAGTCCTTTGGTAGCTGTACAATAAATATAGTAGACTGAGGTGTCGTACCCCATCTATCGGACATATATATAGAACAGATACTCTTTTTTTTGAGAAAATATATAGAACAGATACTTATTTTTTTCATCATTCTAGAGTCTAGACATTTAATCATGATCATATAAAGATGAGTATCTTTATTTTTTATTCTTATATTTACAACTCAACCTAAATATATATTTGTAAATCTTTTTTTTTTTACTGAAGATGTATAATTCTAACAGTGTCACTGAAGAACAAACTCCCATCTGGACATTTGCAACCGGATCTTTCCACATGAAAGGCATGATTCTTGCCTGCCGTGCTAGTCGCATCCTAGCAAAGAGTCTCGGGATCTATTTCGAACCGATGACACCTTGCTTATGATTAGTGGCATCTACATATATCTATTTTTTTTATGATTATATTTACATACATCTCAATACATATTACATTGAAATTATGAGACATTCTTACAAATACGGAGATACATAACTCCACTAAAAAAATTTGGAGACACAGCTCCACTAAAGAATTAGGAAGACACAGCTTCAACTAAGCCAAAGGAAGACCACAGCTCCCACAATAATTTCCGGACCGAAATCCCAACATGGGATTCGAACCCTGACCACAGCTCCGCAAATGCCCTATTAACGCTATGGCCACCAACGGAGCACGACTCAGTTGGTGGCATCTACATATTTGCGTTATGCATCAAACTACAAAAATAATAATAAATTTTTGTGGTTCATAATAAGCAGTGGAGCCGTAGCTAGAGTGTCTCCTTATGAGCCTTCTCGTTGGGAGCACCTGTGAGTTTGGCTTGATTTAAAGGCCCATAGTAGGTACTCCCTTAGGCCGAAGGAAAAGAAAAGCGCCGACATCTTGGGATCCTTCTCTCATGTGCCCTGGGCATACACCCATTTTTTAAAATTTTTTTTTCAAAATGTTTTTATAAAATTATTAATATAAGTGTATTTAACATATTTATAAATTTTTACCATTTTCGGAGTATTTTAGATATTTATTTTTTATTTTTGAAAATCAGTACTTACCATTTTTAGAGTATTTTAAATATTTATTTTTGATTTTTGAAAATCAGCAAAAATGGTAAAAATTTATACGCATATTAAATACATATAGATTAAGAATATTGTAAAAAAATTTGAAAAAAATAAAAAAATAAGTGTATGCACCCATGAGCATACAGCGCTGCATGCTCCTGGGCGCATGCGATAAGGATCTAACATCTAGAAGCTCAAAGTTGGGTGGCAAGTTGGGTGACGCAGCGTGAACTCAGTCGGTTGAACCTGAATTTTTTTTTTTTTTTTTTGATGAAAGGAAACACCCTATCACACTACTCTAGGACTGGTCTAGGGAGGAGGGATAGGACGATCCGAGATTCCATTCCAAAAAATTGTCTATACAAATTTGTTGCTGTATGGCTTGAGGGGGGATGCCCCACCAAACCTATTGATCCACATAAGAAACAGCAAGGAAATCGGCTAAAGCATGAGCTACAGCATTTCCTTGCCTAAGTACATGATGAACTGTGACCTGAGTGGAAAGAGCCAGAATGGACTTGATTTGGTCGAT
>JAXCLR010000063.1:50655877-50667123 GCA_035584095.1 Annona squamosa | reverse complement strand
GAGAAGGAAAAGAACAAGATCCTTCGATGCATGGCGAGATGTTAGAGAACTGAAGATATCCCGGATTGGGGTCGAAATTGTGATATTCCCGGCAGCCGTCGATACAATTGTCTTTGTGAGCTCGCAATCCGAAAACAAATGATTTGTGTCCTTGAAACCTGATCTGCAAAAAAAGCAAAAGGGATCCACATCAATACCCCTGGCCTTTAAGTTTTGGAGGGTCGGGAGTCTATTTTTGAACAGTCTCCATCCAAAGATAAGAATTTTGCAACCTGAATTTTAATAGTACTAGTATTTGCTTTTCTATTACTCGAGGAATCTGATTTATAAATATGATAGGATTAAGGTTCAATTGAACCTGAGCTCTATTTTTTATTTTATATTTATTATAAAATATATTATATATATAATATTTGAACAATATTTATTTATATTTTGTGTATTTTTATTTATGTTTGAATACATGTATGACATATTGTAATTATATTATAAATAAACTATATTATTTTCATTTGTATTTATCTTTTATTTTTATCATTTATATTTACTTCGAGAGATATTTTTTGTATTGCTATATTTTTAAAAATTCATAACTAAACTATATATTATTATATTTGCTTACGTGATTTGTTATTATTATATATTATATAAAATTCTAAAATTATCACTTTTAAATAAAATGTAGATTCATCAGCTTAAATTCCAACCGAAACTCAATCAAAACTCGATTATCAAAAATAAGATTAGAGTTTAAGTTTTATAAACAATATTCACGTTAAAGTGAAGGTTAATATTTTATAAATAGGATTAAAGTTAAAGTAAATTCGGTGGATGGAGTACATTCATATTTAAAATGCAGTGCTCAACTACTGCTCATAGAATAACTCCTTATCGTCATGTAAGTTTGGAACGTAACGGTAAGGAAAAAGATGTGTTACTTGTGGTTTTTTTTTTAAAAAAAAAAAAAACTAATTTTTCAGAATGAAAAGGTCCATCTGACGATGAGGGAAAAAATTATAGGTAAAACTGGTTTTGAAAAAAGGTAAGAGAATAATATAATGTAAGAAGTGTAATGGTTGGGAGTAACTAAAATAAAAATAAAATAGATAAATTATTTGTATAAAAAGATATGAAAATTTTGTGGCAAAATTAATCACTATAGTTTCATAAAACTTTTCAAAATTCGCTGTTACTAGTCATGTTTCCATTAGTACATCCAAGACACAAATAAAAATTACATGTCCACTATTTTCAATACATGCCTTGAAATAAATAAATATTTTTGAAAACATTTACGTAAATTCAAAATACTAATATCCCTCTTGATTTGGTATACTAATAATAGATTAGTCACAACATGACTAGCAAGTAGAAAATCATTTGAAAGTGAATAATGGCCCATATAAAACTTAATTAAATGATAAAAATAATTATTTAATTTTATATCTTAAAATTTGGCCTCAAATGCAAAATCAAACTTTTCCATTGATTTCAGTAGCATTCATAGGAATTGATTATTTGATCATAAAATTCTTATTTAAAATGATCAAGGTATAAGGAAATAAAAATTAATGAATATAAAATCGCCACGTCGTAAACTTTTCGTGCATGGTCTGACTTGGATTAAGTGCATATTATTGTATAAGATATGTATTTGACTAATCCATCTTCCCACATACGAATATATATTGATATCAAATCATGCCGCCGGACGTTTTTGTGTTGAACACATATATATGAAATCTTCCAAAAGCAACTCTTTAGGTCCTTGCTAAAAAAGAAAATTTGAGATCCAAGAGACCAAACCCTCTGACATTTAGTTAACCCATATATACACATTAAAAGGGAAAAAAATCGTGAATCATGATGATGATGATGATATATTCATGCATCTCATAAAAATGGCCATGTCACAAGTTCACCGTATATATTTAATTCAACATGTGCACACAAATATTTAAGCATGGAAATTCCAAATATATATATATACTTTTATACTCCTGCAATTCCATAAGCAGATAAAATTATTTATGCTAAATACAACATCTAGATATATTATGCACATATTATACAAATTCCTACATGGTTAATCAAATAATTTACTATACCCAAAATAATATCCAAAACATATAATAATTAATTTTGAACCTAAATTCAATTCCCGAACAAAATCTACTTGCCTATGAATTTTCCTATAGCTTATTCAAATTAATTAAATCTTGTCTAAAAGAGTTCTTATCTCATCTTATTTTATCTCGGAGAAGTAAAAGTGTAAAAATTAATTATTTTCTTACAAAACTCCCTACTCAAACCCTAAAACTCTAAGATCACCAGACCACTTGTACACCAACCAAGCTACAAAGGTAGTTGAAATAATATTTAAAAATAAAAATAAAATATAACCCATGGCTAATATAAATAATAATTGGGTAAGACACATTATTAATTATTTGGCTCAATTAGTCAAAGGGTCAGCTCTCACCAAGTAGGATATCCTATGTGGACTTTGACCAATTAACTTAAGTATTTATTATTTTTTTAATATTTTACATGATGAAACGCTAAAAAAATAATATGTTGAATTGCATATACGATGCTAACCACGTGTAGAAGCCATGTCCATGATGATCTTTCTCTCTTTCCTCCAAATAATACGCGGCTGGGAATCCGCGTTTGAGCTTGAAATAGATAAGGGAGCCAAATTATTGGAGACAAAAACCCAACTGGAAGACCGATGGAGGAAAGATCTTGGGTATGAAATTGCCACGGAAATTAGAAAGTATCCGAATCCAATTACAAGACAAAAAAACCGTCCAAATTCTAGGCAGGGAAGCTTCTTGGGAGGCCCTAGCTCATTCTATTACCCACGTGCAAATTAAAATTGATATTTCAGTTGGTGAACAAGGGTCATAGATACCGAACATTGTATATAAAGGGCTATGCCTTTATATAGCGGATTCATGTAACTCTTTAATTTTTAAAATGTTATAGATTGATTTAAAATTCAATTTATTAATTGTATTTAAAATCATTTGTTTATATACGAAACTAAGTTTCATTTAAATCAAATATTTTCATGCCACATTTGTTTAAAAATATATATTTAGTATAAATTATGAAAAATATTTAGACCTATTCACATATATATTAGAATACAAAAATATTTTATACAATCATTTATCCACAAAAGAATGATATTTTATACGGTTTAGATGTCAAAAAATACTACTCAAAATTATTGTAAATATTAAATTATTTTATTATGTTGATTTTATATATTTATAAATGGAGTCCATGTACAATGATATTAAACAAATGAGAGAATTTTCACAATAATATAAATAATGTTAAATATGATAGATGAAGTATATTTTTCCATAAACCATCAAAATTTTAAAACAGAGAAAATTACATTGAAGAAAGGTTTCATAGAAGGGAACACGATATATATATATATGGGAAATAATCTAGTGCATGCGACTGCACCGTGCAGTCCATGCACTATGGGTCCCACTTGATCATAAATAGAAAATTCACCCCACCCATTGTCTTTAGAATTGTTCACTTTATTAGCATACCAATTTTCATCCAAATCCAACATGTGTGTAGTCCCCGTCTTAAAATGGTGCAAAATCAACGTAATAAAATAGTTTAATGTAAATATCAAGTTTAAAGTGGTTTTTTCAACATCTAAACCTACTAAAGTATGATTTATATATGGATAAATGAGTGTATAAAGTTTCATTACAATCTAATATGCACGGAATCCATGTTACAGCAGACTGCACAGGACCGGATCTCTATATATATATATATACACATACTTTTGTTATAATCATATATATACACACTTTTGTTATAACCAACAAATACACATTTGTATGTAGAGATACTCAACATAAATATTCATTGAATTACAACGTACCCAAACAGGAATATTGTATAAGAACACTCTTAGGGAAAAAAAAATTTTGGAGGCCAATGTGAATTGAATCTTGACAAGATAAATAAAAAATCACGCCAAGTCCACAACGGAATATGAAAATGAAAAAGGATATCCCTAGTACACTCTGGTATACTTTTTTTTTTTTTTTGGTTCACTGTGTCATCTACGTTGAATGACCATGTAAGCCCTGGATGTAAGGTAATAAGGTAAATGTCTCTTTGCAACCGGGAGAGGGTTTATGTTCGGCAGTGATATTGCATGCAACAGATTTTGGTCATTGCCATAACTAATTGAATTTTTGAGTCTTTGACGTAGTGGGCTGAGTGATGGTTTGCTTATTGAAATCATTACGGCCAACATGCCTGTGATAAATGAACGTAACAGCCAGAGCAAGTGGGATAGAGCGATCGAGACACAACAGTTGGATCCCAACATTTGTTGACCTGAAAATGCAGCATAAGTCTCGTCAGAAGTCAGAACGCGTAGCAATCACCCAACAACCGAAACTTCAGTAAGAGTCCCTGACATCGGGAAGGCGATTATTTGTGATTAGAGCTGGCCAGCTGGGTGAAAGGGAGCATGCCAGCATTCATTTACGGCAGCCAAGTCTTGGGCAACTTGGCCCACGCGACCTCGTAGATAGCGTCGGGGGACGGCATCAAGCAACTCATAAATTTCATGGTTGACCGTATATCATTGACTCGAGTGCTAGAGAAGGCGGCCAACGAACTATGTAACCTATGCCAAATAAGAAGTCCTAAAACAGTTAAAATATTAAGGGTGTGCTTTATAAGTGATAAAATTATTAATTAAAATTTTTTAGTGTAAAAGTTTTTGAAACAAGAGAAAATAACGTGATATGATGGGAATAATAATGAGGAGGAATAAAAAAATAAAGTTAAAATATATCGATTAGATGTATATGGAGCTATTTATAAATTATTGAAAAGTAAGATAATTGTATAGAAAAAAGTAAAAAATAATTAAAAATGATAGTTTTAGAAAATGAAAAAAAATTTAATTAAAAAATTTTAATTTATAAAGTTTTCAGTGTAAATAAATGCCCCCTCAATGTATAATTAATGATTAACAAATCATGAGTACTATTCATATAGTCTACTATATTACTTTCTTTATTTTTTTTATCATTACTGTATTACTTTCTTAAGTTTGCATGCACTTGTCTTTAAGATTTATTTATATTTATGTTTTCATTTATCTATGGGATATAATTTTGTTAGGTTGTATACATTATTTTATTATTATTTTAAGGTCTCCTTTTTCTATATACTTAAGTTACATAGAAGCAGTCCTTTGTAATCCCTTTAATTTTTAAGTTATTAATAATTGATTTAAAATTCAATTCATTCATTGGATTTAATATCACTTATATCTAGAAGACTAAGTTTCATCCAAATCAAGCATATGTATAGTCATATTTGCTCAAAAAGAAATATATATATATATTCCTGTGTGAATTATGAAAAATGCTTAGATCAATTCACACATGTATTAGAATATAATAATACTTTATAAAATTATTCATCGACATAGTGGTGATATTTTAGATGATTTAGATATTAAAAAACTATTCTAAAATTGATATCTTACCATCGAACTATTTTATTAATTTTGAACATTTATAAATGAGATCCATATATAGTGAAATTAAAACATAAAAAGTTTCAAAGATACTACAAATGATACTAGATACAATAGATTGAGTAGATTTTTCAAGTAAAAATAATTAAAAATGAATAGTTATAAAGAATGAAAAGTTTTAGACTAAAAAATTTTTATTTGTAAAGTTTTGGTGTAAACCAAAAAAAATGCCCTCCTAAATATGATCAATGATTAACAATATCAAAGTTCTATTCATCTAGCTAGTCTACCGTATTACTTTCTTTTTGTTCTTATCATTACTATGTTATTTTCCTTTTTTTTGATGAAAATGTATTACTTTCTTAAGTTTGCATGCACGCATCTTTCAGACTTACTTATATTTATGTTTTCTTTTATCTATGGGATGTAATTTTGTTAGCTTGAGATGACAAATGTAACAAGTAGCCAGGCCTGTATACACTGTTTTATTATTATTTTAATAATTTTTGCATGTATAATTTACTATGTCTTATAAATATGGTTATGATCGTCTCAGATTTCATGCTCGAAGGTTTTTTTTTTTATATACAGAATTGTTAATTTATATGTATTTAATTTATAAATTAATTTTTACTATTTTTGAAAAAAATATATTTATTTTAAAATTTTAAACATATAAATATTTTTATCACTTAAAAAATTTAAAATAATTAAATTATTCTTATATTTAAAAGTATAAAAATATATAAACATCTCTGAAAATATCGATTGGGTTTCCAACCACGTCGTGGAGTCAAACTTCCATCACTCCTCGCTCCCTTCGATGAACGGTAAATTCCTCCCAGCCCCCGCCACCCAAGTTTACCGGCCTCTCACCAGTCACGATTGCAACGCCCACGAAAATCTAATTTCTAGACCTCAACATCGAAGATCCTCCAAAACGCCCATACTTTTCAAAGTAAAGGAATTAAAGGAATGAAATCCCTCTCATTCCATTCCCATCCTCTGGTATCTCCTCTTCTTTCTACTGTTCTCACCTCATGATTCACGGCACCCCTCTGCCTCTTCCGTCTCCTCCCAACCTGTCCTTATAATCCGAATCTCTCATGCAAGGAAATATCGCTGCCGCAGAGCCCATTATCACCAAGTGGGATCCGGATGACCCGTCTTCGCATTCTAACTTCACCTCCCTCTTCTCCCAGAATCCACGAGAAGCAAAAGACTTCCTACGCTCTGTTGGGAAGCTCCAGAGAACCATGCATTTCTACCTCACTCACAATCCCAGCTCGGAGAAGCTCGTCCGGGCTCAGATTCTCATGCAGACGGCCATGAAACGGCTGCAGAAG
This sequence comes from Annona squamosa, assembly GCA_035584095.1. Classification (NCBI taxonomy): domain Eukaryota; kingdom Viridiplantae; phylum Streptophyta; class Magnoliopsida; order Magnoliales; family Annonaceae; genus Annona; species Annona squamosa. The sequence continues at coordinate 50,660,229 of JAXCLR010000063.1, read as the reverse complement.
GAGTTCTACCAGATACTCGCGGCCAACCGCGAGCAGCTGGCCCCAGATTCCGCGTCGGCCTGCGGTTCGACGACCACGGCAAGAACGAGCCCGTCAGACGACAAAGACAACGTGGAGTCCGCAGATGAAAACCAGATTGTCGAGAAATCGATCTCAGACGTGGAAGAGGGGTCGACAGCAACCACGTCGGATCTCCAGGCGATTGCGGATTGCATGATCTCATCTGGGTATGGCAAGGAATGCGTCGATGTTTACAAAATCGTCAGAATGTCGATCGTTGATGAAGGAATCTATCGTCTCGGGTTCCCTCCTCTGAGTTCTAAGCATCTAGAGAGGATGGGCTGGGATGCTTTGGAGCTCAAGATGAAGAACTGGATTAATGCTACGAAGTTCTCCATCAAAACGCTTTTCTACGGCGAGCAGATCCTCTGCGATCATGTCTTTTCATCGTCGAAGGCAATCACAGAGTCCTGCTTCGCCGACATTGTCAAGGAAGCCGCCATTCAACTCGTTGCATTCCCAGAAGCAGTTGTCAAGTGCAGCAGCAAAGAGCCAGAGAAGATATTCCGATTCCTCGACCTCTACGAAACAATCGCGGAGCTCTGGCCCGATATCCAATCCGTCTTCTCCTACGAATCCACATCCGCAGTCCGAACGCAGGCAACGAGTTCCCTCACCAATCTCGGAGGCGTCATCAGAATCATCCTAGCCAAGTTCGAATTCGCAATGCAGAAGGACTCGTCGAAATCTCCAGTCCCAGGCGGCGATCTTCACCCACTCACCCGCTACGTCATGAACTACATTTGTTTGCTCTGCGACTACAGCGAAATCCTCTCCGAGATCTTCCAGGACTTCACCACTGCGTTGCCGAAGGAGAACCCGCTCCCGGCTATCTCCTCACGATTTGAGTGGCTTCTTTTGGTTCTCCTCTGCAAGCTCGGCAGCAAAGCCAAGCTCTACAAAGACGTGGGTCTGTCATATCTCTTCCTCGCAAACAATCTGCAGTACGTTGTATCCAAGGTACGTCGCAGCAACCTCCATTGCCTACTCGGAAACGAATGGCTATCGATCCACGAGTCGAAAGTCCGGCAGTTCGCAGCAAACTACGCACGGATCGCATGGAGCAAGGTCGCCTCTGCATTGCCACAGAACCCAACAGCTCATTATCTTGACCTCCATGCGGTTAAAGAGCGGTTTCGACAGTTCAACTCGGCCTTTGAAGCTGCACATCAGACCCAAACTGAGTGGGTTGTCACTGACCATGGATTAAGGGATGAGATTAAGTTCTCACTCGCGAAGAAGATTGTGGCTTTGTATCGGCCCTTTTACGCCAAGTATCGGGCCTTGTTGAGAAGTGACGGGAGTCATTCCGTGCGATATGCCCCAGAAGATTTGGAGAACTACATATCTGGTTTATTTTGTGGAAGTGGAAGGTCAACGACGTGGTCACGACTTCATCAGGCTGACACTGAGATGTATATTTAAAGCCTTGTATACAAGTATGATCCAAAAAACAAAAACAAAAAAAAAAAAAAGCCTTGTATACGAGACTATATATAATATAAAAGAGAAAAGAGGGAAATTTTTTATTTTCTTTAATAACCATCTAAATATTTGTCAAAAAAAAAAAACCGGCAACAACTCTGCTCCAAGCCGGATTTTTTATACGCTGGATCACAATTTCATTCACTACAATCAATTTTAAAAATAAGATAATTAGTTGGGGTATAAGACTAGCAAATGCCAAAGATAATTTTCTTATAAAATAATGTCATGCTCGTGGATGATTCACCGCAAGAGCATGAATATTTTACAACATGCTTTTAAGTATGCTTATTTGCAAAAGATATTATTTAGTGATATAAATAATTATCATAGTTAAAAAGTAAACTTTTGTCCTTTTCGTTGACACCAATGTAACGGATGTTATAAAAACTAATCTTCTAAACCAATAAAAAAAAATTAACGAGAACACTAGAAGCTATACTTTTACGGGCAGCTTCAAAAAATTTTCACTAATGCCTTTTATGATTTATGTACAGTTACTTATCATCGACGTCGATGGCATACAATTCGGGTTTATTGACTTTATTCCGTATTTTTTCAACTTTTATTTTTATATTTTCCAAACAAAATCTAAAAAGATTTTAACATCCTAAAAGTTTATTTTCTTGTAATAATTATGCATATATCCTAAATTATTAAATACATATTTCTTTATCTGCTATGTTAACGACAACAAGTTTCGTATGGAGGCGTCACCAGCGATTGTAAGGTAAATATATTTTTTAATAACTGATTTTAAAATTTAAAATTTTATTTTTTATTTCAGTCATTTTAGCCTAATTATTCAATTTATTTTAACTTTACCTTTATTATTTCATATTAATCACATAATTTTAAAAATATTATCTTTTTTAGTGGCACAATGTCACTCTTACCCTATCCCATAATTTCACCAATTTCTCAATTTCCAAACACCTCTCACTTCAGCTAAATAAGCAATCTGTAGGTCTATGAAATATTGGCTTGTGGACTTCATTTTGGCCTAGTAATATTTATGTTAAATCTTACATTTTAACCATTTCTATGAAACTATACTTAACCTTTTTAACTTCGTCTATGTTACATAATGATTTAGATATCATCTTGATATGTAAACTTATATAAGTAACAAAATTAACATCATTAAAGGAATACACATCAAATAATCTCAATTCTCCACATTTTTCAAAATAGTGTTTTATTTTTAAAAATAATGACATATTTTTCTCACATAATGTTTCTCGATATACATGCTAACAATTCTCATTTATGATATACAACAATGCTTTTTCTATCTCACATTCTCATCCCGTTCTTGACATAAATGAGCAAGTTTTAGAGTATTTTTTCATATGAACGATTATTGATTAAAAAAATATTATTACTTTTTAATATTTTACAACAAAAAATTGAAATTAGTAAAGAATTCATAACTAAATTTGATTGCATAGAAATCCTACTTCCTCTCTATATTAGCAAGTAAATTACATTCTTTAGCGACTAAAATCTTTTAATTCATTCCTAAAAATTTTTCAATGAAGTTTTACCATGCAAAATCAAAACAAAAGGATTTTTTCTATAATTACATTGAAGATATAATTTTTTTTGTCAACAGCTAACTTTTAAAAATTTTTTTGCTATTTTTGTCCATTTATTTTTTTAACATTTAATTCATTTAAGAATAAACGAAGGATTACAATTTAAAGAAACTAGTATTTGTGAGTACCTCTTAGATGAGGCCCACTTAATGATGATATCAAAATCAGACCATTGGTCGAAATTATTTATTTTTATTATAGTATCATTAATCATTTTTGCACATGTTTTATTTTGATTCTAAAAATTAATTTGATCTTTTTGTATTTTATAAATATTTTATGTCATTTGAGGATAAAAATAAAATCGTTAGAATTTGAAAGTAATACAGAGCATAAAATTTTTAATGAATAATACAATGTGCACGAACTCTAATCGTATAAATATTTGTTTTTAATCATTCCCCGGTGCGTGTGTGTGTGCGCGCACGCGTGCGTGTATTTGTGTGTGTATGTATGAGTCCTGCTTTATCTAAAGGATGAAGTTTCATCAAAATCAAGTATATTTATGGGTTATATTTGTTAGAAAAAGTATATATTCCTATGTAAATTATAAAAAATGCTAAAATATCAAATTTAAAATAGTATTTTCAATATGTAAACCATCTAAAATATTATTTGTATATAAATAAATGATTCTATATAGTATTATTACGTTCTAATGCATGTGTAAATAGATTTAAGTATTTTTCATAATTTACATATGAATATATATATTTTTGAACAAATATGATCCTTAAACATACTTGATTGGGATGAAACTTAGTCTCCTAGATAAACGAATTATGTTAAATACAATAAATGGATTGAATTTTTCATTAAAGATTAAAATCTTAGATTTTGAAGGGTTGCATGGGTTAGCTTTTATGTAACTCGATTACATAAAAGTGCTGACTCTGTGATATTAGTGTATAGCTCAACCAACTGATGCAATATACAAGATTCAGAATGATTAACTAATGGTCCCTCTTACATTCCATAAAATAAAATTTTCACCCAGTCGTAAATATATTTTAATATGATTTGATAACTTAATTATTTAACTATACAATTTTTTTTATTACCTTTATATGAGTTTTTTTTGTAAAAAAAAGTCTTTTATAACTGTGGAACCCCGATCTTTGAGACGGGTACTAAACCCTAGGATTGTAAACCCTAGGTAATATATTTGAGAAATATATATTGTTGGATATGAAATATATGGAAATGAAG
>JAXCLR010000063.1:50642367-50655777 GCA_035584095.1 Annona squamosa | reverse complement strand
AATCCTGAGTCACATTTACCAATCGACAAGATCCCGGAGTAAGGACAAATGTGACGCCTCGGTTCGGGGCGCCACAATAACTTTTATAAATGATCTTATTTATTTTATGTTTATTCTTTTATTTTTATCATATTACATCATTCTTTTACATATTTTTTTATGGGCTCTACATAAAAGCACATCCATGTAGCCCACCGAATTTTAAGATTTTGACCTTTGATGTAAAATATAATACATTCATTATACTAATACTATTTTTCTATCTACGAGGCTAAGTTTTATCTCAATCAAGAATGTTTACAAGCCGCATTTGTTCAAACATATTGTAATTTATGCGTAAATTTTGAAAATTACTTAAATCTATTTACACATATTAGAATATAATAATACTTTATAGAATCATTTATTTATATATAAATGATATTTTAGACGGTTTAGATGTTGAAAATACAACTTTAAAATTGATATTTAACATTAAACTATTTTATTACGTTAATTTTTAATGAGACCCATCCACAATGATATTGGACAAATAAAAGAATTTTTAAGATATTAGAAATGATGTTAAACACAATGAATGAAGTGGATTTTATATCCACCATGAAAATTTTAAAAATAGAGTGAGTTTTTCATAAAAGTGGCACCGTTTCTTATTATTACATCGCCAAATAAACATTAGGGCGAATATTACACCCCCAGATCAACATTACGGCTTTTCATCATTTAAGCGAGCGTAAATGTCTATCAATCGATTATCGTACCGTGCCGCGCTGTAAAAAAAAATATCTATCACATTCTTGCTACAAAACTTGGCTCTACCTGAAAATATAAGTGATATATATTTGAAAAGTACTGTGCGTACATTTATTAGTTTAGAGTTAGCTTGAAATTAAAGATAAACGATCTGGATCTCACGTGTTAACGGCATCTATATAATGCTCTAGACAATTAGACAGAAGCTAATTAAGGCGAATTTGTATTTGCAAAAAATATAACCTTATTCTGCAATATTAAAAATCAAAAGTATACGGGTTACCCCGCTAGTGACGCTGGGTGGCTTGCTTGCCACAAACTAACATTCGATTCCCACCATTGTGCATGGATAATTTTATAATTTTTCTCCTGATGTAGTTGTATTTTATAAATTCTCCCTAATGTGTAGTTATTTATAAGAAAAATTCTCTCCTTATTATGAAAGTTGTCAATATACCTTTTTGTACTACCAGTTATTACGAATAAAAAATAATCACAATCATAAATCCAACCAAAGCAAGCTCAGATGAGATTACAAATTCATTCGTAGTAGTCTCAGGTTCGACCAAAGAAACACCCCACGTCTTTTCAAAGAGATAAACACAAGGACATTTAATTTCCTGGCTTGGATTTCAGGGTTTTCATTTTTTGTGTGAAGTGGGAAGCTTCGGCGTTGGACTTTTGATAGCTGATCATCTGTTTACTTTACATATATCCCAGTTTCCACTATCCCCCCTTCACGCATTCACATGTCCATTTCCTCTTCCTTTCTAAGATATGCAGGCCCCGCTACGGGCACTTATTGATGGTGATTGAAGAAAGCATAAGAAAATGAACTTTTGGACGGTAGAAGTCATCACCATCTCTAACTTTTTTTTTTTTTTTTGGATAACTAAATGTTGTACTTATCTCTAACTATTTATACTGCGTGATATCCGACTCGCTGACACCCAAGCTTCGTAAGTCTGTTAAAAAAGACTTTAGTGACAATATTTTGAAGTTGTCACTCAAAGTTAATTTTTAGCCATATTAATTATTTATATCCTAAATATTATCTTTTGCAACAAGTTGTATTAAGCAACGCCAAAATTATGATATCGATTTTCTGGCAATGAAAGAACTTGAAAAACGATTTTAAGATCCGATTTGACATTAGTCTATTATAACCATTTTAAAAATCTTCTCATATTAACATATTATTTTAATAATTATCACCTTATCATTCTTTATTTACTCAAAGAACTGAAGTTATTTACTAGGATATACTCGAGTGCACTAAATTACATCAAAGTTAAGGTGCATCATGATTAAATGTAGCCAATAATGAAATCAAAATCTACCCTCACTCATTGCACTAGTATCATGTATTTAACTAAAATACCAAGTTCTACTAAAATTAAATATCTGCATAGACCTTATCTAAAATAAGTAAAATCTAATTATTTAATTTAATATTAATTTTAGAGATTTTAGTACAACATCTACACAGTCTAAAACATCGCTCTTATGTGGGTAAATGATTTTGTAAAGGATTATGACATTTTAATGAATTATGAATGAATCTAAACGGTCTTTACAACTTACATATGATAATATGTATCATATATTTTCAAGCAAATATGATTCACTCAAGATTTTTATTAAATTGATTTTTGATACCATGATCCGGTTTGACTTTGATTTCATTTCATCAATAGTGCAACCTAACATGGTATATCCCTCACTCTTTTTTTTTTTTTTTTTGATATAGGCATATCTCTCACTTAACTGTATATACTTCCATTTTTATGGGAAAAATATTATACTGAATTTTTTTAGATTAAAAATTGATATATATATATATATATACGAAGATATAATTTTTATGGTATACATATATTTGGAATGTGATCCTATGCTCTCAGGTGCATATATTCATTTTTTTAAATTTTTTTCAAATTTTTTTTTACACAAATGTTAATCTAAGTCTATTTAAAATGTGTATCAATTTTAACATTTTTAAAATTTTTAAAATTTTTAAAAATCAAGAAAAATTTTATGAAAAACAAGTTTAAAAAATGGGTATATGCTCGGGATCAATGCTCCTTAGAGCAATGGATCACATTCTCATATATTCATTATAAGTGCAAGGAGTGAAACACTTATCTTTGTGTTAGTAATTCTCTAGAATTTTTTTTATTAAAACATATATGGAGGCATAAAAAATTTGGAGTAAGGAATCTATATTTTATTAAAAAGGAATATTTAAGCAAGAAAAGTTTTCATATCCAACCATATTTTTGAAATCAAAAGTAAATTTCGTTCCATATAACATTAACGCAATCAAATTCAATATTATTTTTATGATTCATTACAATGTAACTCATATTTTGTTATGGTTCAAGCCCTATACACTCAATTTCAGTTTATAATTTTAATTTTATAAATTTCCTCTCATGATAGCTGTCAACAATATGCATAGGGAGGAGACCAACCCTCAAATGAAAGACATAGGCGGCCTAGATATAAGCCCGAGCCGAGTTATGCCCTTGTTGCGAAGTTCAATATTACTTGTAGTATATCATATACAACTACATTCAATATCCTCCTGTGTCATCTGAAGTATAACATAAAAATCTCCATTCACCTTCCTATGCAGCCAGTGGGCAGCCGATTTTGTCTGCATATTAGTATTTTCAAGTCAAAAGAAGGTACATTTACCAAAATTATTTGGAAAATATAGTGATGACGTGATAAGAGTCCTCATATTCTAGTCTTACTCAATTACCCAATTCCATTTTTAAGTTAAGCTTATCCATCTTAGATCTGCCAACTGCTTATCATCAAGAACTTTATTTTGTATTCCAGTCTCTTCGTTATCATCTAAAACGTAGTGAGATCTGACTAGACAATTGCTTGTCAACTTGAACATTTCAATATGCAATAAACGTACATTAGCCTATCCTGGCGTGAGATTGTCAACTTGAACCGCTTTCGTACAAGCTTAGTCTATTGGGCCTTTGATACATAGCCCCGATGCAGATGCAGAATATTGTAATATTGGCCTTGAACACGAACTCGAATAAATAACTTAATTTGGTTCATACGCTGCAAGAGATTATAATATGCATGGGCCTTGAACATGAACTCGAATAATTAAATGGCTTAATTTGGTGCATATACATTATAATATTGGCCTTGGCCATGATGAAGCGCACATCTAGAACGTGAGAAATAACCAATAGTATTGTTGTCCACGGACACCATTAATTAATTTATAGGTACTGAAGTTGACTATAAGAATAGTTATTCTATAAGGCCTGGTAGTTAGCAATTTGCACCAACTTATTAATAATTAAAAAATGGTTTCGATTCTTTATAAAATTTACATCAATTTCGTTGACAATGAACAGCAATTTGCACCAATTTATTAATAATTAAAAAACGGTTTCGATTCTTTATAAAATTTGCATCAATTTCGTTGACAACGAACTCCTTGAAAGTAGCAGTCCAGTCATCTTGATCCGTCCATGAATAGATAGGTATGTCAACTGATTCAAGGATTTTATTTCTGCATCTGATATTTAAATTTTTTGATGAAATAATGAAAATGCCCCTATTAACGTATTTTACAAATGTAAAAATTCTAAATAATAAATATATCATAAAAAATAATACTTCTAAATAAATATTTTAATTATAAAACAATATTAATTATTATTAACAGGGGCATTTTAATCATTTCGCCAAAAAGTTGAAGGTCTGTTTCATAATAAAGAAAGGAAAAAATTTCCAATATATCTTACTTGCTTAACTAGTTTAGCTTTACTAATATCATCTTTATATTCTAATCATTTTTTCATATATATTTATACAAGTACTTTATTCCTTTTATGTATTTTCTTTTTTACTTTTAACTATTATTCTTATTGCATTTTAAAACTACTTTTCATAATTTTTCCCTCACTACCAAATGGATCCTAATTGCCACTTACATGAAATCCTAATGAAATTTCATGCGAAACATTGCAGGGTGTTCCATTCTAATGAAATTGCAAATGCATCCTTTGTTAATATTTCGTACGGGACATTTAATTTTTTTGATCAAATCATGAAGATGCCCTTATTAAGATATACTATCATAGAATTTATTATTTGTAACCATTACTTTCATCATAATTTATGTAAAAATAATTGCAAATAAAAAATAATACCTATAAATAAATGTTTTAATAGTAATATAAATGTCGATAATTATTTTATTTTCAATAGGTGCATTTTAATCATTTCATCAGAAGTTAACCGCCAGTTGTGAAATACTAACAGAATTTCATGCAAAACTATGTATTAACTCAATTCAACTTCCCAGATCACCTCCATCACATGCAACTGCGATGATCGGACGATCTTGAAATCCGAAGCACGTACATAAAACTAATTAAATGAATTAAATACGGGTCATTAATCATAATTGCTATGGAAATTTACATCAGTATCTGGGAACTATGAGTAACACCCGGTAAAATCAAGTCGTGGATGTTGATGTTCATGAGAAACTTAATTATTGATATAAATATGAATAATCGCATAATAAGTCAGTAAAATTTATTGATATTGCTTGTTATAAGACATTCACGTACAACCATTTATTAGTAAATTTTTTAGCAATCTTCGGTCTTTGCTTCTCATGATATTGATGACAGATAAATCTTGGAAATTTTGAAAATTGAAAATGGAACAGTCAGTATTACGTAAAATTCTGGGCAAAAAATAAAATTTCTGTTTATATTTAATAACTCTGTGGTTCCATACAGATGTTTCTATTAATCAGGCTGGCTTGCGCGCTGTCAAAACAGGTATATAATTCAATGGTTTTGGAAAAGATCTTACCAGCTACTTCTGTTGCAAGATTGCTCTTCTAGAACAGCAGAAGATAAAAGTTAACTGGTTTTCTTCTTTTTCCTTTTGTAATATGTAATAACATTCTACCTTCAACTTTTAGATATCCATCCCTCTGGATGGAGTTAATTACTTTAGACTTTCCGAGGTCTTACCAAAGCTTTCCTTGCTTTCTTACCTTCTGTAATTCCTAGCAAGTGACAAAGCTCTATGACTGCAAAATGCAAATGGCTGGTTTTCGACAGCCCCTCGTCTCCGACCGAAAGTTCGTTAATCATCGGGCGCGAGTACAACTGCCTGCTGCGCGAACGCGGAACCGCGTTGAATACCACGTTTTTGCCGCGGAACGAACGAACTGAAACTAGTGCAATTCGGCTCATCAGCGTCGGTTCACCTCAATCCTAATTATAATTTTATTTATCAAATTTTAATCTTAATTTAATCCTAATTTTATTTATAAAACCTAAACCCTAACTCTATTTTTGAAAATCAAATTTAGGTTAAAATTTACGTTGATAAATTTATATTTTATTTAAGAGTAATAAATTTAAATTTTCATATAAATATATAATAATAACAAATCATGTAAATAAATATAAAAATATATAGCGAAACTATAGATTTTTAAAAATATTCATATAAAAAATATTTCTAGAAAAAATTTAACATAAAAAAATAAGATAAAAGAATGAAATTAGTGAATGTAAAAGTAAACGATAGAAATAAAAGATAAATAAAAATATAAATAATAGATTTTATTTATAATATAATTATAATATGTTAAATATATATTCAAATATAAATATGCAAAATATAAAGAAATATTTTTAAATATTATGTATATCATACATTTTATAATAAAAACAAAATAGGAAATCGGGTTTAGGTTCACTTGAACCATAACCTTATTATATTTACAAATCAAGTTCATCGAATTCGAATTCTCCGGACTAAATTTGAGGAAAACCAAATTCAAACACCATTGGAAATAAAGGTCGGGCTCAACTAGCCAAAATTGCACCCTTAATTGAAACTTCTAGTTGTACACTCGTACATGGCCGCAAAATTGCACCCTTAATTGAAACTTCTAGTTGTACACTCGTACATGGCCAGTCGCTCGCAAAATAGCCTATCCATGCGTTGCAATGTTATTCTAACTTAATAAAAAAAAAATTTACTTGCTTTTTTATCCACATTTACCTTGGTGGAGTATTTCGCAATTGAAATTAGGCCTATTTAGGACTTAATGGGATGAGGATGCATGGAGATGCGGCCTCTCATTTTTCAAACATGTTTTTCTCAATCTAAAAAATAATAAATTATTTTTCTCATTTTGCATATAATTTTTTTGCATTTACTTACAATTTTTATTATCCTCATTTCATAATATTTTTTCATCGTACCCCTCAATCTCACTTAAAAATAAGATAATTGTTAGTGTATTTGGTTTTCAAAAGTACTAAAATTCTTTTCCAACACAAGATAATAACTACTCTATTTTTAATTATTTTTCATATCTTTTGTATATAAATATTTTATTTTTAATTATTTCTTCATAACTTTTCATATAACCAATTTATTTATTTTAAATTTATTCTTTTTTATTCATCATCATTACTCTTATTATATCAAATCATTTTTGTTTATTTGAAAAAAAATTTTAAAATTTTTTATTAAGCACATATATTGAAAATTAAAAAAAATTTTAAAAAAAAAGAAAATTTGAGGACTGAAAATAAATTTCCTCAACCGGATCATCTAAACAATTCTGAAGTCCTTCGTTCCCCGTGTGGTACTTCCTAAAAATTGCACGGTGATTTCGCGTATGTCGTGCTATTGCAGCGCACAATCAAAATAACAAAACAAAACAAAAAAAAGAAAAGCCCGATCGGCAATCTAAGATCAGGTTTTTCAACGGCTGTGATTGCCACATGAAATGCTGACGCCAACGGGTACACGAATGCAGCGTGCAGCCAGTCCAAAAACGCGACCGCAGAAAACTCACCAAAAGCACAAGCGCGTCTGTAGTCAACCATTTCTCAGGAGTGATCCTTTTCCCGCATGTGTCATCCTCTTCCCGCAGCTATATATACACCTCTACCGCTTCCCTGCGCCCTCTCAGAAGCCAAGCACCAGCAATAACTCTTCCACCACTCCCTTCTTCAATAATACCTCTACAAAAGCATCCTCTTTTCACATCAATAGCATTTATTTCAAGCGAAAAGCAATAAACCCGCAGACATGCCGAGGAAAGGAATGAGAAGTGTCTTCTTCCACCCCTCCTCTCCTTCCCCTGACCGTCCTTCCCCCTCCGGCTTCCGCACATGGCCCAACTCCCCTCTCCATCTCTCCTTCTCCGAGTCCCTCATGGACAGCAACGTCGCCGCAGCCGAAGCCATAATCACTAAGTGGGACCCAGAGTCGTCTTCCTACGCCAAGGTCACCTCCCTCTTCTACGAGAACCGACGCGAGGCGAGGGAATACCTGCAGGCTGCTCGCAACCTCCAGCGATCCATGCATTTCTATATCAGCCAAAACCCAGCTTCCGAGAATCTCGTCCACGCACAGCGCCTCATGCAGATCGCCATGAAGCGGCTCGATAAGGAGTTCTACCAGATCCTCGCCGCTAACCGCGACATGCTGGACCCGGAGTCGGTGTCCACCCGGAGCTCCACCACGGTGGCTTCGAGCATTTCGGATTACGACGACGACGCGGGGTCCGACGATGAGATCCAAGTCGTCCGGAATTCGATCCAGGAGGTGGAGCGCGAGGCGTCGTTGGTCATGTCCGACCTCCGGGCCATCGCCGAATGCATGATTGCATCTGGCTATGGCAGGGAATGCCTTAAAATCTACAAGAGCCTGAGGAAATCGATCGTCGACGAAGGAATCTACCGGCTTGGGTTCGAACACGTGAGTTCGAAACAGCTAGAGAAGATGGAGTGGAAGGCCTTGGATCGCAAGATCAAGAACTGGATCTACGTGATGAGAATCTGCTTCAAAACGCTCTTCTACGGCGAGAGGATGTTGTGTGATCAGGTCTTCACAGGCGCCGACTCGGTCAGGGAGGCGTGCTTCTCTGAAATTGCGAAAGAAGCGGCCGCCCACCTCCTACACTTCCCAGAAGCCGTCACGAGGTGCAGGAAATCGCCAGAGAAGATCTTCCGATTCCTGGACCTCTACGACACCATCTCCGAGCTCGGGCCCGACCTAGAATCCATCTTCTCGTACGAGTCTACCTCCGGAGTCCGAACGCAGGCCATCAACTCCCTCGTGAAGCTTGGAGACGGAATCCGAACCATGCTGGCCCAATTCGATTCGGCAATCCAGAAGCATCCCTCGCGCACTGCGGTTCCTGGCGGCGGGCTGCACCCGCTGACCCGCTACTCGATGAACTACCTCTCCTTCCTCAGCGACTACGATGAAGTCTTACCTGACATCTTCCCGGACTTCCAGCCGCAATCTCGGACTCCGCCGCCGCCGCTCCAAAACACACCCACGCAAGAGAATCCGCAGTCGGCAATCGCAGCCCGCCTCGAGTGGCTCATCTTCACGCTGCTTTGCAAGCTCGAGAAAAAAGCAGAACTCTACAAAGTCGTCGGTCTCTCCTATCTCTTCCTCGCGAACAACCTAAACTACGTCATATCCAAAGTTAACGGCTGCAACCTGCGGAATATAATCGGCGACGAGTGGGTGTCGAAGCACACGTCGAAAGTCCAGCAGTACACTGCCAACTACAGAAGCACCTCGTGGAAGAAGGTGATATCGGCATTGCCGGAGCAAATAACAGGTAATCTCTCACACCCCGAGAAGGCTTTCAAAACCCGTTTCCGCGAGTTCAACTTGGCTTTCGAAGCTGCGTGTAGAGCTCAGTCGGAGTGGGTCGTTCCGGACGAGAAATTGAGAGGAGAGATCAAAGAGTCAGTGGCGAAGATGATCGTGCCAGGCTATCGGCTGCTCGTTGAGAAGTACGAGATTTTATCGAGAAGCGGAGGCGGCGATGATAATCTGTTGAGATTTTCATCGGAAGATTTGGAGAAAAACATATCGGACTTGTTTTCCAGGAGTGCAATTTCGGGTTCTGTTTCGAGTTCCGTATCCGGTTCATCTTCTCACTCGCGACGCTGAGTCTTTCGCTGCGGATTTGTTCTCGTGTAATAAGGAAGGTTTGTTTATTACTTTCGGTATTAATTAACTGTAATTTTGTCGTGTAATATTAATACAAAGAAAATTGGAAAGCTTTGAGTAAATTAGTTACGTCGCATACTTTGATTTTGAAGAATACAAACGTTTCTTGTCACGCAAATTGCATACGCGGGAGCGAAGAATTGGGGGAAATGGAGAGAGGGAAGCTTCCCGTGAACGTGATGACGCGCAACAATCAAGGGGAAGGGACCAAAAATCATGCGTTTGACGAAACGGGCATTGTCAACGACTGCAGGTGTGGTGCGCCTCCGCGAGCTATGGATGTTGAATCCTGCGTGGGTCAGCCTCTTGTCTTCTCCATTCACATTTGATTGGACGTGGATCGTCTTTCATCCACTAATACTTCCGACAATTGGTGGCCCACATATATTGTTTCATTCTATCCCGAAGAATGTTTTTAACAACGTTGTATAATTGTATCATTATTCAATAATATATATATATATAAAGGATATCATCTTCCATAAAAAAAAAATGATCCAATATAATTCACGTTACAGTTCACTCAAAATAGATCCTGCGTAACCATAAAATACAATTTACTTTGCTATTTATTCAAAATTGGATACGTATATGAACCTAAAATAAACAAAACCAATGTAATAAAAATATTTTACTGTAAATAACTATTTTAAAATTATTTCTTTAATATTTAAACTATCTAAGACATAAATTATATATAGATAAATAATTTTATAAAATATTAATACATTAAGTGAATGCAAAACTCATTTTATCTAACTGTACTATAAGTTACAGAGATTTTAAAAACACTAGATTATACATTTAAGTTAAATTAATTAGATGGTGCAAAGAATTTACGCGGCGCATTTCCAATTTCAAAGTAATGCCAACTACAGAAATTAATGTTAATTTCCCACCACATGTAATTTCTTTAATGCAACTCAGTGGAGTATATGTGTAACTTAAAAGCATATTTTACTACTGTGATACGATAATTATAAATATTAGTGCTCAGCATATGTTACCGATGTAATGCGTTATTTTCTAATTATACTGTCGTTTGAAATTTGAAAAGATGGAGCGGGAATTAGTCAGAAATATATGTACACGGGTATATGAATTACCAAAGATGAGACGCTAGAATTATGCATAATACGTTCAAGCTGTTCAATCATTTGACTGGTATATGTTAGCAACGATGTATTCTTCATTGCACGTGCATTCTTATGTGTGTTGGTTATAGACGCTATTCATAACCAATCGGCAGTCTTCGAAAGCTGCGGCTTGCAATCAAGACGCTATTGAGAAACAATCAGCAGTCTTCGAAAGTTGCGGCCAGTCAAGGCATCAAAATTGGACAAAGACCTGAGGCTAAGATCTTAGCTTTGATTGCCATCAGAAAAAAAAAAAAAAAAAAATCTTAGCTTTTATCTGGGTTGTTAGGCCTCAAATGGGACTGTTTACAACATCAATCGAAAGTCCAAGAGAGTGTAGTTTGCCCCCAATTTCATTAAAAGTCCGTGAGTAATTTAATGAACCGTTTTAATTCAATAAATTAATGTATTAGTGCATTAAACCCTTCCATCCCTTTCAAATTTGAAAGAGGCCGGTTATATAATGTATATACTACGTTCATGGCCGTAAGCAATTGCTGAGAATATCTTAGCTAGCATGAAATGAACGGCCATTTTCTTTGGCCAAGAAAGCATGAGCGTGAAGGGAGGAAATGAATCCCAATTTCCGTCTTATAATAAACATCATTCATCTGAGCCCATGTGTGATTTGACATATAATCGACGAGGCTTTCGACTGGGTCCACTTGCTGGACAATACACACAAAAAGTCCGCGTGCACGTGGCTGATGAAATTCCAAGTATTCTAATTTTGAAGGAGAAGTAGAAAAATAGAAATTGATTTTCCAGTTTCGCAAATCAATGCTTACATACACACACACGCACGATGAACCCATAAACAGAGGAAATGACTAAATGCTGATGTCAGCACCTACCCATGCATCGGTTCTGCCCCTAAAGTTTAACTCGGATTATATTTATTTGATTAGATTAAAGCCATTCGTTAGGTTTATTTTTTATACTTTTCGTTGATATATTTCAGTTGCGTTTCCATTAAACTCTTTTTTTATGGGACTTTTTTTATATTTAAAATTTCGATGATTAATCAAAAATTTACTTATTCCATTGTATTTAACATCATGTATAGTATTTTCAAAATAATTTTATTGGTTTAATTTCATTGTGTATAAGTCACGTCTATAAATATATAAAATCAACGTAATAAAATAGTTTAATGCTAAAATATCAATTTTAAAATAGTTTTGTCAATATCTAAAATATCAATACTATATATATAAATAAGTCAACAAAATATTATTATATTTTAATATGTGTGTGAATAGATCTAAGTATTTTTCAACAAATATCACCTATAAACATACTTGATTTGAATAAAACTTCATCTTCTACATGAACAAATGATGGTAAATACAATGAAATGAATGAATCAAATGTTCATCAATGATCAAAATTTTAAAAACTAAGAGGTTATATGGCTCTGCTTCTAAGTAATTTGTCAAAAATTATTATATATAATTGAAATTTTAGATCAATCACTAAAGTACAACTTTTAAGAGTGTACGTGAATTTATTGAGTAGTTCTATAATTTTGTATCCCGCCATATACTATTTTATAAAAATAATATGTTTTGTTCTCACAAAATAAAAAATTTAACTTAAATGAGTGGAGTGCAGGATTCAAATAAAGGAATAATTACACACAAAAAAGGCAAAGTTTATGGTTTAGTGCCTACTTGCAGCATTGATTCATGAACCCATAAACAGATACAGTAATAATTAATTTCCGCGGAGCGTCATCCATGAAAAATCATATTTTTCTCTCCTGCATTTCATGGCAACGAATTACACTCTTAACTATACTTAATTAATCAGAGCAGCTGGAATGACGACCAAGGCAAAAATATTACATTATAGGATCTCCCTGGATAAATTGTATTATTAAAACAAAATAAGAGACCATAAACGTCAGTAAATAAAAATCTTAAATGAAAAGTAAGCGAATAGGTCATCTAAGAGGTCATTGCACTGCAACTTTTTTAAATGCCTGATTCAGGGAGGACCGGTTCAAGGTTGGTTCAAACATTTTTGAACCACGATATTAGAATAAAACAGTTATCATGCATTGAATATTAGAATTTAATATTTAACATTTTCTCATAGTTATGGTTTATATAAGTTAACGAAAGAAATGCTTCTGGAGTCATGGTACGAGCATTTACCCCAATCATGGGTTCAACTCCCGGTTGCGGAAAAAAAAATAAAATAAAATGTGTGAGTTTGTGGTACGTGAGGCTCCGGATAGTTGATTCGTAAGAAAAAAAAAAAAACATATATATATATATGAGATCCGATCGTGTGCAATCGGTGCAGTCCGCTGTAAAATGGACCCCACACATGTTAGATTGTAATGAAACTTTATACATTTATTTATCTATATATAAATCTTACTGTATACGGTTTAGAGGTTGAAAAAACCACTTTAAACTTGATATTTACATTAAACTATTTTATTACG
>JAXCLR010000063.1:50601340-50629533 GCA_035584095.1 Annona squamosa | reverse complement strand
TCCCAATCAGATATGTATATGGGCCCCATCTGAAAATGATATAAATCCAACGTAATAAAATAGTTTAATGTAAATAACAACTGTAAAGTATCTGATTTGAATGAAAATTGGTATGGTAATAAAATACATTATTCTAAATACAATGGGTGGAGTAGATCATGATTTCATGATCATGTGAGGCCCATTTTTGGGCTACTGCACCGCTGTTCCGGTGCAGTGATGCTGCACCGGAACAGCTCTCTCTCTATATATATATATTATAGTGAGTTACGAAGACTTCCATATAATACGGATGTAGAATCCCATGTGCGTACCTATCACAAATAGCGTTACATGAATTGGTCCGCTAAATGTTGTGACATGTATTGGCAGATCCATAGCGTTGAGTGCAAGCTGTTGCCAAAGCTTCCCGCAGGCACTGGGCTGGCAGCCTCGCAGGCCACACTACTAGGCCAATCCTATCGCACCTCTAAATACATCCATGCATCCATCCCACCTTTTGTTTTTGAGGATGATGATAGCAGGAAAGATACAAATCTTAGAAAGACGAGTGGAAACAGTCGAACATGTCTAGTTTTATATTAGTTCTCTTCCTTGAATGACGGACTCTCCTGAAACCTATATATACTTTAAAAAACAAAATGGGAAACCTATATATACTTAATTAGATAGAAACAGTATATTAGTTCTCTTCCTTTAACGACTCACTCTCCTAAAACCTATATATACTGAATTAGAAATAATAGTACGCTCAATTATTAATTGCCAAAAATTATTGTGTGTATTGATTCATCTCTACATGGAAGGAATTAATCGGTTTAATTTCATTGTAATTAAATGTCAGAAATTTGCTGGAGAAGAGGCAAGTCAAACAGGCAGAAAAGAAGACCCCAACAGGAGAGGAAGTAAATGTAAATATATATGAAAGAAAAATATTGCTTTTTTCTTCCTTAAAGAGAAATATTGTTTGACAGTTTTAGCAGTACGTATGTAGCTGCCGACGAGTTCATGCCATGTAATTTGCTAGTTCGATTAAGACCGAGCTGTATCTATATTTCATTCTCCCGACACCCTCGATCAAAACATTAGAGCCACTTCGACTGAGCTACTGCATTTGAAAACTCAAATGCTGACCCAGATGAGATTAATGTGCTAAAACGAACAGCAAAGTCCAATAAATTAGATAATAAAAATATTTTTACAAACAAAGCTCATATATAAGAGGATGTTAAATAGGTATTTAATGAATTAGATAGAAACAGTATATTAGTTCTCTTCCTTTAACGACTGACTCTCCTAAAACCTATATATATACTGAATTAGAAATAACCGTACATTCAATTATTACATATACTTAATAGTTTGCTGAAACTATCATATCTAAAAAAAATTTGATTGTATCGAAGGGTCAACAGTTTTGGACTTAGCTGCCATAGGGTTTTGAACCCTAAACTAAGAAACTCATGCTTAAATGTGCTATTAATAAGCTAAAGATATAGTCAAAACTAGGGGTGGGAATCGAAGCGAGTCAACCCTGACCCTATTTTATACAGGGGTGGGTCAAGAGTTTAAAATTTTCTGCAAAACGAGGGTTGGGATGGACCTACCGGATCCCGACCTGCATATACCCGTCGACCTATTAACCCACATAGCTACCGGACATGGAGGATTTGCACCCGCTTTTGATTGACCAGATCTGATCTGCAATCTAACGGCTTAAATGGCTGAATCTGAAAAAATATGGGTCGACGAAGATGGACTTTTCAAGGCTGCTAGCTGCCTGCAATTGAAGGAGATGAATGTAGCCTAAAAAACTGTCTGTTGAGTTCTCTTTAAGCTCAATTTAGGTGACTTTGAAGGACAGGAAACGGATGATGAGTTTCTTCCCGGGAAGCCGGTAGCCATGAGCGAGCTTGGTAGGAGATGAGTATAATTTCTGGTGGTCCAGCGGACCACCTGAATTCATGTACATGCAAATTGTTATTTGCAATATAGAGCATTCGAAACAATTTTACAAAAAAATTTCAATAATCTAACAGGATCCCCCAAATTATATAAATATAATTTTTGTGTAAAAAATATAAATATCACTAATTATTGCCTCAATATCAATGTATTTCTCTTAAAATGGTGCGAAAATGATGTGATTTTAAAATAAAGTTTCGATTTAAATCTTTTATAAAATGAACTTGTAAAAATAAATTTTTTATATCACTAAAATTTGTTAGATTTGTATGAATGTCCAATTATTCAATTCAAAAACATATTCAAGTGAAAGGCTTTATACAAAATACAATTATCAAAAAGTTTTCATATAAAATCTTCAAAAGATGAAAATTTTAAAATTAAAGGAGTGAAATAATTAGCTTAATAAAATTGAGGTTTATATTTTAGCGAATTTAACCCTTAAATTTATGAAAGTATACAAATCTAACATGGAGGGTTATTGCTGTGAAATATATTAGTATAAAATTTTAAAATAAAGAAATTGTTACCATTCTAAAATGAAAAAAAAAAAATCAAATTCACTTCACTTCCCTTGTTTTCATAGATTATTTTTTAATACTCTCGCTACTCTATGCTTAAATCAAATTTTTTAAAAAACATTAACCCTTCCTGCATTCTTCATGTTTGAAAAACTTAACTATATACTTGTATATCTTATGTCAAAAAATCTAATTATACGCATCCATTGGTAATCAATTTTTACAAATTTAATTTCATCTTTTCATTTTAATTTGATTTAAATTAATACTTATTTTAAAGTATAATGACTAATGGGAAAGTCTTTATACTTGATAGGTTTATAAATTCTTTAAAATTTCTTATGTGATCCGTATTTTTTATTCGACTCGTTGTCCCGATATCGATCTGTTCCTGATCCGAATTTTGTCCCGAGACCTAATAAAAAAAAAGGGTCAAACTAACCTTGTCCCGACCCGGATAAAAATAAGGATCAAACTAAATTTTTGAAAGGTAGGGTTAGGGTTGGCCACACCTTGACCTGTCCCGACCCGCCCCGATTCCCACCCTAGAGAAAACATCTAGATTTTAGTTGACTATGAATAGTTGTGAGCTTATTTTTATCTCCCATAGACAGATTTAAGCTTGATTATAATATCAAATGAGAGGCAATATTGCACAAACCAATTAAAACTATATTTTGTAGAATCAAGAAATTTTTCATTAAATTGTAATTATGTCTCTAATTTTTAAAAATTATGGTGATACCTATGTCATCTGTGAGAAATTTTCTATATATCACTTCCAAGGTTGTATGGATGAGAGTTCAAAATGACAAAAATGCCCTAACTACGCTTGGTGGTCATTGCCATTATTATTGCAAAGTAAAGATGAGTTTTTCCATCTACGACTACAATAGTGTTTTTTTTTTTCCGAATAGTAACAAGCTAGTATGTTATGTGACATGGTATCATGGGCATAGGTGATTGAACAAAAGAATGACCAAATTTAGAATTTGGTAAATTGATAACTTAAGATGAGTAAAAACTAACAACTATCTTTAGTGGGTGATAAATGGTGGCAATAATGGTGACCGTACAAGAGGAGTTACAGTCGAAGCAATGACACTTATTCTTCTTTTTCAAACTACTTGAAATCAACTAGGAACATTCATATAAATTTTGAGGCAATTTTTCCTTTTTATGTTATGTCTTTTCATATGCACAAATAATTACAGGAAAACTATTTATCGCTACAATTTTTTGAAAATAGTGACCGTTCAATGAAATTATATAGGTATGAATGAAAAGAACCGTTAAAATTAATGAAAAATATGAATAAAAACTCTGAAATCGAAAAAGAATAGCCATCATCATAATTCTTCCAACACACGAAGAGCTTGAATTATGTTATTGATTTAGGGAAGCGGATTGACCTATGAATTGACAAACATTGCACAGTTATTAGAATAACCCATTGGAGCCACCAGACACTGAAAATTAATTAATTAGTCCATGCATTCTATGGAGCAAGACAACTCAACTTTTAGAGATTGATGTGGGAACTTTTTGCTTCTTGGGGACAAGGTCAGACTGCTCGGATGATGGTGAGAGCCTTAGATAGCAGAAAGAATCCTTTTTGAAAAAATAATTGCCGTCCGCCTAATGCAAATGATTAAAATGAACAAACGAGGGTATTTTCGTTACTTCCAAAAGTTACCCGAAGAAACGCGGATGCCTTGTCGTTCAGCTCAACTCCACTCTCCGACCATTTATAATTGAACCCTTCCACCCACCCTCCCTTTGTAAAGCATTCCAATTTCCAATCATCCGTTCCAAAACCTTAGAAAAGCTAATTAAAACCATTTCATTAGCCATCCTTCATTCCCAGTTCTTTCACTTCAAGACACATACTCATCATATAAGCCCATCTCTAATTAAAAAGATTACCCAAAAGAGTAGAAACACCAATCCAAAGTTAAATTAAGGCCTTTGCGTGACATATGGCCAGGAAAGGGATGAGATCTCTCTTCTTCCTTCACCGTTCCAAATCTCCTCCGCCACATATGCTTCCATTGTCTCCTTCCCATGTTTTCCCCTCCTCCACGACTTACCCCGTGCGCGGTCCTCCCTCCCCTGTCCACCCCACCTTCTCGGAAACCATGATGGACGGGAACATCGCCACGGCAGAACCCATCATCATCAAATGGGACGCAGACCACACACATTCCTCCACCTCTTCCTACTACCTCTTCGACGTCGACAACCGCCAAGAAGCCCGGGAATTCCTCCGGTCCGTCAGAGACCTCCACCGCTCCATACACTTCTACGCTACCCACAGTTCCGCCTCCCACAAGCTCGTCCAAGCCCAGAACCTCATGGAGAAGGCCATGAGGAGGCTCGGGAAGGAGTTCTACCAGATCCTCCTCACCATCCGAGACCAGATGGACCCGGTACAGTTCATGTCCACCGCCGCCGCCGCCATATCGACGGCGCTTTCGGACTACGAAGACGAGACCGGGTCTAAGCTGGAAGAGATCCAAACCGCAGGAGGAGACTCGATCCAGGAGACCGAGCAGGAGGCCTCGACGGCCATGATGGACCTCCGGGAGATTGCGGAGTGCATGATCTCATGTGGATACGGCGGAGAATGCATCAAGATCCACAGAATCATCAGGAAGTCGATCGTCGACGAGGGAATCTATCGGCTCGGGTTCGACATCAGCGTCAGTTCGAGCCAGACCCAGAAGATGGAGTGGGACGCACTGGAGCAGAAGATCAATAACTGGGCGCAGATCACGAAGATCGCCGTCCGTACCCTCTTCCGCTGCGAACGGCTGCTGTGCGACCACGTCTTCGCCTCCTCCGCCTTCATCAAGGAATCCTGCTTCGCCGATATCACCAAGGAAGCTGCCGTCCATCTCCTGGCGTTTGCGGAGTCCGTCGCCAAATGCAAGAAATCGCCGGAGAAGATGTTCCGGTTCCTGGACCTCTACGGCACCATCTCCGACCTCTGGCTCGATATCGAGACCATTTTCTCCTTCGAATCCACGTCCGCTGTCCGAATCCAGGCCGTCAGTTCCATGGTCAAGCTCGGCCAAGGAATCCGAGCCATGCTCATAGACTTGGAAACCGCCATCCAGAAAGATAGCTCCAGACAACCTACAGCAGGTGGCGGCCTCCATCCCCTCACTCGCTACGTCATGAACTACATATGCCTCCTCTCCGACTACTCCGAAATCCTCGCCGACATCTTCGCCGACTTCCCGTTCGAAATGCAGAGCCCACTGCCCGACGCATTGCTCTTCAACTCGCCCTCGCCGGAGGACCCCCTCTCGGCGATCGCCCCCCGCCTCGAATGGCTCGTCTTGGTCCTCCTCTGCAAGCTCGACGGCAAAGCCGAGCTCCACAAAGACGTGGCGCTCTCCTATCTCTTCCTCGCCAACAACCTCCAGTACGTCATCTCGAAAGCCCACAGCTGCCGCCTGCGGAAGATGCTGGGCGACTCCTGGGCGGCGAACCACGAGGCTAAAGTCCTCCAATACGCGGCCAACTACAAGCGCGCGGCGTGGAGCAAGGTGGCCGCGGTATTGCCGGAGAACCCAACGGCGGAGATGATGGGGGCGGAGAGAGCGAGAGAGAGGTTCCAGGAATTCAACTACGCCTTCGAGACGGCTTGCACGGCGCAGTCGGAGTGGGTGGTGCCGGACGGGAGGTTGAGAGAGAGAATCAAGGTGTTGGTGACGAAGAGTATCGTGCCGGCGTATCGGGTTTTGTACGATACGTACCGGGGCGAGTTGATGAGGGGTGCGATTGGGTGCAGTCCGGTGAGATTCACGCCGGAAGATTTGGAAAGCTATATTTCAAATTTGTTTCAGTGGAATGGAGTTTCGGGGTCGGCATCGGGTGGATCCTCGTCTTCTTCGCTGTCCAAGAGATCAAGATGAGAGCATTAGGAAATTTTTTTCATATACGTAAGCTTGTATAACTTTTATTTGTAGGTACGCGTACACAAGTTGAAATAAAACGGGAGAATTAGAAGATTTTTTTAGGGACATTTATAATCTTTTTGAGGTTATCTGAATTTTTTAGTTCGGATGTGTGAATTGCGTTATTCGATTGGAAGGTACGAAGATCAAGAATGCATGTGTGTTCCAAGCAATATTATGACAGCACCGCCTAAGAAAAGTATTCAATATTAGCAAAGACCTTAAGTAATAGAAGAAAGAGCGTAATAATAAGGATAATTTGTAAATATATTTACATAATTTAACGTTAATTACAAATATACTCACATAATTTAATATTAATTATAAATATACCTATTTAGTTTCACAAATTACATGTTATTTTCACTTGTTTTAATTGAAATTGTACATGTACCATGAGACGTCCTTGCCGTTGGCAACTGTTAATATATGGGTTGAAAATCTGGATAATGACAAAAATGGATATATTGTAAAACTCGGTCTGCACATGCATAAACTGAAATTGGTTGCTCGACTATCAAGATTTTCATCATCACCCTCATTGATGGAGCCGACCATGGCTGCCAAAACAAAGAGGGAAAACCCACGAATACGGTAATACCACTTCATCAGTGGCCGTTCAAATAAAGTGGAAAGTAAGACTCAGCAAAAAAATTTTGGCACGTGCATCTTCTCCAACAGATGACCGTGAAAACCATCGTCTCCAACAACCCCTGTTCTTCCAAATTCGAGCATTTCAGCCATTGATTTGCTGATGAGATCTATTGGATAAAAAAGGGATGCAAAACCTTCAAGACCGTCAACATTACCTTTGTAGCAACAACCGGAACTACTAAAATTTTTGCTGCCATGCGTGCCAATGGATGTTGACGAAGAGTCATGGACAATATAGCTATTTGAACTTTGTTGCCACTATGACTCAAATATTAGATGATGGTGAGTTTCAATACTCAGTAGGGGCACCTATGAATTCCTTTTTACAATTAACCAGCCATTAGCAAAGTGATGTCATTCCTACTCCATAGCAGCCCTTTGAAATTTTTAGTTATGAATTAGCAACAAGCGTGATTCATTTCTAAATTGCTATCATCCATCATAATTGCTTTCAGCGACTTTTTCACAAGATCGAGAGCCATTAATTCGTACGATTAGCCCATTTGCAACAAGATTAGGGTGACCATTAAAGCTCTCGTATTAAAAACCATTAATCTTTAAAAGTCCAGGCTAGTAAGTAGCGGTCCATCATTGCCAATCTCTATCATCCATGCGCAATAAATAATTCATTCAACAAATTAGCAAAGTTAACAAATTTTCAGCAATGTAAGCATCAATAGATCATGTCTGTTTAGCTTTGAAATTGAAGCAATCGTAGCAGTTGAACCTAACGAGATGCATGACGTAGTAACTCCACTGCTTGGTGGAGCCCATAGATGATGGCTAGCTCAACTCCTTGTGACATTCTAAGGGCAATTTTGGAATGATATATTTTACTTAACGGCCCATTTACTTCATTAACATAGACACACATGCAATTTGGATGAAATTATGTAAGTGTAATATGCAACTCACGGAACTATGTGAGTATATGTGAGTATATATGCAATTAGTGTTAAACTATGTTGATATATTTGCAAATTATCCTAATAATAATTATAAGTTTCATACGATGATTATATCTTGTTTTAGTTAATAATTTAATGTTGGGTTGCTTATGACTAGTGTATGGTGATTAGTGATCATTGCCAGAAATAACGGTCATAAAAATAAATTTCTTATAGCTGATGAATTAATAAATATCTTTGTGATGGCCATGCCATAAGAATAATAATTTCCACGGATGTTAGCTAACCGTCACATGCATGCACTTAATTATGAAATGATGTGCAAGGCGGTCTCCTCTCTACAATAACATTCCTCTTCCCAGATCCAAAAAAAAAAAAAAACACACGCACAAACATTCATTCGAAGGATTTCCTTTTTTTTTCCAGAAAAAATGAGAAATTACTCCCAGTTGTTTATCACCATGTTTTTTTTTTTGAAAGGCAAGCATCACCAGTTGTTTATCACCATGTTTTTGAAGCCAAACGTAAGCTTGTATTTGTCTATTACCTAATTATGTGGATTGAAAGCTTGAAAATATTTAAGCAGCACCTGATCATCAGATGAATGGTGTGCAGGAGCCGGGAGGTAGCTAGAGGAACTTATAAGCTGGTCGTCGGCCGGCTTGTCTAGCTTTGGTCTGCACATGAGCGGCACGGGCACGGACAAGACGAAAATGTATGAAGCTTTGGTCTGCGCAAGGCCGGACAAGCCATAAATATTTATGGCTGGTTTGACATGGTCTATCTCCATTCTCCAGGGCTGGCCCTGGCTCATTCGCCGGTCGTTTTTCCCATGACGGGTCATTAGCCGCAAGCTAATATGCGATGCATTTTTAAAATTTGTTTTTCCCTTTCCACTCATGTGTGGGCTCAAGTTTATATATTTTATCTACCAAAATTTATAAAATTTAAATTATTGTACATATGTTTCATAAATTTTTAAAAATCAATAACTTTCACTCATCTCACACTCTTAGCATATGAAAAAAAAGGTGAAATTTTTTTATTTTTAAAAATTTACAAAAACATGTACAATAATTTAAATTTTATAAATTTTGGTAGATAAAATCTATACACTTGGGCCCACACATCATGAACGAAAAGAAAACAAAAGAATTATCAAAAACTAAAAGCAAGATGCATCGCATGTTATATATATGTTACTATATATAACAGCTTAGGGATTTACCTATAGGACATTTCTGTGTTACAAATGCTTGTTTTATTCACGAAGGTTAATTCAAATATGACCATAAATCATATCCTTATTTACCCGTACGCAGACAAATGACGTAGATCACTACGACTAATTCCAAAACGTTAGGTCTCACGTTAAAGGTGAGATGAAGTTACAAAAATACCCCTGTTAAAATCAAGAGGAGCATCATCTCCGTATTCATCTCTACACGCAGGGCAACTCGAATTTGATTGCTTCGTGTTAAATTTTAGTTTTTTCTGATGTAATTTGAATGTTCGATACTGAAGTTTTTATTGTAATTATTTTCTAAAAATTGTTTCGCATAATTTTTTCGGTCGTCACTTCCATCAGATGCCGGCTTCAATGGATTTTCGGCTTTGAGGTTTTCCAGATTAGAGGTTGGCGGTAGCTAGAAACGAGGCTGATGGGTCCTCTGCTTGCGTCGGAATGGAAGAAGGTGGTGAGGTGGCATGGGCTGTGGTGTTGGCATTGACCGATTAGCAGGTTAGCCATGGGATTTTCCGTTGGTTTTTCTCTTAGCTTTTGCCAGAGGGAGATGGGATGGGATTTTTGTCGGCTTTTTTCTCGGAGCATGCAGGGGCATTACTGTGGTGTTGTTTGGTAACGTCCATCTTGTACCCGCTCACATAATAAGTTGGTCTGACTTGGGATAAGGGGCCATCTTGTTGGAACAGTCCAGAAGTAGATTTTTTTTTTTTTGAGTGATTGAGTCCATGATTAATTTGAATGTAGAATTCGGATCAATTTGCTTACAAGATTGTTGCAGTGAGTATATGTTAAATTATATATGAGGAATGATCTTTTAGATCATTTCATCCCGGCTAAATAAATATCTCAATTGGTTCATCTCAAAAATTCTATTTAAAATTTTTTTTTTCTTCGTACACTTGTTTATCTAAGTGTATTTAATATATAAATCAAGTTTTACCATTTTTGGATATATGTATATATATTTTTTTAAATTTTTAAAAATAAGGATATTTTAAATACATATATACACATAGATGTTTAAAAATCTTTTAAAAAAAGATAAACATATTCAAAAATGGTCAAACTTGGTCTATATGTTAAAAACACTTAGATAAAAAAGTGCACAAAGAAAAAAGTAAAAAAAATTTATTATAAATAGATTTTTTAAGATGGGCTAAGTGTAACATTTACTTTACCTAGACTAACAAGATCACTCCTCATGGTATATTATAAGATAAAAAATCCAAGTAATAATGATAATAATATATTGGACACAGTGTACTTTGATGCAATTAACTTTAGTTCACCAATACACTACACAATTTATTTTTTATTTTAAAATTTTTTTTATATTTATGAGGGATTGAGCATGACTGTTCCATGTACATAATTTTTTTATTTTTTAAGTATTTTATAATAAAATAATTTAATATTAAATATCAATTTTAAAGTTGTATTTTCAATATCTAAACCGTCTAAAATATAAATAATTGTATAAAATATTATTAAATTATAATATATATATATATGTGTGTGTGTGTGCATAGATCTAAGCGTTTTTCATATTTAAACATGAATAAATATTTTTCAACAAATGTTACACATGAATCTATATTTTTCAATAAATGTGACATATACACATATTTGATTGTGGTAAAATTTAGTCTTCTAGATAAATAAATAATATCAAATTCAATAAACAGTTTAAATTTTTCATCAATAATCAAAATCTTAAAAATTAGAGTTATGTGGCTCCGCTTCTTGTTACGTAGAAGCGGAAACCTATTTACATAACCTATTTTCTGAATACAATTCAAAATTCAAATCTCGTTCCAAATCACCAGCAACGCAACTGTGGCAGACATCTTTTACAAGGGTTGCCTGTGAACGTTGATGTTGCTTATGAAAACCAAAACGGAGTCTACTTTCATTAATTGATGTTTAGTTACAAACACCAGTCGAGAAATACAAGGACATTTATCGAAACTTTTGAAATTGAGGACGATTCAGCTTTTATTCTACATAAACACGCATCTAATTAATTAGCCACGTTGAACCTCCTGTTGATTCTTCATCGCATTAGATTCAAGCGTTCCATAATTTCTCACTAGCTGACTTGCGCAAGAAGTCAGATAAAGTGAAGTGGACCAAGCGCGCTCTACAAGACTACAACAACTTTTTAAAAAAGGGAAAACGATTTTTTTTTTTTTTAAAAAAAAAAAAAAAAAAAAAAAAAAAAAAAAAAAGAGAGAGAGAGAGAGAGAGAGAAGGAAAAGAGACGTAGTAGACGACTCAATCTGAGACCAGTACATGAAACAATGGAGCCCAATGCGTATGGGAATTGATATGCACGAAACAGCAGATTCTACTGCCAAGCTCGAGTAATTATTTTTTCATGGAAGTGTCGTCCATTTGCGAAGAATATAGATCAGCTATGGGGATTAGTGGGTTGCCATTTACTTTCGTGCCGGTCCGAAGCTAACAAGAAACCAGCTGCCGGTGATCTAAAAAGCTCCATAGCTGATCGAAAGTGGATAACTTTGCCATGTTGAATAATCTAAAAAAATTTGTTAAAAGCTATTTAGAAAAATATATAGTAAATATATTTTCGAAATATAGAAAATTCAAACTTCACACACTCAACATCAACAAAAGAAAAAAGAGCATTTCATCTATTATGGACATATAATCTGAATTCAAACATGTAAGTATTTGATGTAAGTACTGACAAATACATTGCTTCAATGATAAATACGTATAACCTGTTATTAACTGTGGCATTCAGCAGCTAAAGGAGTACCCACAAGTTGGACGCCCCTTGAGAATTCCACAATGGGTAATCTTGCAGCTGAGAATAACCCACCATTCCGTTGTCCGCACCAGCAGATCAACATGAGAGGAACATTACGTAGATAAAGGACGCCCGTATAGCTTCTATTATGATTAGCAAGATGCATCAAGTGGCCTTGATATAGGTTGCCACCCTGTGCAAACTTGGAGAACCTCTTTCAGAGCCTCTGATGGCGCTTCCATTGTCCATGTAGAGTAGAATCCACTTGCTTCGAACATAGCACTCACACCAGGACAAGGAACTAAACTGGGCTGAGCGCCATTAAGGAAAATATCCCCTTCAGACCTTATCCATCCAGAATTAGGCTGCTCACAATCAGCTGCCTGCACGGACATTGTCAACCGTCCAAAGCATATTCTCAGCACACAAATAACAATGAGGTGATAAGACCTCAGTCAGACACCTCATCTATGTGTTGAAGCAGAATGTGAAATGTTCAGGTCACTGAAGTTCATGAATTTTTATTTTAGCATCCTTCCCACTCTAGGCATGTTGCTATACATACTGAAATCTGACAAATAATTCTGGGTACAGGCGATGGTTTAGGGATCCATATTCAGAAGAAACTCCCTAGAATTCATCACACCAACAGTAGGATGGCACATTCATAGACCATTGCATGCTAAATATGCAGTAAGCATTAAACGAAATGATAGGACAAGATTTAATTTCTTAGAAATGTATTATGATTTGCACTCTAACAATTTTTTTTT
Organism: Annona squamosa; assembly: GCA_035584095.1. Classification (NCBI taxonomy): domain Eukaryota; kingdom Viridiplantae; phylum Streptophyta; class Magnoliopsida; order Magnoliales; family Annonaceae; genus Annona; species Annona squamosa. Next base: position 50,616,728 of record JAXCLR010000063.1, on the reverse strand, counting down.
ATTGGAACTCCAACAGCAGTTTCAAATTCTCAAGTGTACAAGAAAACTAGAAGGGCAGATATTCAAATTGTTTTAGCTTCTGTAAAAATCACATGATCAAGTACAACCACAAGTTCAGTATGTTATTAACTTCCAGATGATTGCATCAAACAATTCTCAATTACAATGCCATCAACCCTGCAAGCAGAATTCTGGCCGGATAAATGTACACTTTCTGAAGATTAGGGGGGGAAAAAAAAAGAATCTACAAAAAATTTCTTAACAACGTTTTTGTTCTAAATTATATATCCCATTGCTTCAATCAATTCACTGTTTAAGCAATGCAGCAACTGACAAGATCTGAATCATACATGCATAGTAGTAAATCTAATCTTTCAATGCCTCTTCACCGAATATGACAAGCATGGATGTTGTGTGATTGTCACAAAGCTCAGCAAAGTGGAAAAACAATCATTTGGCTATTTTGCTAGAGGAAAAAGAACCTCATGAACCATGCATAACCATCTGAAAGCTGAGGAAAGTTGAATAACACTTGTTTGGCCATTTTGATAGAAACAAGAAACAAGGAACAAGGAACCACAGTGCATGGGGTCAGCATAATACAGTTGGACATAAGGCTGCATGGAAGCCATTAGCAGCAGAGGAGAGAATCAAAGACACAGTGGAATTTCAAAACAAGAGTCATGCAGGTGATCACAATAAGTTCAGCAGAAGTTTAGATATAGATCAAAATTACAATGATGATAGTGATGATGACAGCAACAATGATGATGATGAAGCATGATCCTACCATTGGACCATTTCAGCTAATCATGAATTCATGGTGATAATAATGGTGACAGCATGTACATAGCATTAGTAACATTTAAACTTTTTATTACATAAACTAATTCTAATCCACAGGTTCAGGGTGTTAGTCCGTTGAAAAATTTCCTCAAAAGGTTATTTTCATAGAGATGCACTGTGACAGTGAAAGTTTTTATGCAGAAAACCAGACAAATCAAAGGCAGGCAAATATCTGAGAACAAATATATAATCATGTAGAACTTTTAATGGTCCAAAGTTCAGCCTTCAAACAAAGAGCTGATTATCAACTTGTTTCCTGATTGACAGGTAACATTTTTAAGCTTTTTGTCTCCTGCCTTTTTCCATATGGTGCTTAAATATTATTAATAAATTAAAGCAAATATATATGAGGCATTCCCCTACTGTGAAGCAATTTAATCTTAAGTCCTTCAGTAGTGCTCACGTAAAGAAGCCATAATAAACAAGAAAGATAAACTCAATAGTATACCTTCTCTGGCATGTACTTAAATACCACCTTCTTCTCCCCCGCTTCATATATGTTATTTTGAGACAGAATCTGCAGAAAATAAATAAAAATAAATCCTTCATTGAATGTTTTAAATTTCTTTTTAAAATAAATGGCTTCAAGTCTAAAGAAACCTGAGATTCCACACTAGCGCACACAGCATATATGCCCCAATTTCTTGTGTAGTTGTTATATAAATGAACTTTCGCAAATCTAACACGAGGATGCCTTTGCCTAGTCCCATCAAAGAAACAATGATGAATTGTCACCCTTATGCATCTATCTCCAACGTGTTTGGCATCTGCTCCAATAAGCATTGTCTTATCATGTCTTGAGAAGTGGCATCTGTTGTTAAAATTAAGAAAAACTGATTTAAAATGTTTGTTGCGTGATGAACAAGACAAATTGTCACTACTAGAGAAATAAGTCAACCAAAACAAACACACACACACACACACACATTTACATTCATACAAGTAAACAAGTTGGAGCCAGAAACATTTGCATGCCGTGGTGGATCACTATCCAATGCAGCAGTTCAACCTCAATCAACCTGTAACTGTTTCTTCTTTATAGGATCAGAGTCACGTTGAGTTTTGTCATAATGACTTGATCTAAATATAAATTTGAACAGCTTAATATAGAAAAATTAGCTTTACCAGCCATGGATGCACCCACCTAGAAACAGTGATATCTGTGCTTTGTCGTGTGATGTCAATCAGTCCATCATCAAAATCACTCAAGGTACAACGGTCTATCCATATGTGCCTTGAATTGGGCTTTATTTGAATTCCATCGACATCGGGACCTCTACCGCCTTCAAATTCCAGATTACATATAATGACATGTTCACATTCCTTTAGCCTTAAACCCTTGCCCATGAGTTTTATCCTTTGGCCACGGCCATCAATTGTTTTATAGGATGAGACATTTACGTAAGAATTGAGGTGAATGGTGCCAGAGACTTCAAATACAATCCAAAGAGGTTCTTGCCTACGGCAACCAGCACGAAGTGATCCACTTCCATCATCTGAACAAACAAAGAAGAAACTTAACTTTAAAGCAACAGTGAAAAGGTGAAAAAGAAAGGGGGAAAAAACAGTTCGACAGGTGGAATGACAGTGGCAACAATTGCAAGTCTCGCTCAACTAAAAAAGATTTTTTGTGAAACCAAAATTCAGAGCGCAGTCGAAAAGATAGATCAAGTCAGCATATAGTTCTGGAGTTTTTCATTCTAGAGTCAAGCATACTTGTTATTCTGAGGATTCGGGACCTTAAGGAGGAGGTTGGCAATCTCAATGCAAGTATATCGCAGTGGACAAGTCTCTCTCTCTCAGATAGAAGACTTATTATCCCAACTGGTGAGCTCTAAGGACATATACTGGACATATCCTGTAACTCATACATTCAACATCATGCAAAGATCACAGAATTTCAACACCAAATCACTTGAGAATCCGTTCTTGACATCCACAAAAGATTCAAAGAAGGCGAATCATAGAGCTCAAAAGCTCAAAGAGTACCGATTTGTAAGCATCCTAGCCATGTAATTAGCAATGCAACAATCATTAATACCACCTCAAGGAATAAAAGACAGCAATTTTCAGTAAGATCGCCCAATCAAAGAAGAGTTCTGACGTGAAACCGTCTCCCCTTGGCCCTACCGACGGAGGAGAGAAGCGATCAATTGCTTTAGTGAATGAAATTCAGCTATAACGAACGAGAAGGGACGAGGTGGAGGAGGAGGAGAAGCAGAGGGGCAATACCAGCTAAGGAGGTGACGTAGTAGACGGATCCATGGAGGCCGCCGATGGCGGACCGTCCGAAGCCCTCGGCCTGGCCGGCGAGGGCACGCAAGGTGGTGTCGACGTGGGCATAGGGCAAGGGAGCCATTGGCAAGGGAGGGGGAATGTGGAAGGCGGAGCTGGAAGGAGGTGGAGGAGGAGGAGGATATATAGGTGGTGCCGGTGCATGCCAGGGAGGAGGAGGAGGATTTATAAGGGAGGGAGGATGAGGGAGAGGGGGGCCGTTAGTGGAGCAATGGGGCTGATGGTGGGAAGACAAACGGCCACCCATGAATGCACGGTTTCGCTCTCAGGCTCCGATTTCTTCTCAGGTCGTTTTTAAGTTTTTAATTGCCCCTCCGGCGGTTTTGTGGTCGATATCTAGAGTGGGACCCACCAAGGATGGCGCTGGCACTTGCCGGACTGAGCCCGAGAATGGTGAAAAGTGCTCGGCCAGAGGTCAGCCTTATGTTCGGATGACACCTGTCGTGGGCTTGTAGGCAACCTCGAATTAGTGGGTTATTTTTGGTCCGCCACGATGAGGGACCAAGCGTTTCCAAACTCCGTACTATGATTGGCTTTTTTCTTATCATGTCATCGCAGAGACAAGGCACCGACGGAGTTGTAATTCTTGGGAGGGTGACTATGGAAGTGTTTGTCATAAGACAAACGATGGAAATGAGATGGAATGAATTTTGAAAAGGAAAGAATCGTATGAAATAATAAGGATAAAATGGAAATAAATAAGTAGATATGTGGAAAGATTAGAAAATAATTTAAATAGTAAAATAAAAATGAAAAAGTATAATGTTGAGCAATTAATTCCTTTTAACTCTTCTATTTCATTTGTTGGTAGTCGAATTCTTCATGAATTCTAAATGCAAATAATGTCTGAAAATTTTGCAACAAAACGAAAACGGTAAAAATCATATATGCCAGTGAAGCACAAAACAGGATGTACAAATCGACACTCAAATAATACAAAGATTGGATCTCATACAGGCAGTGGCTGAATTTGCCAAAGGAATCTCTATTCGATTCAAGAATATGACACAATTCTTGAGAGATTGCAGCATAATCTGTTTCTCAAACTTCCGACGCCACTCATACATAATGCTTCAGTCATATTACTCAGCGTAGAGGTGTTACAGATATTTGGAGAGGATAGTTCTTTTCGCTGTTTAAAGCTATAGGGGATGCCAAACATTCCCCTCAACCAACAAACCTCAACATCATTCGCACATCAGGTGAGAATTCTTCAGTCAAATTACTCAGCTTGGAATTGGTGTCGCAGACCTCGTGAACGCTTTCAGTCCAGTTCTTCACTATTTCAAGCTTTGGAGGACGACAAAAGTTCCTCTCAGCCGAGGGATACTTCTTCAACTAGTGTCGGCGTTTGGCCTACGTGCACAGTTGACCAAAATTGTCCATCCCAATTGTCTGCAGCAATCTTTTGATGCATCTTGTCGTTTAAGCTCAGCCATGCAAAAATATACAATCTGCCTTGACTTGAGATTTGACAGTGGATCAACAAATCAAAATTTAAAATAAAATAAAAGATCTGACAATGGATGTTAAAGCATCTCCAGTTATACACAATCACCAATAATCTCGGCAAGAGCAATTCCCATCCTTGAAATGGTGGAACCGGTTGATGTCTCTTACTATGATTTCTCTCTTTGTAAGCAGTGAGATGTACTTCGTTACATTATGGCAATCACCACACACACGAAGGTTCTTCCTTATCTGGATTGTGGTCCCTGGGCTCGTGTTAATAAGTCCAAACACAATAGCCAGCCTCTCACTATGACTGTTCAGCAGCTGTTCTTTAACATCATCCTCCACATCATGTATTGAATTGGTATCCGGCACATAACCAATAGCCTTTATCTCATCCATTAGTTCATTTAGTTTAGCATATATCATCTCAGTTTGTGGGTGGTTTGTGCCACCAGAGTAGAAACTGTGAACCTTATTTTTAAACTCGATAGAACTCCAACCAGGATTCTTTTTCAGCCCTTTCTTTTCCATCATTTTTCTTACCTTAGCCACATTATCCCACATTGAAGCTGTTGCATATATATTAGCCAACAGCACATGATACCCAGCATCTTGTGGCTCTAGTTCAAACAACCTCCTTGCTGCCTTTTCTCCTAAGTCGACATTTTGATGAATCTTGCAGGCACCCAGCATAGCACCAAATATACTAATGCCAGGTTCAATTGGCATCTTTTGAATGAAGTCCCAAGCTTCGTCAAGCTTCCCAGCGCGCCCAAGAATGTCCACCATGGAACCATAATGATCCATTGATGGCTCAATCCCATAGTCCTGTTTCATGCTGACGAAGTAACGCCAACCCTCATCCACCAACCTAGAATGGCTGCAAGCAGAAAGAACACACAGGAAGCTTACATCATTTGGCTTGGTAGGACTTCTTTGCATCTCCTCGAACAGCTCGACTGCAGCTTTACCAAAGCCATGAGTTCCATAACCATCAATCATGGCATTCCATGTTGTCACATGCGGCTCATCCATCATGTTAAACAGCTCCCGTGCAATATGAACACCCCCGCACTTTGCATACATATCAACAAGTCCAGTCATCACAAAAACATTCTTCTCCAGACATGATCTAATAGCAAATCCATGTACCCATTTCCCTTGGCGTAGCACAGATACATCTGCTACTGCAGGAATAACACTTGCTAAAGTAAAAGAATCAGGCTTAACTTTTTCCTGTTGCATTCTGCTAAAGAGATTCAGTGCATCTTTTGAATATCCATTTTGTGCAAACCCCAAAATCATTGCATTCCATGAAACAAGATTTCTATCTGTCAGGTTTTCAAATATTCTTGCAGCTGCATCTACCCTCTTACACTTGCAAAACATGGCAATTAAAGAATTCATAACAGAAGAATCAGACTCTAGCCCAATTTGAATCAATAGTTCATGAATATACTCTCCTTGTTCAAGATCCCCTAATTCTCCACAAGCCTGTAGTGCTGCCATGATAGTAACATTTGTGGGTTTTATCCCCTTATCCAGCATGTTCTTGAACATCTTCATTGCTTCCTCAGCATCACCACTTTGAGTGTACCCATCAATGATTGAATTCCACGAAACCACATTCCTTATCTGCATCCTATCAAACACTAGCCTCCCAATTTTAATTGCCTCACATTTCGAATACATGTCCGTGAGGGCTGTTGCAATATTCACCAGAGAGTCAAAACCAGCTCTAATAGCATAACCATGAATTGATCTACCGAACCTCAAAGAACGAATATCAGAGCAGGCTGGTAGTAAGGAAACCAGGGTGATTGAATCGGGCTTCTCACCCTCCTCCTGCATCAAATAAACTAGCTCTAATGCTTGCCTCGCAAACCCGTTCTGCGCATATCCTGCAATGATTGCATTCCAAGCCGTCAAATCTTTCTGGGGCATTCTATCGAACATCTTCCTCGCATCGTCAAGTTGCCCGCATTTCGCGTACATGTTCGTCGCAGCAGTCATCGCAAACATATTCGACTCGAACCCATGAGCAACGAGCTGCGAATGTATCTCCCTCCCCCGTTTCAGCTTCGAATTATCGCCGCAGTTCTTCAACAAATAGGTGAAGCTATAAACCACGGGCCAGACATCGGAGAGCTTCATTCGAGTAAAGAACGACAGCCCATCTTCAACGTGAGAGTGTCTGGCGTGCCCCTTCAGGATCGCGTGGTATGATCCCTCGGTCTTGGAATCGACGCGGTCGAACACGAGGGTGGCGTGGTGGAGGTGCCCGAACTTGGAGAAGAGGCTGACGAGCTTGGCCTGAACTGGAGGGTGAGTGGAGAGACCGGATTTGATAATGGGAGAGAGCATCTGGTGAAGCTCTTTGATGTCGGAGCAGAGGTCGAGGAGTAGAGGAGAGTGGGAGAAGAAAGGTTGGGAGAGGAAGGCTTTCGGATGCAGGAAAGGATCATGGCTGTTGGGAGGAGGGGAGGAGGGGCGCATTCCAGTGGGAGGAGGGGATGAGTGGAGCGGCAGAGAAGATTTGAGCATGGAAGCCATGACTCCTCGACGTTCAAGTGATGACTGATGAGGCCTCTGGACAAATTATCCGTAATCTTATATATCTAAAAAATTATATGTATCCGTAATCTTAGCCCTGATCTTACTTCCGTGGTTCGTAAATCGTAACCCGTGATTCCCACGTCTCAACCGATGGTTCCCGCCATGAGATTTGCAGTATCATTCCAAATCAGTCGCAAACAAGTTTTGTGGAGGAGGGAGATGACTAAAAATGTATTATTTATTTTATATAAGTTAAATATATTAAGATTAATAATTTTAAAAATATAAAAATACATTTTTGTGCCTGCCCCGGTGATCATGCCCCATGATATTTTCATTGGTATTGTGTTATTTTAAGTAAAAAATTTGAAAAATGAATGAGTGATTTAATATAACGTGGATAACAGCCAAAAGTAAATAAAATAAAGATAAAATAAACAAAATCAAGGCTAAGATGTAAGAGAATAATGTGGTATAACAAAGATTGGAATGTGGATTTCTTTGGCACTTGGAAAAAAATAAAGAAATTGTTTTTGTAGAAAGTTCTAAAAAAATGAAAGAGAATAATGTGAATAACAGTCAAAAGTAAATAGAATAAAGATAAAATAAACAAAATCAGGGCTAAGATGTAAGAGAATAATGTGGTATAACAAAGATTGGAATGTGGATTTCTTTGGCATTTGGAAAAAAATAAAGAAATTATTTTGTAAAAAGTTCTAAAAAAATAAAAGAGAATAATGTGGTATAACAAAAGTAATGATAAATAATAAAAAATAAGATTAAAATATAAAAGATAATTACATGAAAATACATAAATAATGATTAAAAATTAAATAATTGAAATTTTTGGTAGATGTAGCAGAAATAAAGAGAAAAAACTTATTCTTACGAATCTATTTCTCCTTTTTTCCAAAGACATTTTTTTTTATATTTATACAATATGACAACTAATATTACAATCGATGCATTCATCACTCCTATACCGGGGAAATGTGTAAATGCTCATGCATGAGAGAAATGTATAAACTCGCATACCAGCGGGACTTACGAATACACCCATAGGCAAGGTGATTCAAGGTTAAAACCACTAACCTGACTCACCTAGATGCCTCGTGCATTGCGGTTATTACCAAAGGCTTTGATAAAAGTAATAATTGAAAACTACAGCATTTGAGTAATTAAGATACAAAATTATATGGAAAGGAGAAAGAATCTTCTCATATTTGATATAAAAAGATGTTTTGTGATATAAATTCTCTTATCTTCTTTTTCTATTCCTAAGTACATATACCATCTAAACACAAACTATCCTTACATCAATTTTTTTGCAAATGATTTTCATATACAAGTGAGTTTCAAGGTAGGTTAGTTTGGGTCAAAGTTAGTCCAACCCTAATTATATATTTAAAAATTTTTATCAAAGCCTATTTTTAATATTGAATTTAGATAAGGTCTACTTGTCTCTTAATTCTTATCTCTTCTCAATGGATTGGGAAACAAATCTTAATTGGCATCAAGTGGTGAATCGAATAGAAGATATGAGTCAAGTATAACACATTTAAAAGTTGTATATCTATCAAATATAAATTCATATCTATGTTAAATTTAAAGATACAAAGATTCAATAATTTATTAACTAGTAATAGTAAAACATTTTTAGTTATAATAGTTATAATAAAAATATTTTTAATCATAGACATCATACTAAATTTACGAAAACAAGTTAACGTAGAAAAATTCATTTACAACTTAAATAAAAAATGTAGGCCAATTCAAACATTTTTAGCTTTGTAAACATTAAAAATCTTATTTATATAAAATTAACATGTTAATAATTACAAGGTATAATTTTAAAAATTAAAGTACAATTTAGTGACAATTCATTGACATTGTTCTTGATAAATAATTGATGATAATTCCTTAATTTTAACCTAAGTCCATAATGGTCAAGGGTGCAATATAAATAAGGTAACTCATTAATCCATTTTAAAACAAATTATGATTGACTTTTACTATTATGATTGACTTTTACTAACCCACTAACTCAATTAGTGATCCATTCAACCTATTTATTTGAAATAAATGGTCACGGATTGAGAATTATCAGTCTATCAACCGTTTAACATGTCTAATCACCTAACTTACTGACCTACTAGCAATCCAAGTGTTCAAATTTTTTTCATATTGATGCAAAAATTTTTAGGATCAATTGTTAAACATTTATTGAAATATTGAGATTTGGATCAATTATATGCAACTTTATATGATTATCAAGTTTGTTTTTAAGTTATTAATAGTTTAAGTCTAAATTTATTTTACGTCATGCAGTTGTTAATAAATTAGTTGTCTTACAACTTGCTTACAGCATAGTCACACCTCATACAAATAACTTATTAAACTAATCAACCTCACTTATTAAAGGGATGTTAACATTTATACCAAAGAAAAAGTTAAATTATCTTTATTCATGCCAACAATTTTAAAAGTTTTTCTTCCTTGCTAATATTTTCTAGCTTAATTTCATTTATGCTAGTATCGTTAAATTTTCAAATTAAATAGATTGTGAATTGACAAAAATTCTCTAAATGCATAAGCATAGTCTTTCTTAGCAACTAGAAACTTTTTGAATCTATTCACAATTGATTCAACTTGAAACTATTAGGATGTCACCCTAGCGGTGAGGTCATTACTAAGCATAAAACTAGTATGATTTTGAAAGGATAGAGATGCATTTGGACCCATCAATTATTTGGGAGTTGCATTTTCTTAATTCCTTAAGCGGAATTTTAGTGGTGGAATTATGTCGCATCTCTAAATTCTTTGATGAGAGTAGATTGTCTAATTAAAATTTGTAAAAATGTTTCAAGGCTACGTTGTAAGAAATATTGATACGTGTGTAAATATATCAGTAAAAAATTAATTTAACTTGAAAATATATTAATACTATCATGAAAGATTTTTAAAATTATAGGCATGGATGAAAATAATTTAGTTTTTTCGTTAAAATGAATATTATTGTCTCAAAAATGGATTATAGTGAGATTAGGGTTGAGTTTTTTAAGTGAATTAATAAATTAATTAAGGTTGTTATTTTAAATAATTAAAATATGGATTAGAGTTGAAATTTAATAAATGAATTAGGATTAGGATGCCATCCCAACCAATCTTATTGCACCCTTAAGAATGATGTAAAATGCACTCCTCGAGTTGTATACATAAAATTATTTATTTTGTTGAAATGTAAGTTTTATCTAAATCAAATGTATACATGGCCTCGTCAAAGATACATGAAAAATCAATTTAACAAAATTGTATAATTTACATATCAATTTTAAGATTGTAAATTCGATATTCAATCCATCTAAAATATTATTTATGTAGACAAATGATATAAATATTGCTAACATTTTAATGGTTTATGAATATATTTAAGTAATTTTCATAATTTATATATAATTATATATTTTAAGTAGGTCAATATTTTAATTGAAATATTTTTTGTTTTTGACCACAGAATAAAAAAAATGACGGTAAAACATATAACTAGTTGATTTTAATTTAAATAATAACCCCACAAAACAGTTCTGGCAAATTTTGGTATTAACCTACATTTCACTGGAGAGTTTTATTTTGGATCCAACTTAATGTTTGGACGTGATGATTAGCAGGGCAAGTGAGTTAGGTTAGCCCACTAACCCATCTAATCTAGCCCATTTAAACATAAGTTAGCTTTGGGTGGGTTTATAAAATGGGTTGGACCGACCCAAAGGCAATCAACCCAACTTCATCATGCCTAGCAGCGTTCATCCCCGTCGATACAAATTATTTAGTATCTAAAAATAAATTAAGATCGTTCATAACGATCTAGTGGAACAAAAAAAATGGACAAGCATAATTTAGTTGCACAATGTAAAAATTCAATTATAACAGCAATATTAATATTTATATATGATGTCTAAACATATTTTATTATATATAATTTATAATATATAAAATTTTCAAATTATCAACTTATTTAGAATAGATAATTATTTTAATAAATTCTTTAAATTTAAATAGACAATTGTTTGAATACTTAGGCCAGGTGGTCTTTCATATAATAATGATATATTATTAACCATTCTATTCGCGTCTAATAATTATAAAAGCTAAATATAATTTTTTCATTTTGTATTGAATTACGCATGCCCAGAAATATTGAGAATAAATATTTTTGACTTAGGAGGTGTTTGAAAAGATGTAAGATACTTGAAACAAATGTGTATAGGTCGGGATTTTCAATTCACAATGGTAACTTTTTTCAAATTTCAATATAATTTTTCATTGAGTACAAATCATTATATTTTCATCTTATTTTTAAATTCCATTCAAACTCATTGAATCCTTCCCCACCCTAAAGTGTGGAATCTTGCCTTCGCCTCTGAGTTGTGTTCTCTTATAGTGTTGGCCAGAAGTTGGGGTGGGCAGGATTCGAGAAAATGGGTTATACAGGTGTAGGATTGAGGAGACGTTGGGTTGGGTTTAATTGGCTACAAAACCAACCCACTTGCACCCGTGCACGTTACGGAACCAGACCAAGACCACAATCTTTCAGCAGTGCTTGCCTATGCCAGCAACTAATCTCAAAAGTTCTTTTAATTTAACTTTAGAATTTTATAATATTTTAGTATTTGTGTCAATTAATGCCAATGATTTTTCATGTTTCACGCATGCCTGTCCACGTGGTCAGTCATTGCCAACCAACGTACAAACAGTGCATGCACGGGACAGTGTGGCCCACCATCAACTCCTCTGGCACTTTAATATGTAGGCACGACAAAATGTGTGCGCTCCATTTTAAAAAGTTAAATAATTGATTTGCAAAGGCAAGCACGTGTCAAAAGATCGTAGCCCGTGCGTGACGGGGTACCCCGCCTTAAGAACCGTAAGCCTCAAACGCTGCGGTCTCACATGAGAAAGTTGGCGTGTCCAGGCATATAGCCGGGAGGTACACACTCCGACCAGTGCGTTAATTCTTTTCTCCGGTATTGAATCTTGTGATGGGATTTTTATCTTCCATTTCTGGAGCATGGTCTTTTGCATTTAATCATCGGCGAAAATCCGTTATATTGAATTGAAAAAATGCACTTCGGGATTATCAAATTGTAAATATATAACTTCTAAAGTAGAAGCCTAAAAAATGAAAAAGTACACAAATGAGATGTTTAGTAATTTGAAAATTATAGGAATCGTGGGATGGGGTGGGAAGTGAAAAATGAAATATTTTGATAATTGTGTAATTGATATGAAATTATATAGATAAATATGAAATAAATAGGATAGTTAGAGTGCAATATGAAAGAAAAATTAGTAAAATATAAGGATAAAAAGGTAAAAATAGGATTATTAAGTGATGAATTAATAAGCTTAGGAATCTGTATTTTTATCAATTCCCATTCCATTAATCGCACATCGAATAGGCCAATACCAAACATTTCACTATAGGAAAATCATCCATTTATATATTTGTCCAAAGAAACTTTTCTTTTGCACGGTCAAAATTAAATTAACAATATTATATGTACAAAATGAATATCTTCTGCAACCAAAGTAATATAAGAATGAGAAATGAGAAAGTATTTCAAAGAATTTAAGATCTTTGAATGGTTGTCTATCCTTAATTTCTAAACATCTTTTTTCAATTTTCAAAACATTTTTTTCAATTGTAATATATCTTTTTTTATAATTTTAATACAATTTATTTCATTAATAATACACGTCATTACACTATAGTTCTGTTTCTTTGTTTTGTTCAAGAGCTTGAATCCAGCTCTATGTACCTTTTACACATTATAATCAACTATATAATGCAATTTACTAGTGGTTGACTGAAATGAGAGTAAAGTACTAAATGGTTCTTTTTGGCCCTTAGATGAAAAAATACGCTTAGTTTTAAAAATATATTGCAATTATTCACATTAAGTGCTAATTATTCAAAAAGGCATAAGTATACAACATGTATTTCTTTCATATTCCCGGGCAAAAGTAACAGTGTGCAAAGAGTAATGAGAAAATTTTTAAAAACAAAAAAATATAATAAAATTAGTGATTATAAATAAAAGAAAAATTAAAATAGATAAATCATTCATACGAAAATTTAAAAAGTTAAATATATATAATAATTAAATAGTTAAAATATTAAACTACCACTAAAAATTCATTAAAAAGGTAATGTATTTCTTTTGAAACTTAAGGTGTGTTTGGCCATAGGTATAAAATGTCAAATTAAAACTTTTCAATATAAAACTTTTCACTATTCATAATTACTATATTTTTTTATGGGGCTGTTTGGCAACAACAAAAACTCGTGTGTTTCCTGTAAAACTTTTCAAAGCCCGGTACGAACATGAAAAACTTGTCATTTCAACTGATCGGTGGCACTGCTGTGAGGACGACAGCCACCTTGCCGCTATGTACATCAGGAAGATGAGTGAGGCTACTTCATTTCCAACCCGTTTTATTTAGCAATTGTCGTTCAGCTGTGTTCGCATACACTAGCGGAGGCAAATTGATTGATAATGCATTAATTGCCATCCATTGCAGCATGGACCAGGGAGAGGCGGGCGCATTAAAAATCGGGCAGCTTACGCTGATGCGACATTTTTTCCAGCGGCAAAAACCTATCACCCGTTTTATGCGGGTTGCCAAATAGCCCATATATTTTCTTATACGGCTTCCATACTTTTCAATCATTTTCACGCAATTATCTATACAACTAACTTATTTATTTTAACTTTATCATCTTTTATCCTTATTATTACCTTTATCATATTATCTTATCTAATAACTTTTACTCTTTCAAATTTTTCAACGAAAATTTTATCTGCTCTCAGACGTGGAGATCGATCGTATGCTCCCGGGAGCATGTAGAGTGCTGCATGCTCTTGAGCACATACACCTATTTTTTTAATTTTTTTTATATAACTGTTAATATAAGTATATTTAACATCTTTATAAATTTTTACAAATTTTAGAGTATTTTAGATATTTATTTTTTATTTTCAAAAATTAGTAAATGCCATTGATTTTCAAAAATAAAGAATAAATATTTAAAATACTCAAAAAATGGTAAAAATTTATATACATATTAAATACATATAAATTAACAATAATGTAAATTTTTTTTTAAAAAAATAACTATATGCGTTCGGGAGCATGCAGCCCCGGAGCATACGATGGGCCCCTCAGATGTACTCTTAGAGTTTGTTTGGTTGGAGGTAAAACTTTTGGGGTGTGTTTGTCAATTAATAAAACATGTCAAGTTAAAACTTTTCGATCTAAAACTTTTCATTCTCCATAACTATCATATTTTTTAATAATTTTTTCACATTTTCCTATACAATTACCCTATTTTTCAATCATTTTTATACAACTATTCACGTAACTAACCTATCTATTTTAACTTTATCTTTTTTACTACTCATCATTACCCCTATCATATCACATCATTTGATAACTTTTACTCTCCAAAACTTTTCACAAAAGGTTTTATTTATTAACAAACACACCCTTGATGAAAAGTTTTTAAAGTAAAAGTTGTCAAATCAATAGAAAGTGATATGATATAATATGAGTAATGATGATGAGTAAAGATAATAAAGTTAAAATAGATAGGTTAGTTGTTTGAGTAATTGTGTATAAATGATTGAAAAGTAAGGTAGTTTGTATAAAAAAATGTAAAAAAATAATTAAAAAATAAAATAATTATGAAAAATGAAAAGTTTTAGGGTGCGTTTGTTTAAAGCAAAAAAGTGTCAACTACAACTTTTCAATTTAAAACTTTTCACTTTTTATAATTATTCTATTTTTTAATTATTTTTTCACATTTTTCTATACAAACTACCATACTTTTCAATCATTTGTACACAACTATCCATACAACTAACCTATCTGTTTTAACTTTATTCTCTTTACTACTTATCATTATTCTTGTTATATCATACTACTTTCTATTGATTTGATAACTTCTACTTCAAAAACTTTTCATCAAAAGTTTTATCTCTAACCAAACACACCCTTAGGTGGTGTTTGGTAATAACAAAAACTTTTCACCTAAAATTTTTCAATATAAAATTTTTCATTCTCTACAACTTTTCTATTTTTTAATTATTTTTTTACAACTTCCAACACAAACTACCCTACTTTTCAATTATTTCTACACAATTACCTATACAACTAACTTATCTATTTTAACTTT
>JAXCLR010000063.1:50582442-50601236 GCA_035584095.1 Annona squamosa | reverse complement strand
GAGCGTGTTTGAAAATAAATAAAATTTTTGAAGAAAATTTTTAAAGAGTAGAAGTTATAAAATGACATGATATAATAAAGGTAATGATGAGTAATAAAGAGAATAAAGTTAAAATAGATAAGTTAATTGTGTGAATAGTTGTGTAGAAATGATTAAAAAATAGGATAATTATAGAAAAAAATGTGAAAAAATAATTAAAAAGTATGATAGTTGTAAAAAGTTTTAGATGGAATAGTTTTAACTCAACTTTTTTATTAATTGCCAAACATACTATTCATCTAAAACGGTTAAATATCAATGGATCCCAAATAAAAAAGAACTCCTCAATCGATGAGGAAATGCTCCAGAGATTGTCTCGTTAAACACCAATTTAAGTATGAAATTTGGTTTTGGATTAAAAATGGTAGTAAATAAAAATAAATCCATACTAAAATTATTCAGAAAGCTGATACAATTAAATGAAAGGTTTGGATAGCCCATTGTTTACGAACACAGAGCATCTCATGGGATGTGTAGAGTAAAAGATTTCTCCGCCGGAGTATCGTAGTACACTCATTCCGCGGTTCTGCCTTCCCTCTCCTTCCTCTGTCCTTCTTCCGTCTACTTTCCAGTCGAGGGAAGAAAAATGCAGTCTTTCTAGGGTTTGATCGAAGCAGCATTCCTTGAACGATGGGTTCTCACAGTCATCAAGGTAATTTTATCTACTTTCATCATCTCGAGCTGTTTTCCCAATGAATTTCTTCTCTCATTCCAAAAGTCAAAGCAGGAGACAGGGATTTGGAGCAGGGCCCCGCTCCGTTGCCGCTACAGCCGTCATCTCAGGTGCCGTCTCCGTTCATTTCGTCTTCTCCGTTGCCGTCTCCATCTCCGACCCCGTCTCCTTCCTCGGCTTCCGCGGCTTCAGCTCCCGCTCTTGTGCTATCGAATTCCGGGAAGCGGATCGATCAGAAGAAGAAGTATGTGAAGCAGGTGACGGGCCGGCACAACGACACCGATCTCCACCTAGCGGCGAAGCGCGGGGATCTGGCCGCTGTGAAGCTGATACTTGGCGAGATCGAGGCGCAGATGGTGGGTGCTGCTGCGAGCACGGACTTCGATGCCGAGGTCGCGGAGATTCGGTCAGCGGTAGTGAACGAGGTGAACGAGCTAGGGGAGACGGCGCTGTTCGCCGCGGCGGAGCGTGGACACCTTGAGGTGGTGGAGGAATTGTTAAAACATTCGGATAGGGATGCGGTGGCAAGGAAGAACCAATCAGGTTTTGACGCGCTGCATAAGGCGGCAACGCAGGGGCAAAAAGGTCAGCTGCAATTGCCAAGTTGCTTATTGTTTCGGTTTCATTTCGTAAATTTGTTAGCAAATTTGTGGTTTCGTTGTTGGAATTCGTATAGCATGTAGCTTAAATTGGATTTGGATTTGGATTTTGATTTTGATCTTGATCATATTGTTTCGGTGGGAGTGCTTTAAGGCCTACACGCGACTGATCCATATTCTGGTTGTTGGTGTTCGTCTTTCAGTAGTCTGGACTCTTAGATTGTGTTGTGGCAGACAGGTTGATAGACGAATGCAGCCTTTGAGTTGTCTAACGGGTTGCATCTGGTTTACTTGTGTGATCCCCTGTTTTTATTGACTGTCTTTTGGTATCCTTCACGCGGTCATCCCTTTTTCCTCATCAGCCTTCGTGGATTCTTTTTATGTTATTCGATTTAAAAGGGGATTTGATTATTATGTTGGTAGTTGGAACACAACTTTCACCTTATTGGAAGAGGAAATGATCATTTAACGTTTGGTCATGTTTTGAATTCCTTCAACGACCACCTGCTGGCACGCTATCAAGCTCTTGCAGCTGTATTTTCTGCTAAGTTTTGTCAGCCTTGAGCAACTATGATGGACATTCATTTTGCAGCTGTAGGAATATTAGCCTGAAAGAAGAAAAAATGCGACATGTTCAAAGGTAGTTAAGGAAAATTACTTGTTGAAAATTGGAAAAAGTTCTCATTTTGAATTTTTTACTTCCAGTGGGCGTTTAGAACAGGTTGGCCAACACTTCTGCAATAGACTTTTTTTTTTTTTTTCGGGTTATGCATTTGACAGGGTGGGTAGGAATTGGTTGGATGGTGCTCAAACCAACAGTTGTTAATGGACACTTGACTTGTTAACTTCTCTGGTCCGTGGCTATGATTAGTTGTTCATCGCATGCACCTGGTTCAACATATTACAGGTGCTCTTTCAAATGCTAACTATGGGGAACCCTAGCCAAATGATTTATCCTTGTGCTATTGATAGAGGGAAATCTCTTTCTTGTTAACCATCAACATAAGGTTTGCAAATGGCTGGCTAGACACCCACTTGTACTCATTGACGGCTACCTGTTGTGTGCAATTAACAAGAAGAAATCTTGGGACCATACCTTTCCTTTGCAATAGAAAGCACCAATAAAAAGGACTATGTTGATTCAAATTTTGCACCCGTGGATGTGGTTAGTACAGACATAATAGCCCATGGTTTGACTTGACAAATGCCCATAATAAATCTGAGTGGTGGAGTGGAATTGTGGTTGAATGCATTTAGTTGGCATGAGTGTTGGATGTTGGTGGTGTTGACCTTTCATTAACCCGGTTCAATGATATGTTTTGTGGGATCCATAAAGAGTTTGGCAATTCCTTAGTTATTCTGCCATAGGAGTCATAGGTGCAATGATTTACTTCATGGGTGTGGTCTCAGAAAGCATACTTTAAAGATGCAATTTTATTTTTCCGAATCTTGTGTGCCATAGCTTTGATCAATCTCAGATCAGCTGTGTGCCTGCGATTGTACTCCATCTTGGTTTTTTTCACGTGTTGGACTTGGTTAGATCCTTTGGTTGAACTGTCAAAGGGCGATCTGTTATCACTAACCAGGAAGAATAAAGGATCACGGGGAAAACATTGCATAGGCAATGAACAGTTGATTGATCCTAAAACAAACTCATATTCGAATATTCATTGAAGGGCTTAGGATGAAATCATTTTGACAATGGACTAAGTATCATCTCGCGATGTAGGCATTGTAAAGGATCATGTTAAACATGTTTGATGGATTCACTTCTTGGAAACATATGTTTGCCCATAATATTTTACGGGAACTACTTTTGCTATTTGAAGTGTTGGGTGTAATGATCCTTTGTGAAAATTAACCTGAAGTGTGGCATGGTTTGAATGTGTGTTGCAGTTTCTACTGTTTATATTGTAAAGTATAAATAGCTCATGATATGATGAGCTGGTTGGCACGAAAGCTGGACTATGATATACGACACGAAAAGAAATAAAAGCAGAATGCTGCAAACAGTTTTGTGTATGCTTTTGTAAGGAAATAACTTGTTGTGTTTGCTGTGGGAGCTTGGGATGGTAGGCTAGGATTGAATTGTTCTTAAGAGGCTGTGCACTTATTTCCAATGTACTTATATTCAACCATGTAAAATGCTCACACATCTACAATAATGAATGGACATCCTGTATGTAGTTAAGTACGATTAGGGTTCATTGTGGTTGGCATTTTATGCTACTTTGCATATTTCATATATTCAAGTTGTTTTGATGAGCCAGATAGCATTGACACCATGCAACATGAAACCAGCCATGAATCCATCTGAAACTAAATAGCTGCAAGTATCTTGTTGTGCTTACTTGTTAGGAACTGGTGGTTACATGTTCAAGTTTAATTTTAAGAGGGTAGGATGAGATTGGATTGTTCTGAATAAGAAACCAATGAAAGAATGTTTTTTGAATATACTAATTTCAATGAAAGAGTATTTACAATGAGGAAAAGACAGAAAAGTAACTGATCTGAAACTAATAGATAATGCTGAATTTTTGCTGAGGAAAATGTCATACTACAAGTTGTAATTTACCTTTTCCTTGTTTATCTACATTATCCAATACCCAACTTGCAAACGCATGCTGTGTAACTATGCTAATACAGCTATGATGAGGCTACTGACAACTTCATTACAGCCATTGTACAGGTGCTTTTGGACCATTATCCGGAATTGAGCAAAACACTAGGCCCTTCAAATGCCACACCTCTTGTATCTGCAGCATCAAGGGGCCACACGGAAGTAGTGCACGTGTTGCTAGCAAAAGATTCTAGCTTGCTTGAGATTGCAAAAACAAATGGGAAGAATGCATTACATTTAGCTGCCAGACAAGGGCATGTAGAGATTGTAAAGGCATTACTTGGCAAGGATCCACAGTTGGCAAGGAGGACTGACAGGAAAGGTCAGACTGCACTACACATGGCTGTAAAGGGGGTTAATTGTGATGTGGTGAAGCTGCTACTTGAGGCAGATGCTGCTATAGTTATGTTGCCTGACAAGTTTGGAAATACAGCATTGCATGTAGCTACAAGGAAAAAGAGATCTGAGGTACTAGTTGACACTGCGCATTTCCTCAATTACATTAATGCAAAATGTCTAATTCTGTTTGCATAAAAAAATTGTCAAATTCTGTTGTTAAGCATGATTTCTCATAGAGTATAATTTTTCTCCTGTTTGAGAACTTAACGCTTCCTCCATAACATGAAATAGAAGGAAAAAAAAAGTTTTTCAGTGAAGTCATAATTGAATCTGGCAGAATCCACAACATTCAGTTTTCTGTGTCTTTGAGCAGCTTGCTACCAAAACAGGTTCACATACCTCCACTGATATAGAAATGGTTGTTTGCCCTTTTTTGTGAGAAATTAAGAGGCTAATTCTGTAGTTAATAAATTAAGAGACATTTTCTCTGCTATTTCTTGTGCTGCAAAGAAATTGAGTGGCCTTTTCCCTCATCTTTGTGCAGTCAAGAAATTGAGAGAGCTTTCTTTCTCCTTTTCTAATGCAGTGAAAAAATTAAGAGTTTTTTAAGGTTTCTCTTTCTTGTTTGCTCTCCATTTGGAATTTGGAAATACAGGAAAAGAAGTTATTCTGCCCTTTTCTAGCCATTTTTCCCAAACCCTTTAATGTAGTTGGACATCTTGACCATCTAGTAATTCTACTTTTCAGTTCCCACTTACTGATGTTCTCAATAAATATTTATGATCTTTTATACAAAGAACCCACTACTTTGTCTTAATCACTACATTTGTTATTACCCCCTACCACACCATATCAATCTTTCCTTTTCCCAGCTTCCCCATCCATCTGTTTCCCCATGAAATCAAACTCCATGTATTTGGATCCTTAAATCTGTTCTGCTGATCAGCTCCTTATGATGTTGATGGATTCACAATAAGTTTATCTTCAATTATGTAAAAAATATTCATGTCTGCATGCTGTGTGACTTCGATTCTTTCTTTTCATTCAGATAGTGAATGTGCTGCTGCTACTCCCTGACACTAACGTCAATGCACTGAACCGAGATCACAAGACAGCATTTGACATAGCTGAAGGGCTGCCTCTTTCAGAAGAGGCCACCGAGATAAAAGAGACTCTGGTGAACTACGGCGCAGTTAGGGCAAATGAGCTAAACCAACCAAGAGATGAATTGAGAAAGACTGTTACAGAGATCAAGAAAGATGTCCATACCCAACTTGAGCAGACTAGGAGGACTAACAAGAATGTCAGTGGGATTGCAAAGGAGCTTAGGAAGCTTCATAGGGAAGGAATAAACAATGCCACCAACTCTGTGACTGTGGTAGCTGTGCTCTTTGCGACGGTAGCTTTTGCTGCTATTTTCACTGTGCCTGGTGGGGATAACAATGATGGCCGGGCAGTGGTTGTGAGCCGTCTTTCATTCAAGATATTCTTTCTATTCAATGCCATTGCTCTATTCACCTCTTTAGCAGTGGTGGTGGTTCAGATTACATTAGTTAGAGGTGAGACGAAATCAGAGAGGCGTGTTGTGGTGGTGATAAATAAGCTAATGTGGTTAGCATCTGTCTGCACCTCTGTTGCATTTATTGCCTCCTCTTATATTGTTGTTGGTCGGCATCATAGATGGGCCGCAGTTCTAGTTACACTCATTGGGGGAGTGATAATGGCTGGGGTTCTCAGCACGATGACTTACTATGTAGTGAAGTCCAAGCGCAGTCGTTCACTCAGGAAGAGAGACAAGCCATCAAGGAGAAGTGGATCGAATTCATGGCATCACTCAGAGTTCTCTGATTCAGAAATCAATCCCATTTATGCCCTTTGATGAAACCCAGATTGAATCCTCTACAACAACTGCTTTATTGTTGCATCGCGGTCGGTTTTTATACTTTCCTACTCTAGAGTCTAGACAACTCTTTCTTGCTGTTCATATGAATGCAAGAATCAAACTACCAACTCTCCCATGTAGCCCCTACTGGGATGTGATTTGCCTAACAAATGATCCTTCAAAGCATGACAGTTTACTGTGCTGTTGCATAATTTCGTTCTCCAGAATGACAACAAATCTCTGCCCCTTAGATGGGCCCTATAAGGGGACGTTTGGTAATAGGTTGTGGGAAACATGTGTGGGAAATGGTGTGAACAGGGATTTCAAGGCACCTCATTAATCAATCGATCATTATATTTTTCCATTTTTACTCCTATATTTTAATTGTTTTTCCTATTAACTACTTTATAATAAATCTATTTATTTCAACTTTACTTCTATCATTTCATATTAACGAGGCTAGACTTTTAAAATATAGGATATTTTTAAAACATAGGATACTTGTGAAAATTGAAAAGTTTTAAATGAAAAATTTTAACTCGACATGTTTTTAATATTGCCAAACACACCCATATCCAAATGAAGTTGTGATGTGAAGTGATTTTCATGTATTATATATGACGGGATGTAACATTGTGCATTGAGGTGTACTTAACTTTGGTGCATTTAGGTATAAAAATTTATTTTTAAATAAAATTATTAATCTAAGTTTATTTAAGATATAATACAAGTTTTATCATTTTTTAGAAATTTGTAGATATTTTTACAAAAATAACTAAAATGTCCTTGCTTTTAAAAATTCAAAAAGTATCTATAAATTTTGAAAAATAGTAAAACTTATATTATATGTTAACTATATTTAGATTAATAGTTGTATAAGAAATTTTCAAAAAATTCAAAAAATAGGTTGAATACACCTAGGTACAATGAAGTCAAATACACTCAGGTGCACTCAAGTAGATTCTATGTCAAAATAATTTTTGATACCAATGACTATAATAAAATAAATAATTTTAAATGAAATAAGGGAAAAGGATTTTAGCCTAATCATTAGGTAGCAACATAAAAATTTTTGCAAAAAATATTTGTTTGTAAATACTAAGGGCACGTTTGGGAAACGATAAAATTTTTTGATGAAAATTTGTAAGAAAATAATGTAATATGATAAAAGTAACGATGAGAAGTAAATACAATAAAGTTAAAATAGATAGGTTAAATATATGGATAATTATTTCGAAATAATTGAAAAATAAGATAGTTATATAAAAAATATAAAAAATAAAATATCCGTAAAAAACGAAAAATTTTAAGTCGGAAAATTTTAGATACCAATAAGCAGCCATATCAGGCGCGGGAAAACTCAGCCGCGTGTAATGCGGGGGTAAATCGTGAGTTGCTTAGGGGTGTTAATGGTCATGGTCAACCCGTTAATCCGTTTGTTCAACCCGTTAAGAAATGGGTTTGGGTTGAGATTTTTGAATAAATGGGCTATAATCCACCAACCCGTTCAACTATTTAATTAAATAAACGGATTACGGTTGAGGCTTCGCAACCCGTCAACCCGCCCAATCCGTTTATTTAACCTGTTCAACCCATATAACTCATTTAATATAATATATTATAATATATATATAATATTTATAACATGAACTGACATTAAAGAGATGACTTGAGATTGACGCTGATGTTTTCAAGCCAAAATAAATTAAATTCAAGTATATTAGCTTCAAATTATTTAATTTATTTGAATTTACAGACTTTATTGAAGATTTTTAGTATGAAAATTAGTAACAAACATAACCCGTTAACAACCCGTTAATTCATTTATTAAATGAGTTGTAAATGAGTTAGGGTGAAGTTTCTTAAATGAATTAATAAACGGATTAGGATTGAGATAGATTAAATGGGGATTAGGATCAGGCTTCGGCCGTTCAACCCGATCCGTTAGCACCACTGGAGCTGCTGACTTCGTTACCTGAAAATTCATTTCCAACATGGAGAAATCAGAGGCAACTGAGCTCGATCCCACTGCTTACGACCTCGTTGTCACGTGCCCATCTGGTCTGCCTCCGCCGAAGGTTAGCATCTCGTCCGCCATTTTTTCTTTCTCGAAAACTTCGGCGGAAAAAGCAAAATTATTTATATAACTTGGCTATGAAATGATCCATTCTAAAAAATCTTCACTGTAGTTTTCATAGAATCCGTGTCTGTGGGCCTTGCCGTGTTGTTTTCATCATCAAATCCACATCCATCATTAGACTTGCTATGATGCATTTCAGTTTGTTGCCCAAAATCCTTCCCCCGGGAACTGGACGCCCCTTGCGTGATAGGTTGTTATGGATCTGCTGAAAGCACCTGCAGATCCCGCAAATGTTCTGTAGGCTGTTGCTTGATGATTTCTCTCGTTAGCAGAATAAATTCTGGAAGGAGAGCTGGTGGTCGTGAATGGATTGGTAATTTAAATGTTGACCTCCCTCTGCGGCTGTATTACTACTACCATCCAAACCTTGGAATTGGATTGAGCTGTTGTTGGTCGTTGCGTGGTTCACCTCACTGAGTTTAATGATTCAGTATCATGATCTTGATACCATTTGAACGGTTCGGATTGATTCTATGCGTTTGAATGTTAGTGGTGGTCGATGGCTGACCTCCACCTGACATGGGAGCATGGAAGTCTTTCTATTCTTCAGGCGATTAGAGGGTGGTGTGAATTAAAAATCAGGTAGGTACTGCCTTGGGCGGTTAATGGTTCTTTAGTGGGCCCACTTTTGGTATACTATTCTTGATGGTTTCAATGTGGGCTGCCAATTGTTCTCATGACATTTGACATGGATTGCCAGCACTTGTGGTCTGTTCATGATGGTTGGTCGTGCAGCTTGCATCTTCATCATACACATTAGATTGTGGAAATGACACTGTGGACTGTGGAGCTCCACAGCATTGGCAGGCCACAACTAAAGACCATGGATGATCAAGTGATGTTAATTTTTGACTATTCCTGAAACAAAGAGCATCGGTGTAGCCAGAGCCAACTTCACAGAAGTCATTCCTGCTATCCCTTGTTGTGGGCCTTTCACTCAATGGCTAATTTAAAGGCTGAAAAAAATGTATGGGAAGCACATCATCCATTATCAAGGGAAGCCTTAGAGTTCTATTCTCCTCATACTGCAATCCATTCATGATGATATCTAAAAGGTTTATCTTCTCTTTATTTCCTGATTTCTTTTTATTGTGAAAGAGAAGGGCTTTTAACCTTGAGCAGTTCAAGATTTCTAATGACCCCATTCATACTTTTTGGGTGTTAAATGAAGGTGTCTGTGAATTTCAGCACATCTTTTGACAGGATTCCCCATCCCGATACTCTGCTGGAAGAATCTATAGCTGAGGTGGGCAGTTATAACATTTACCTTTTGTTGCATCTACTTCCAAAATGACTTTTTTTTTTTTTTCTTTTTTCTTTTTGGGGGGACATGATTTGCATGAATTGCTCACTTTTCTGAAGAAAAATAGTTAAAACTAGGTGTCCTCCAAACTACTTACACTTTGTCTGGACTTTGGATTGAGGAATATCAAAACTGACCGCAATATGGATCCCATATATAAATATGACCTGGATGTGCAATTCAACTATTCATCTTTATTAAATTTTGGTTTACTTTTCTATCTATTCATACATTTGAAAGCATCCTTAGTGCTATAAAATAAATAAGCATGCATTTTTCTGATATCTCTTGAACTTAGCTATGCTATTCAAGTGAGTTTCAGATATTTTCTCCATGAAGTAGATACCAGATTGTGTGTGTTTTTGTTTTGTTTCGTTTTTTTGTTTTAACCACTCATATTGAAGGTGATGCAGAACAATCTCAGTGGTTGAGAAAAATCCACTTTGATTGTTATTAACAAGAAGACTAGAGTTTCTTAGAATGGTGACAAAGAAATTGAAAGTAGAAGTCTTAGAATCATTCCTAGATTTAAGCATTGTACACCCAAGTCATTCCTTATGATCTGATCTTTGGACAGAACCATTTTCATCACCAAAATTTTTTGCCTGTATACTTCTCTGCAAATCTGTAATCTTCTCATAGATCTGACTTATGTAAGCAATCCATGCCCAAAAAATTGTTAGATTTGCATGATATGAATCCTAGTCAATTACTATCTCAATAAACAATCACACTGAGATATTTAACTTGATTTCATACTTCAAAAGTGAGCTATAAAAAAAAATGAATGTACTAATAATACCATTTACTAATTCAAAAATTTCGACAATGTTTTTTTTATGGCAGACAATCGCAAAATAACTTAGCCTTAGAAAATGAAGCTATAACAACAAAAAAAGAAAAGAAAAGAAAAGAAAATGAAGCTGTAAATTACCCAAACAATTAAGTTATTTGATCTCTTGATCTGCATCACGAACAAAGAAGATGAACAAACAGGTGCTTTAGTAGGCCCCTGCAATGTCAATCTTGCTTGGCTGCAAAAATTAGAACTGTATAGGTATAGATAAAATATAGAAGAAAACTTTTAAGTACATATGTAGATATCTCATTTAACCCAGATGTTGGTGTTTAAATTGATCAATCAGAATTCCATTATTCAGTCTTACTTAGAAAGCAATGCTTTTTCTTTGTTTTGAATATATATTTTTTTATTTCAGTACTTTAGCTTACAAGTCCTTTTCTTCCCTCTAAATTTGCAGATATGGAATCAACGCATTCAAGAAAATCCATCATTATATAATGGCACAAAGTTTAGAGTATGTCATCCTCTGTCAGCATTCAGGGTTCTGGTTGGATTCTCCATGCTTTGAATGTGACATTTTTCTATATGCATCCTATCTTCACATTAGCTTATGGGACTCCATGTGCTTCAATATTTTCTTTGAGAGTTCTGCTTTTTAATTGGTTTCATATTCCAGGAATGAAAATTGTCAAAATATGTACCCCACTTATGCACCATCAATCTTTCTGGTCAGATTCTTGACCTGAGGAAAGTGTTAGGATGAACTTAAGGATACGAACTTATACTCAAATATATGAACTTGTTATATTTTCATGATGTCAGATTGCACAAGCTACATGCTAGAGGGCTTTTCCATTTGGAGATGGAAGAAAGAAATAGCATTAGTTGGCTTTGGTTTTTTGGGTGGGGGGGAGGAATGTACACGATATATAGCTGTGAAGTAATGGAAGAAGGTAAGTAATATCCAGGGGAAAAAGTTGACACCATGTAGGATGTGTATTTAAAATATGTTTTTAATGTCTTGGGTCAACCAGTTGTTAAGTGCACTCAGATTGTGAGATCTGCCCAAGTTTTTTGGTTTTTTTCGTGGTTGTGGAACTATATTTACATTTAATTACCCATAGCCTTTTGAGAGTTTCAAGATTGCATGTGGCGAAGGAAATATAAAATTAGAAATGTGCTTCTGAGGGAAGTTTGAGATAGCCTAATTGGTAATAAGACAGTCATGAGCAGAAGGTACCAAGAATTGCACTTCTGAGAAGCAAGTCAATTCAAGTTGAAGGATTTAACTATGGGAAGGTGAAAATTACATTGCAGGATTTCCCTTTTTGCATGAATTGCAATTCCATCATCTTCTACAATTTGCATCTTTGCTGTTATGGTTACACTAAATGATACCTGGATCTCAGTTTTCAACCAGTTTGATGCTTTTAACTCTGGTTTCAGGAAAGGCCAAAAAATATGATGTACTCTTTTTTGTATTTCCAATTTTTTGGAATTTGGAACTAAACTTCTCTGTAGTTCTTGTAGTTTTATGTTGAACTTTATTATGAAGGCTTATTTGGTTAGGTGTGATTATTCCTCTACATATTACAGTATGGGGGAAATATCGTGCATGAAGCTGGTGGTTCGTGCCAAGAATCTTTTGTTTGTCTTCACCTTGGTTTGACAGACTACAGGTTTGTCTGTTGACCTGTCGACATTACCATACCATTTTTCCTTTTCTCGCTGCGCTGAAAATTTAGCAGGAAAAGTACAGTCTCTTCATGTACCTGGATATTTTCATCAATTGCTTTTATGGTATAATTACACATTTGGGCATGCAATTTATGGAGCTACTTCTCATTTTGAAGTAGAAAAAGAATGCCACAGCAAAGCAGTTGTTTGCAGCAGAAGATTGAGATCTTTATTTTGGTAGGAGGTTTGGATGTTGATATGGGCTCATTTATAGGCGCATGAACCTCTCTTTGGTGCTATCTCCATTTGCGAACCTTCATATTTCCATGATCATGTATGCTAAGGTGGTGTTGTTTATGTTAACATGCTGCTGTCGTTTTGCCTGCTTATATTAAAGGGAGAATGTAATTATATTTTGAAGTTTGAGCATTGATGCAATCTGATCTACCAACATTTGGATGTTGCATATGTTTTGTGTATTTTGCTGGATTGGCTAGCCAGTAAACTAGAAGGAATTCCATTGCTTGGCCCTGTGATTTTACTCAGTCAAGCAGGTAGGTGGTTCAAAATGATTGGCCATTATGTACATAGTGGTACTCAATCCTGTCTAGGAGACATTAAATCTCAATGCCACATGGACAATATGCAAATACCAGGGACATGTATAAGGTGTTCTTGATATTGACAAGAAATATTATTAGTATTATAAGTGCTTGCCACCTGCGTCAATTTTGTTGATGTCAGTGACCAATACAAGGGCACATTAATATTCTTGTGATCTCAATAATTACCTCATTGTCATTGAGAATGTCGTGATATTTGAAACACTGTCATAATGATTGATCACTTGACCTGAGGAGAACATCTCAACTTGGGTTTTAACATGTTGGTTGAATAATTCATGGGAGTTGGGAGTTTGGGAAGAATGTTGCAAAGGCATGATGCATGATCTAAAATGATTCTGTTTACAGTATGATTGTCTGTTTGATTTGTCTTGAAGTTTAGGTTCATAGAGTAGAATGCTCTTTCCTTTGGACATTAGTTCTTCTAAAATCTAATATTTATCAGGACTTTTGTGGGCACGAACTTAAACCCTTTTTGGGAGAAATTTCTAGTTCCTTCCCCAGGTAATGATTTATTTTTTATTTTGCTATAAATGCATTTGTTAGATATGACCTCATTGCTTTTTTCCCTAGTGGCATTACCTAACCAATTTAGAGTTTTTACTGTGTGTGTGTGTTGGGGGGGTGGGGCGCGATTTATCCAGTCTTGCACAACAAGGATGGGGTAGTCTATTAAGCAATCCTATCTGTAGAAATGCACCCAGAAAAGCAAATATATAATGAAAATGATTCTGCACCACTCATCCAGCTATCATACTGGGCAATGACCACCCAGTGGAATCCTAGAGACAGTTTAAAATGGACCTTCTTTATTCATTCTTTACTTTCTTGATTGTGCATAAGTTGCTCTGAACAAAATGCTCATCTTCTGTTGCATCTCGGATTCAAAGGAATTACTTCAAGTCACCTTGCCAAATTCTTGTTTCGAAGCTTGTGTGTCTTAAGGTTTTAATTATTTCTGTAGCCTACCTCTGGAAACTGACTCTTAGGACAAAAGTTGATACTTTTGAAATATTGTGAGCTAACTATTGATAGCAAGGCTTTCTATAAAACAGAAAATAAAACGATGCTAACAATTGATTTGTGCATTTCTTTTGTAGATGGCTGACCCCAAATATGTGGGAAACTGCTTATGATGATGATAATTTTTATTTTTATTTTTTAAAATTTTTTGATAGATGACACTGTCCAGTGCCAGCACACTTCTAGTCCTTTGGGCAATGGTGCAATCGTAGAGACTGCTGATGGAAAAATTCTTTTGTTGCAAAGAAGCTTTAATGTTGGGGAATTCCCAGGACATTTTGTTTTTCCAGGAGGTCATTCAGAGGTATTTCAAGTGAAATTCCAAGGAAAATGATATATTCAAGTATCTTGTAATACTGGTTTGTTAACTAATTTAATGGTCTTTAATATGCATCTAGTGTTGGAATGTTTTAACTATGTGAACTCTACTGTTGTTGAAATGTTTTAACAATGTAAATCTTGACTGGAGCTATGAATATTTCTTGTCCATCCATGAATTTCCTGTCAAAAGTGAAATGTGAGCTGAAAATAATTTGGTTGAAACTCAGAGCTTAAATATAAGAATTAGTGCTACCTCATATTTTCTATTCCACTTAATGAACTGTTAATTGCAATTGAATATGCGTTACATCCATCCTATCCCTTTAGCAAGGGTTATTGGCTTAATGTCACAATCGTTCTATGATTAATTTGAGAAACTAACTCAGCCAGATTGTGACTTCTATCCGCTCTGTTTTCCTGGGGACATGTTCCAGCCCATGTGAACCATGTGAGTAACACTTACATGATCACCAGAACCAATTGGTAGTCAAGACCCGGCAGTGTTACTTCCGATAGATAATAGCATGCAATGATCATGATTGACAAGAACCATCTTCAAAAATTCTTCTGGTTTAACATTTGCTGACATATGAAACTTTATAGTAGGAGCAGCCTCATGTTTAAAAAATCCTAGTTGACTTATAGACTACAAAGATAAGTTTCCCATATGGGCAAATGTGTTGTCAAAATATTGATTTTTCTAATGTGGAGTTATGAGGGAATTGCCTGGAGGAATTGGAAGAATCTTCAAGTGCGCCTTTGGTTGCACAGATTTGAGTCTTGGAAATAACCTCTTAAAAAAATGAAGGTGTAGCTGCATGCATCCCCTGCATTGGCAGGAGTTCATGCATTGAGTGTTCTTTTGGCATATGGGGAAATGTGGTGTCAGAATATGCATTTCTCCAAATTGTTTGGAGTTGTTTAGAGTTACTAGAATGGTTGATTGATGGTTGGTCATGCTGAATTGTATGAATGCAACTAACAGTGCATGTTTTTTCCATCTGTTTGTAAATGGTGGTGCTTTCAATTTTATGAGGATTGTCACTTCATTTGAGGTTTCCAGTTTGACACGTAATCATGCTTGTTTAAATTGTCGAATATGGTTCTTCATGCCTGCTTTGTTCCTTAGAAATTTAAAAAATTGCTGATAACTGACCTGCTGGTTTGCAGCCTGAGGAAATAGGAATCTCAACGCATCTAGTCAAAAGGGACAAAAAAGATGCTGGATCTTTAAACAGTAGGGTATCTCAGGAGATGTTTGATGGTATTATTCGTGAGGTAGTTGAAGAAATTGGGGTCCCAGAAGAAACTCTTGTAAGTTAGCCTCGCTAATATGGTTTTAAAATGTTGTATTGCTATAGTAAATAACTTAAAACAACAGAATGAAAAACCTCTTTTTTGTGTCAGCTGATTATAGATCTTTTCTATAGTTCAGGTCTGTTTGGTAATAGGGAAAAGGAAAATTTTTTCTGCCACTTCTTGCACCCCCTTTGATATGATTTGACATCTATTACCTAACAACTATATTCTTTGTCTTTTCAATTATTACCTGTCTTTCAATCATTATTTTTCATTTTTTTAGACAGCTTCCTACGTATTTTATCCTTGTTCATCCAGTGTCCACCATTTTATAAATTTTCTAAAGTCTTTCCAGTTGAAAAACCTTTTCTACAGCTGACGTTAAGTTGCTGTGAAACTAGCATGATGGACAAATTGTCCCACAAGATTGTTTGTCCCAAGTTGGACTTTGTATGATGCTTGTAGTTCGATAGTAATCCCAAGTAGAGGCAGTCCAGAGATTCTAGTGGTGGTTGATAAAGAGCTTCATACGACTCTAATGAACTCATCCGAATAACTCAAAAACTTGAATAGTTACAACTCCAACAAAAGGAGCATCCCCACTTCTTTGGTCTTTCAATGTACTTCGGCTTCTACTTTCTTTAGATGGGCTATTGAAGTGCCATTTCTTCTCTAAGAATGTCACACGGTTATTGAAATTTGAAGGGGTGGAATTGTCCAAGGAACCATGAACAATCCAAGTGGCAATAATATGGCAGGCACTTTTTTTGTTTTTGAATTTGGAGAGGTGTTACATTTTTCATCTTAATCGTCTGATTGATAGAGGATTAGAGGCCTATTATGCCAAAATGTCAGATCCCTTTACGTAAGTGCAGTTTCTAACAACTGAAGCCTGTCCAAAATGTGGAGACTCACAAGCTGAGGGGATTATGCAATACCCTCAATTTGTTTGTCCTATTATCCACAAAGGAAGTTACAGAATCATAATTTTGCTCTACGCTCTCTTTTGTTTATCCTTTATGATTCTACAGACCAGGCCGCTCTTCATTGGTGTATCTCGCAGAAAGCTGAATGTCCGACCAACAGCCTTTTTCTATCTCAAATGCAATCTTGAGTCGAAGGAAATTCAGGTGCTCTACGCCACTGCACAAGATGGCTATGAGTCCACAAAGCTGTATACAGTTTCAATGGTTAGTGCACTACCGTTTCTGAGTCGAAACCATCTTATTCGTATTAGTCTGTTGTGCTTGGACTGCAAAGTGCTTGCTGCTGCCTATTAAGTGATAATCCTAATTGGCTCTTCAAAAATTCCAGGTTGAGTTGAAGGAGATGGGATCACGAATGCCAGGTTGCCACCGAGGTGGGCTTGCACTGTACGAAATGATGCTGGAAGCTGCTTGAGGTTGCTGACAAAGAAAATAGGACTGGAATTCCTGGATTCCCACGTCAGCGATTGCTACATGAAATGATGGTAAAGTGGTAATCTACCTGCACTTGTTGGCAATGTATATTGCATTTTGCTCTTTGGAAATGATTCAGTTTTGACTAGAAACAGTACAACTGGGCGGTGGGCGGTGGGCGTTGGACAGACTCAGATTTGTGTAATGTAACCGGGAAGTTTATATCGAGGCATGCATTTCTCGTTGTAGTGAAAAAAATTGTGATGTAGTGAAAAAGAGGGCATGCTGCAGTGTGCTGGGGAAGCATTCCAACCCGATGCTTGTAGTATAGAGAGGTCATATAGTTAATCAACCCACGCAGGACTTTCGGACTTTCTAAATTTTGAAGTGCTACTGACCAATCCAACTATCAATAGTCGATTATTTCCAGTACCGCATTCAAAATATATGAAAAGAAAGATATAATTTGAGAACATTTCAATACAACCGGTTAGATTTTTTTATTTTTTAATAGATATATTTTTATAATTCTTAATTTAGGTGTATTTAATCTATAAATTCAATTTTATTATTTTTGAACGTGTGTATACATATTTTAATTTTTAAAAATAGAGGAGGCTTTAGCACTTTTTAAATGACTAAAATACCCCTATTTTCAAAAATAAAAAAATATATATACAAATTTTCAAAAATGATAAAATTTAATATAAGTTAAATACACCTAGCTTAAAGAGTTTTATAAAAAAAAATTAAAAAATAGAATTTCTAGCAAGATGTATTGAAACGAAACCCGATGTGATTGGGCACATACAAAGTGAAAAAAATAACTAGTATGCAAAAAAAAAAAAAATTCAATGTGTTTGGAAAGTGATAAAATTTTTTGGTGGAAAAATTTTTAAATTAATAAAAAAATAATGTGATATGATAGAGATAGTGATGAGTAAAGATAATAGAGTTCAAATAAATATGTTAGTTGCTTAGGTAGTTGTGTGTAAATGAGTGAAAAGTAGGATAGTTGAATAAAAAATATGCAGAAATGATTAAAAATGGATCCTGATACAATGCATTCATGTGCATTTAGCCTTAGTGCGCTCATGCGCTTTAACTAATTTTTTTATTTTTTAAAAATTTTTTAATAAAATTTTTAATTTAAGTGTATTTAACATTTGTATTAATTTTTACTATTTTCGTAGTATTTTAGATATTTATTTTTGATTTTTGAAAATTAGTGGCAAATTAGGTAATTTTCATTTTCAAAAATTAAAAATAAATATCTAAAATATTTCAAAAATGTAATGACAGACATGTTAAATACACTTAGATTAATAGTTTTATTAAAAAAATTTTAAAAAAGTTTTAAAAAATAGGTTAAAATGGCTTAAATACACCGGGTATAGTGTTTCGTGATCTATTAAAAATAAGTTAATTATAGAGGGTAAAAAAATTTTAGTTTGATGTTTTTTTTATTGCCAAATATGTTTTTGGGAAGTTATAAAATTTTCGATAAAAAGATTTTTAGTATAGAAGTTTTTGAAATAGAAGATAATGATGTAATATAAAAAGGGCAATGATGAGAAGTAAAAAATAAAATAAAATATATGTGTTAAATGTATGAGTAGTTGTGTAAAAATGATGAGAAAATGATATAATTGTATATGAAAAAGTAAAAAAATAATAAAAAAAAGTCGTATAGAGCCAAAAATTTTAAGTTGAAAGCTTTTTTGGTAAACAAACACAAAATAAATTAAAACGGTTGGGTCGTTGCCCCGGTGGTCAAGTGCATGGTAATAATGTCGAACAACCCAAGTTCAAATCCTTTCAAGTGTGTTTCACGCGTCCTTCTAATAATGGGGTATTTATAATTATCTCCACTGAGCGCGGGAGTATTTACAAGGTGTCTCTTTAAGAGTGAATTGTGAAAATGGCTAATATAATATTAAATGTCAAAATGTGTATAATATCATTAACAAAAAAATAAGGGTGCGTTTGTTTAGCATAAAAAGATGTCAACTAAAACTTTTCAATCTAAAACTTTTCACTCTCCATAATTATTC
>JAXCLR010000063.1:50570502-50582342 GCA_035584095.1 Annona squamosa | reverse complement strand
TACACAAACTACCCTACTTTTCAATCATTTCTACACAACTACCCATACAACTAACCTATCTATTTTAACTTTATTCTGTTTACTCCTCATCATTACTCCTATTATATCTCATTATTTTTTATTAATTTGACAATTTCTATTTCAAAAACTTTTCATCAAAAGTTTTACCTCCAACCAAACACACCCTGGAAATAAAAATAAAAGGCGGGCTTTTGGTGCCTCTCACGAGGAAAAAGGCGCTCATTTTCCCTCCCGCTCTTTTGGTCAATCTCGTGCAACCGCTCATATACTTGCTAGCTCGCTCGCCTTCCTCGTCGACCATTATCTCTCCCTGTTCGCCATGCTAGGGTTTTTGGCCACTTTTCCCGACAAAGGTAGCAGATCAGAAAAGTTGAACGGGTCAGGTATCTTCCCGATTTTAGAGAAGTTGAAAGGGTTTCCGATATTAGAATTTATAGCGAAGGAAATGGTTAGACGTCATGAAATACAAACCGATGACCAGACTCGTCTGTCTAACTGCATGTTTTTGGGTTTACCTGCTTTCGAACTATGACTACCGACAACCAAGCGTTCAATGATTTTTATACTTTGATACGATGGATAAGACCGACGATGTGATTTGCCATTTAGACTGTTTATGGGTGAAAATCGCCATAAGCAGATTGTAGTGTTTGGTGCTGGGATTCTGTTTAATGAGACTCTGGACGATTTTAAATGGCTGTTCACCACTTTCCTTGATGCTATTGGAGACATTACTCCAAAAACCATTGTGACTAACTTGGACCCAGCGGCTTCAAGGGCAGTTGCTTCTGTCTTCCCACAGTCACATCATGTAGGGTGTATGTGGCATGTACGGAAAAAATGCATGAAAACTTGCACGCCGTACATTGCAGATTTCCAGGATTTAAAGATGTATGTGAGTGTTATGTTGACAAATCAAAGGAGATCAATGAATTTGAAAGAGCTGGTCTGAAATGATTGGGGATTATGGATTGACCGATGCTCTTTGGTTACCACAACTGTATAGTATTCGACAGATGTTGGTGCCTGCATATACTAGAAGGGTTTTTCCGGCTGGAATATCTCAGTGCAACATTTGATACTTTTGTTGGCCATAAAAAACTTTGTTTGATCTTGCTAAAGCTTATGGGTTTACTCTTATTCACAAGCATGCTGATGGGTCACAGGCTGAATATACATACGGCAAAGTCCGGACACATACATTTAAGGCACGCCATAATATCGAGTTTGAGATGGCTACCTTATATATTAGAAAGATACTTTCTGAATTCCAAGAGGAATTGGATGAGAGTCGGAATTATATTCCTGCCTTAGAAGAGCCTGAGGTGACTCGTTACAAATATGCTGTATCAAAACACGGTAGCAGCTACGAGATTCAGAAGAGGACAGTTACATGGGATGATGAAAATGGTTTTGCTACCTGTTCGTGCGGCCATTATGACTTTTTGTGAGATTATTTACAGACACGTCTTTTCAGTGCTTCATTTGCCAGGTGTGATCCATATGCCTAAAATGCATGTGTTGAAGCGGTGCACTCAAAAAGCAGAAGAAAAGTTGGGTTTGGCTGTATGTTCACCATCTACCAGTCTTGCAAGTTCAGATAATTGTTACAGAAGTGGTGTTTTCTTATTAATGAAGCCAAAGGTAGCCTTGACATTTATCATGCTGTAGTTACTAGATGTTTTTTTTTTTAATACTGTAGTTAATAGACTTGATATGCTAGCTTCAGAGATACAAGTATACAGAAAATTGCAAGAATGATGATCACAATATCCGTATTGCTGAGGGTGGGTTGTCAATTATAGTAGTGAGGACTTTTGCATCTCAACGAATCAATTTAAGTGGAGGATTGTGAGGAACCTGATGGTGCAATTGGCGGCAAACTTCCCTCTAGAGCAATTAAGGCTAATCTGGTACTCGATGCGCACGCTGTGAAAACAAATGGCAGGGCAAATAAGAGGTTCAAGTCATCTCTTGAAATGGTTGTCAGGGGCCAGAGAGGCAGATTATGTCGTGGTTGCAGCAAAGTAGTGATGGGCCATGATAAAAGAAGTTGCCGTTTTGGAAAAAGAAAATGATTCTAATATATAAATGGTCCACGGGCAAATGGGTATGAATGAGATTATTGCTTAATATTCTATGATTATTCTCGAAGATCACTGGTTTGAGTCATGGAGATAATGTCTTGCTTAACAAGATGTGGTTGTGTACTGTAGACCCAAGTTGTCTGACCCTTTCCCGGACCCCGCATACAATGGGAGCTTAGTCAGCGTGGCTGCCTTTTTTATTCTATGATTAATTTTGTAAATTGGGGAATCTCTCTTTTTATCATCGTTGGTTGAGACCTTCATATTTTGGATCCTCAGCAAACAGTATTACTTCTAGATTAAGTTAAGGGATGCTATTTTTAATTTTTATGTTGGGGAGGAGACTTGCCAATCATTCCATATACCAATGCTTACCAGTATGTCATTTGCTTGGGTGTTTTGGATACTTTTTTGGTATGGCTTGGATACTTAAGGTATGTTTAGCAACTATGAAAACTTGTCAACATAAAATTTTTCAATTTAAAATTTTATATTCTCTACGTCTATTTTATTTTAAAATCATTTTTTTGTATCTTCTTATATAACTGTTCTATTTTTCAATTAATTTTGTCATAACTATTTTATTTATTTTAACTTTATTCTATGTACGCAACAACATGAGTTGTAACATGTAGTGGTATGCTACTCATGGCTTTTACTATTTTGCGCTCTAGTTATTTGAGTTTGTTTGGCTAGGTAGTAGAAATTTTTTTTTATGAGTTACATATTGCAGACTCAAACGAAAAAAGGCCCCTCCAAGCCAACCAAAAAAAAAAAAAAAACTTCCAATATCCAAAAACCAGATAGAGGAAGACGAAGGAAGGGCCAACTAATACAAAAGAAATAGAAGAATCCCTAATAAGGGCCAAAATAATACAAGAAGGTAAGGAATGCCACCACGGCACCACCATCTAGCCACAGTCCCTCCCAAAAGATGCTTGCCTAGCAAGATTGTGAGCAGCCCAATTTCCCTGCCGCAGTACATGGTTGAAGAAAACTTGTTCCATTCCACCGCGCATTGTCAATATTTCCTCAACGGTAGGCTTGAGATTTGATAGAGCCTCACAATATAATATTAATTAAAACACTAGAATCACATTCAACCTCAATTAGCCTAACCCTCAATTCAACTAGTCATTTGATACCAAGAAATAACGCCATAGTCTCCAGTGCTGGGGAATCCATTTTTTCCCTTTCCACCCTGCTCTTAGCTGCAAGAAATCTCCCCTTCCAATCCCTCAGCACTGCACCAAACCCCATCATGTGCTGATCAAATCTGATACTAGTATCAACATTGAGTTTAGGAAACCCTCCCTAGGCCTCTTCCATCTGCCACCTTGAATAATTTTTAAGGATAAAACGAAGTGTATATAGGCTCTACACCAATTGGAAATGTTCTTCATGTTATATTGCACCCCATCCACAATACCCCTTTGACGGATAAACCATGTCCTCCAACAAAGGCACAAGAAGAGCATAAGAGGATACTTGTTTTTCAGTCTAGCTAGCCCATTAATTGCCTCCATGAAGTTGCAACTCTTTATTTGGTTCAAAGAAGAAAGTAATGGTTCTTCAATAATTTGTTGAAATACTTTGCATCCCCAAAACAGACGATTGACATCTTCACTTTCACCATTCACATTACAGATGGAGCATATATTTCTCACCTGAATCCCTCCGCTTAGTAAGTTTGCTTTAGGTGGGAGTGCATTTGATATCATCTTCCTTGTGAAGATTGCTATCTTCTTGGGAAGCTTGAGTTTCCAGATAGCACTTAGACGTTTTTGATGTTAGATTGTTCAACTCAACCATAACTACTTTCTTCCGTATAACTTGCTCCCTATGGGCAATCATATAGGCAGATTTTACAATGAACTCTCCCGTAAGTTCTAGCCCCCAATAAATATCGTCTTCCTCCTCATGAATTGGAATATTGATGTGCTCGATCATGTTCTGCTCAACGTCTCCCACAACCACACAAATTAAGTCCTTCTAACTTCTGCTTTTCAGGAAAATAAAGTGACTCATATGGGCATCTCTATCGATATTTTGAGGGAGAGGGCCAATCAGATTGAACTTACTTTCTGCCCACCAGTCCTTAAAAAATTTGATGTGATTCCCATTTCCTAATCTCCATCTGTAGTCGTGGATGATAATCTCTTTCACCTTTACCATACATTTCCATACGTATGAGCTACCAACACCTGCTTTCCACCCATGTATATCCTTGATTTCCAATATTTTGCAAAGAATACTTTATCGCTTAGAGTATCCTTCACGATTAGCAGTCTCCACACTTGTTTAGCCACCAAGGCTTGGTTGAAAGCAATTAGATCTTTGGAGCCTAATCCCCCTTCTTCCTTTGTAAGCATAGTTTGGGCCAAACCTTCCAACTAATTTTGCACCTTCCATCTTTATCTCCCCACCAAAACATACTTATCATTGAGCTAATTTCATTACACAATTTCCGAGGAAGTAAAAACAAATTCATTGTGTAATTTGGAACGACTTGTGCAACTACCTTTAATAAAATTTCCTTGCCATCAGTTGATATGAGTTTATTCTTCCATCCCTGAATTCTCTTTCAA
This sequence comes from Annona squamosa, assembly GCA_035584095.1. Classification (NCBI taxonomy): domain Eukaryota; kingdom Viridiplantae; phylum Streptophyta; class Magnoliopsida; order Magnoliales; family Annonaceae; genus Annona; species Annona squamosa. The sequence goes on along the minus strand of JAXCLR010000063.1, from coordinate 50,577,646 downwards.
ATCCTTTGCTTGATGCTTTGGAAAACCCTCTTTTTGTCTCTCCCCACCCAAGCAGGCAAACCAAGATACGTGAGTAACTGGTTGCTTCTAGATCCCACCATTCTCTCTACTTCTGATTTTGTTTCTTCTTTTGTATTCTTGCTAAAGAAAATTGCAGTCTTTTGCCTATTTATCTTCTGGCCAGAAGCTTCCTCATACCTTTTCGAAATCTTCCCCATTTCATCCACATCTCTACTCGATGCTCTTAAAAATAGCAACGTGTCATTTTGCAAAGAACAGATAACAGAGCATTGGACCACCTTTACTAATTCTTATACCGTGAATTTTTCTCTCCTTTTGTGCTCTTCTAATTAGTGTAGAAAATCCTTTCGAACAGATCAAAAACAAATACGTTGAGATAGGATCACCCTGTCATGAGGCCTCTAGTACTTCATCGTATAAAAGTGCCGATTTGTATCCTGATGTTTCCATGCTTTTTGTGACTTTTTAATGCAAATCATTCAAGCTGAATAGATAAGCTCAGCCAAACATCTCCAAAAAAGTAGACTTCTGCAATTTTTACAGAAAATAAGCGGGACCAAAGAGTCATGAATGCCTCTCTTTGTCGCTTATCTCTTTGTGTGTGTGTGTGTGTGTTTCGGGCCTTCGTGTTTCTTCCACATTTCCAGAGAACCGTTTCGTGCTAAAGCATGAAGTTGGGACTGAAACCAGAGTGCCATTCCAAGAATTCGTTTCTACAGTCTCCAAGCAAATTCTTGTTTGTTATGTCAGAATGTGCTCTGAGCACAATAACATTTCAAACTGGTTCCGAGCTTGTATTGTGTTGAAGCAAACTGAGACAGTTGGGACTGATTCCAGCCAGTTTCAATGGACTCACAATCAAGGGTATTTGTAAATGTATCTACGTGCTTTGATCATAATTACAAATATATTTTCATAGTTTTAAAAACAATAAATTATCCCCTATAGTTTGCAACTGAGAAGCTCACTCGTCACATTAAAATTTTTGCAAAAGTACTTTAAATTTTCAAAATTGCCCTCATCTTCCTTTCTCGAATTCTTCAACAAGATATTCCATGTCATTATTCTACTAATTTTCTTCGTTTAAGTTGTTTTTCTAAATTTCAAACGGTAGAAAATCAAATTGTTTAGACTAACAGTTCAATTTCTACATTTTAAAGCAAAATATCCCGCATGGATGGTAAAAAATTTTTTAACCAGCTTTTGATGAAATTTTCCACTATTTGATGAATTTTTATGAAGATAGTTTAACCACTTATTTTAGCGAAAATTTCACGTTGACTATGAAGATAATCTCTTAAACCATTTATTTTAATAAAAATTAAAAGATTTCATTAATATATCTAGTCAAATATTCATGATTAGTAAATTAAAACTTTTTTGGAAGAATGAGGATCAAGTTCTGAATTTTTGTTTTTGTTTTTTTTTTTTTATAAAAAGAAGTTTACCATAAAATATAAAGTGATGGATAGGCGTGCAAATAATTGTAAATTATAGGGTTGATTTCCCATTTTCAAAACTACAGTCATATTTGCAGTTATAATTAAAATGAGAATATATTTGCAAATAACCCTTTATTAATGAGGGTATAGATCCCAAGTAGTAATCGATAAAGCGCTTCATCTCTAATGGACCCTGGCATAACTCGGGTCATCTAGTGGAAACACAGTATTAAATACTAGTTTTATCAATTTAACGGAAAAAAGCGTTTGTAATTGCTGCCAAAATAATTGGCGAACAAAAATGGAGAAATGATTAAAATGTTATGAATTGACTTAATTTGTAATATTAAATGTCATACTGTACATAATACTAATAAAAATATCAATTTTAAGTAATATTTTTAATATTTGAATCATTTAAAATATCAGTATTATGATATAAATAATTCTATAAAGTATTATTTTATAAATATATATATATATATATATATATATATATGAATGAATATAAGTATTTTCTTTACTTTACACATAAATGTATCTATTTTTAAGAAAATATGATCTGTACATATTTGTTTTGGATAAAACTTGATTTTTTAGCAAAATAAATAATGTTAAATACAACAAATAAATTAAATTTTACATCAATAATCAATGATCCTCGTGATTTTTTGAAAAATTGAAGCAGTGGAAATTGTCCACGCAACAGCGAAAAAGCTAACAATCACAGGAGAAATGCGCAGGGGTTGCGTTTTTCATCGTAGTTGTCAAGTTGGAGGAGCACTCGAGGCCCATTATGCCAAAACGAAAACTACTACTGCGATTAAATTATTTGTCAATTTATTAATTCTTTTAGTTTTTTCTTAATTGTGTGTATAGACAATTATTTTAAAATATATTTAATAAAAATTAATGCTCAGTAGTCAGTAGTGTAAAATTAGAATAAATAAAATATGAATAAGATTTATGCTTGATAAATAAGCATTACAACAATACTAAACAAATGCAAAAGATATAGACGTACTATTTCTGTTCCACCAAATCATTGACAGATGGTGGTTGCACAGGGTGCTTCCGCGCAATATTTCACACTATTTTTTTTTTTTTTAAATCAAACACTCATTTCCGCTCGGTGGATGAAAAATAATGATAAAATGGCGGTATCCGTTTTCTTTTTCGCCCCCGTGTCTTTTGGTATCTCGTCTGTCATCTCTCACCAGAAGTTTAAAAAAAAAAAAAAAAAAAAAAGTTACTCATTTCTCTCCCTCGTCTTCGATCTTCTCTCCCTGCCCCCACTGCTAGGGTTTTTGGCGACTCTTCCGACATTTGACGGCGAAGGTCGCAGATCAGAAAAGTCAGACGGGTCAGGTATCTTTCTGGTTTCCAGGATTTTAGGGGCTGCTGACTTTAGAATTCATGGCAAATGAAATGGGTAGGCGAGGTTGTCCCTGTTATTCTGAAGTCGATGAACGAATTAGAGTTAGAAAGAGATGTCAGGAAAAATATGGTGGTGGTGTAGATGCTCTTTTAGCATACTTCCAAAGCGAGTATGAGAAGCATTCAATGTTCAGTTACGAAATACAAGTGGATGACCAGATTCATCTGACTTCATGTTTTTGGGCGGATAGGCTTTCCAAATATAACTACCAAGCGTTCAATGATGTCGTATACTTTGATATGATGGATAAGACTGATGAGTGCGATTTGCCATTTGGACTGTTTATGGGTGTAAATCACCATAAGCAGTTTGTATTGTTTGGTGCTGGGATTCTGTTCAGCGAAACTGTGGATGACTTTAAATGGTTGTTCATGACATTCATCGATGCGATGCTGGGCATAGCTCCAAAAACTGTTGTGACTAACCTAGACCCAGCGATTTCAAGGGCAGTTGCTTCTGTCTTTCCACAGTCACATCATGTGGTGTGTATGTGGCATATACAGAAAAAAATTCCTGAAATGTTGGATGACGTATATCGCAGATTCCCAGGATTCGAAGTCATTTGGTGGACTTGCATTGAGAATTCAAAGGAGATAAATGATTTCGAAAAAAATTGGTCTGAAATGCTTGAGGATTATGGATTGAAAGATAATAGATGGTTACAACAATTGTACCGTATTCGGCACATGTGGGTGCCTGCTTATACTAGAAGCATTTTTCTAGCTGGAATAACTTTCACCATCAAATGTGAAAGTATTACTGCAATTTTTGATGGTTTTGAAGGCCATAAAAAAACTCTGATTGAGCTTGCTAAAGCTTATGATTGGGTTTGTCTTGAAAGGTGGGGTGATGAATCACGAGCCGATCAAAAGGCTACATATGGGACACACCGGACACCTACATTGAAGACACTTCATAATATTGAGTTTGAAATGTCTAACTTATATACTAGAGAGATATTTTCTGAATTTCAAGATGAGTTGGATAAGAGTCAGAATTATATTCCTGCCTTAGAACAATCTGAGGAGAATTGTTACAAATATATCGTATCGAAACATGGGAGTGCCCATGGGATTCAGAAGAGGACAGTTATTTGGGACAACGAAAAGTGTTTTGCTACCTGTTCTTGCCGACATTATGACTTTTGTGGGATCATTTGCAGACACATCATTGCTGTGTTTCATTTGCGAGGTGTGATCAATATGCCTAAAATGCATGTTTTGAAGCGGTGGACTCAAAAACCAAAAGAAAATTTGCGTATGGTTGTAGGCTCATCCACAACCAATTTTGTAAATTCAGCATTAGCACGCCGTCGCACGTTGTTACAGAAGTGGTCTTTTATTATCCATGAAGCCACAGGCAGCCTAGATGTTTATCATATTGTAGTTAATAGGCTGGAAAAGCTGGCTGCGGAATTACAGGCGTATAAAGAAAATTGTTTGAAAGATCTCAATGTCAGCATCACTGAAAAAGGGTTGCCAGGTACAGAATGTGGATTTGGCAGTGATCACTTTACATCTCAACAAAGCAATGAAATTCGAGGAGTCAAGAATTATGAGGAACCTGAAGGAGTGGCTAGCGGCAACCTTGCCTCACAAGAAACTCAGGCCAACCTGATACATGACGGATATGTTTCGAAAATGAATGACAGAGCAAATAAGAGGTTCAAGTCATCAGTGGGGATGGTTGTGCGAGGCCAGGGGGGCAGACTATGTCGTGGTTGCAACAAAGTTGTGATTGGCCATGATAAGAGAAATTGTCCTATGAAAAAAGAAATTTATTTCAATATAGAAATGGGTAATGCACAAACAGGTACAAATGAGACTATTGCTTAGTATTCTATGATTATGCTGTAAATTTGATTCATGTCTTATTTTACAGTCATGGGTTGATTCTCACGTTTTTGGATGCTTGTTGTTCCAGATTAATGTAAATGACATCCTCTCCAAACAGTGTGGCTCAAGATCATGTCAAGAGATATTAAGTTTCTGTGGGGAGGACGCTGGCCTAAACACTCCATATACCTCCAATCTGTATGCCATTTTCTTGGGTGTTTTGGATACTTTCTGAGTTGTACATTTCTTGGATTCTTGATTTATATGTTTGGGGAATGATTAAAAACAAATGTTTCTACAAATGCTTACTTTTTACATTTTTAATTCTTTTAACATCTAAACTATTAAAAATATAAAATACTATGTTTTTATTTATGACTCCAAAAATCACTTTGATTAGAAACTTGTATGTTGTAAATATTTAACATCATTTGAGGTTTAATATGAAACTGTTAAATTCGAAAATAAATCTGACTTTTAGCATCATGATTAAATATGTGGACAGATATTATAGGATAATGCTTCAATATATACATATGTACTGAGCCTCAATGCATATAGATGTTTTGAGCTTTTTTTTTTTTGTTTTTCTTTTCGTTTTTATGTGGACCCACAAATATTTAGTTTAGATAACAAAATTTATTATTTTTTATATTTTTGTTATGTATTTTTATAATTTAAAAAATAATAGTTTTTTAAAATGTTATTTTTTTGTATATATAAAAGATTTACTTGTGGCCCCACATAAAAATAAAAAGAAAAAAAGGGGGGCTAAAAAATATGTACTGGGGCTTGGTACATGTGTATTGAATCATTATCCAATACTATGAATGGTTTAAATATTAATATTCTAATGGGGAATTTAAAAAAAAAACATTTATATAAACCCCGTTTGTGCAAATGTTTGTTTTTAATCATTCCCCATATGTTCTTGTTCATTTGTATTGTAAGATACATAATTTACATGAATTTCTACACAGGATGATACTCAAAACTGTGGATTCTTTTCTTGGTCTGGTCTTGCTTAGACTAATGGAGTTCAGAGTCCAGCTGCCAAAGAGTTGAGGTCTTGGAAGGCTCAAATCAGAGACCTAAATCCATTGAAGGAAGGGAATGCGGAGCAGAAATTGCAGATTGCCCTTGGAGGGAGTTCAAAATGTAAGCATTAAATCATAGGATCCTCATGTGGTATTCTAGCTTCTTCACCCCTGCTGCGAATTTTCTAGTGGATTAGTACTTATGAAATCACAACTAGGAGCTATGTTTGTTATCAGTTGTTGTTGGCTTGTTGCAATGTTTAACTTTCATAATTGGAGTTGTTTGGGACTTGATCAATGTGCCATTCTAGTATGAATGTTGAACATCCAAAAAAGTTGGAATTCAATGCTTTGGATATGTTTGAACCCACAGTGAGGGATAGTGCTGAGTTTCTGTAGGAGACAGGTGATTTTGAGTGGAAAGGAAAGTAACTTGTAGGTAAAAGGCATCAGTGCGTAAAACGTGGCCTTTTCGAACTTGTTTCATGACACTGTTCCGCTTTACATTCAAATCATTCGAACTGAAGTAGTTCTCTATTGTTTTTACTTGTACAATTAATTTCAATCTAGTTGGTATCTGATATTTGGATTGTCTTTTGGTTTTTCATTTAACTGGTGATTGCTTGAAGCATATTACCATTTCAAATGCGTGGGTTGCAGGTATTCGGAAGTACAGGCAACAGTCGCTGCTGAGGTTTGGTTCTCCTTCACATGGCTATGTTACTCAGAAATCTGTAATTCACAGGTAAAGCTATTACAGATGGGAATTGTGGTTTTTCCGAAGTGTCTTATTGAAGGTTTGCTGTGATTTTGAAGATCCAATGAGCAGCTTCATGTATGCAAGTTAAATGCTGCAGTTGGCAAAATCAGACTGTTTGACAAGTTTCATTTTCTTTTTCAAAATTGCAGTTAACCTGGGATTGATCGAAAGAATTGACTGAAGATGCTAATAACTCAGCTTGTGAGTTCTAATGAGAGGAGGTTATTTGGGAAGTGGGAGAAAGTCAAAGGGAGTCCTTGTAATTTTCCTTCATTAAGATTCAATAGATGCTGGAAAATGGTTGTACTGTGGACACTACTGATGGACTTTGCTGCTTTAATGATTAGACATGGAATGCGATGCCTTTTTCTTGTGTTTCTGCATGAGCTTGAGGCATTTGTTTCATTTTATGAGGAGACATTGGACTTGCTGCTTTAGGGTGTGTTTGTTTGAGGCAAAAACTTGTCAATTAAAACTTTTCAACCCAAAACTTTTCACTATTTATAACTATTCTATTTTTTAATTATTTTTCACATTTTTCTATACAAACTACCCTATTTTTCAATCATTTCTACACAACTACCCATACAATTAACCTATCTATTTTAACT
>JAXCLR010000063.1:50540799-50561410 GCA_035584095.1 Annona squamosa | reverse complement strand
ATTTTCTACTAATTTGACAAGTTTTACATAAAAAACTTTTCATCAAAAGTTTTACAACTTCCCAAACACACCCTGAATGCCCAAAATCCTCTGCTCTGTCAATTTAATAGGATATGTAGTTGGGTTTTACTGATTCATAAGCGATGTTCGTTTTTTATGGCAATTAAGGACTGGCGTAGATCTTTCGCCATAATGTTCTGTAGGCACATATGATGCATGGTGATTTACATTTATTTCCACAAATGCTCCTCCAAAAATGTGAGTGAGATAAAAAATAGGAATGCCACTCGTCTTTCCTGACAAGTTCCACATGCACTGTTACTAGTGCTCAGTGGAGCAATGCCAGTATGCGACAGACATGTGGGTGGGTGTGGATAATGCGAAATAAAAAGGATATGGAAATCTCTTGGTGCATACTTATATATGCAGCTCTGTTGAATTGAATTTCTTGGAGTAATGGATAGGAAGAGACAAACAAGATTCAACCCATTACATCTTAAGCTTTCTAAATAAGAAGCGCCAAAAAAATTCTGCATTTGAAAATTGTGTCAGAAAATATTTAATATGATGGAAATAAAATTTTTCAAAATAACTTTCTATTTTAGCAACTCAACATACTTCATCAAAAAGGGGAATTACACAGCTAGGACACTTGATGATTAAGATATTCGAGTTGTTATGTTCTTTTGTGATGGAAGAGACAAGGGGAATGTCTGGACACTACCTGGATGAAGTAGACGTGTCTGAGGGCATCTTAATGAGCTCAAGTGGTCCACCTCTTCACTCTCCATTTGAGATAGAGATATGCACATTGTGCAGTTAAAAAACCCCAAGAAAAATTCGAAAGAGGAGAATTGGTTAATATGTATATCTAATTGGATTTTAGTAGTGCTAAAAAGGGCAAAAAGAAGAAGAAGAAGAAGAGAGACGGTTCTTGGAAAAAAAATTTAATGTTGATAATCACAAGTACTTTTGACTCTTTCTAAATGCTCCAAATCATTTGACTAGAGCCACCCAACTAGGGGATGAGATTGACAGGCAAATTGGATTGAGGACACACCATACACAAACAATTTTTGTAACAAATGAGTACCAAATTTATAAGAGGCTTGATCATTTTAAGCCAGCCCAAAAAAAATTTTTTTTTTTTTCAAAATTTTTTATAAAGCCATTAATTTACGAATCAAGTTTTAGTAATTTTGAAGATATGTATTTTATTTTATATTTTTAAATATAGGATATTTTAGTATTTTAAATTATTAAAACATGACAAAAATACTCCTATGTTTAAAAATTCAAAATAAATACATACACATCTTCAAAAATAATAAAACTTGGTTTATGGATTTATAAAAAATTGAAAAAATAAGAAGAATATGTTTTTCAGACCTGTCTAAAATAAGAAATAAGATCATTTCAGACTAATTGGAAATGATCATTTGGCAATTTATAATTGTACATTAGTTTTCATTTTTTCTAGTTGCCTTTAGAACTTTGATGATTTCACATTTCCATGTCTGAGTATTAAAACTATTATGAGAGAAAGGCACATAGTGCTTACCTAACCTACCAATTATTTAGAAGTATTAGAAGGCAGTCACTTTTAAAGTTACACTCATCCCTAACAGGGTGATGTAAGCAAGACAATATAATAACAAAGAAGCTATGAAGGGGAAAAGGAGCTCTTGTTTTTATGTGGTTACAAACAGTGATAGTGCCGAACAGCATCAATGTGCTTTTGTTTTCTTTTTTGCTTTGCTTTGTCACTAGCCTTGTCAAATGTCCAGCCTTTGAATGACATGTTACTTGGTTTGAGGGTTTGGTTTATCACGTTAGGAAAAACCAAAAGTTGTTGATGTTCGAATGGATAGTTGGTTGCCCAAACTCCAATGGATTTGTACAGTATTCAAGTAATGCTAATGTTTTGAAGTGGGTTTCATCAAATCATGATTACAAGCTGCATAATATGGCGAGCAAGTGGCTTTTCTTTGCTAATCGATGTCGTTATCAATGCGCCAGCGGCAATAATAGTGCTGTGGTTGGCCGTTGTGCGTGGTTCGAATCCCAGCATAGGGAGAAGTTGGTCTCCCTTTGAAAAATAGGTAGGAGCTTGTGTTCTCCTCGGTGAATGGGATGTATAAATTAAAAAAATGTCGTTATCAATGCCATTACATTTGTCACTACATCCAAGCTGTTGAAATGTCATTATGTAATTCATTTCCTGGTGCCACTAATCTTCTGAGAGCTAAGGACTCATTTTTAAAAAGAAATGGTCAAAAAATTTAAAAAGGAGGAGAAAAAGTAAAATCCGAAAAGAAGATGAGAAAAAGAGAAAATAATGTGATGGTCAAGATGAAGAATAATATTATTAACGTTAAAAATAAAGTTATTGAATTTGCTAGTGATGGGTATCATGTAAAATGAATTTACAACTGAAAATCAAAGAACAGGTGACGTGGACCATCCAAACACTTGTTGATTATTGTGGCTCTTAATGATGGGAAGCCTTACATTGAAAAAAGTATGATCTGCCTGGCAGCTATGTATTTGGTGTAGGAAGGGCCGTGGACCCCCTAATGTGCAGCTTAACTCTGCATTTTCTGAAGGCATGGGCAGTTGATCAGAGGCTGAAATGAAATGACAGAATTCTCCATCCCAACAACAAGAACAACCTTTACTTGTGCTACTAGGGATGGCCAGACTTTGCCAGTTTTAAGGAAATACTCTCGGATGGATCATACCACTCTTTGATTAGCGTTAAGATATAGAAGAGAATTGTTTAAGCGTAATCATTTTGGTAAGATGTGATATTTTGGTTGTTTTTTCCAAACTCTTTTTTTTTTTTTTTTTTAATTGTCGTAGGCTGAAGCGTTATCTAACTTATTTACTTTCAAAAAGGAAAGTGTATCTAACTTATAGGCTTTCTAGGATTTATTCCTTTAACATAATATTAGAGCAGACCCAAGTTCGCTTAATTAATTTTAGTACAAGATGAATGAAACCTCAGGAGTACGATTGCAAAGAGGGCATATGTGATGGATAGGTTCAGCAGCATACATGCAAGCTACAATGCTCCAGTACATGGCAGGCCACACTCTTTCCCCATGCCTGTATGGCTTGGCTTGGTTGAATAGAAAAAATATTGCATAGAAATTGACAGAGAATTGTGTCAGCATAAAGAATATGTCAGCTACGGTAAGTCTATTTCAATCAAACACATAAATCTTTTCTTTTCTTTTTTTAGCTTTTTTCACTCTCTCTTTTTTCCGTTTAAAAATTAATTCCAACAAAAACTACGTTTTGTCCTTGCAGCAAGAATGAAAAAAAAAAAAAAAAAAAAAAAGTGGGGAAGACTTTCTGAACCTGAAAGGCTGAAACTACTCAAAATTTACTTTCATGCTGTGTGAGAGAGACTGGGAGGAGCAGTTTTGGCAGGAAACTCGTGTATTCTAGCGACATGGGGAATGGCCCTGCTTTTCTACCTCTCTCGAAATTCCCGTTCCTGTGCATTTCTATTTCGTAACTCTAGAAATGTCTTTGTAATTGTACTCTACCACAGAGAGAGAGAGAGAGAGAGAGATATGTTTTAACTTAGCTAGCTATTCCCACTACGGAAGAATAGTGCCGTTATTTCATTCAGATGTTTTGGACCAAAAGCATATCATCAAAATAATGCTAATTTGGGTAAATAATAAAAAGAAGAGCAAGAAGAATTTCATAAGGCATTCGGATCCTTCTGCAATCTTCATCCTTGGCACATTCCTGGCCACTCCTGGTTGTCAAGGCCTGGAATACTTGAAACAGGCAAGGAGCTGAAACCAACATCACTCACACTTTTCCTTGTGCAGAACAACTGCTGGGATTTCTTGCAATGAGCAATGGCACTCTGGATCGAGCTCTCAACCTCTGAATTTGCGCTACTGCTCCTCTTCAGCAGCTGCATTGCGAAGGAGCCTCTTGAATTCTCGCTCGAAAACGAGTGAGAGGATGAGGAGGAAGAGCTCGATGATGAAGATGATGTGGATTTGGGCCCTGACTGCCGTTTGATTGCACTGGAGAAGGACCGCCTGTGGATACCACCATCTTCGCCGCCGTCCATCGTCTCTTTGGCACTGCTCCTCGTGGGTGCAACAGGAGCTGCCACTTGATATCTGTCACTGCTGGGAATTTGCCCAAATGGGCCTTTTCTAGCTGCTTTCACGTACTTGCTCAAGCACTCCCCGGCCTTTGAAGCTTTGCATTGTTCATTGCTACTTGTTGGTACGTATGTCCTTGAATGATCATCAGAGCATCCAGGCTTGCTAAAAAGAGACCTGAGGTACGCCCTGGAGGCTTTGAGCTTGAGGCCAATCGAGGATTGCTTGATCAGCTTGAGCTTTCTGGACCATGACTGCTTCTTCGAATGGCCGACTTCAACGAAGCTGGCTGCATCGGGCGGGACTGCGTATTCATAAAAATACTCTTCTGGGCTCAGCTCTCGGCTCACGTTGCAGGAATCGGAGGGCGAGATGTTGCATGACTCGAATGGGGTTGCGGCGGCGGTGGTGAAAGCTGTTGTTGGCGCGGCGCAGTTTTCTTCTTCGAAGGAGGAGTATGTGGGATGGTGCTGTTGGTCGAGGGAGGTGTTTGAGCTGTGCAGGAGCTTTTGGACCATCTGGAGACGTGGGGGAAGGTGAAGTGGAAGGAGATTTCCTTTGTAGAAGAGTTCATCGGCTGGAGAAGTGGTGGAATCTGTTTCATGTGGGTTGGAGGACATTTGGAATTCGAATTCTCTCGACTGTGGAGGGGACGCAGTGATGGAATAGCATAGGAAAGTGGTGGAGGAGCTGACGTCCATGTCTATGTACTCATCCTCTGCTGCTTGATCACATGAAAATAGGTGGTTTCTTGCCATCTCATCTGACTCTCTCTCGTGTGGGATGATGTGGAAGACACTGGCCTGATAGATGAGTGTTTGTGTTTGAGTTCGGGTGGGGAGAAGAGTGTGGGCTGGAGAATCCTTTAAAGCGCTAAAGAAGCCAAATGAGAAAAAGAAAAAAAAAAAAATTACAGGAAATGTCAGATGCTTGGAGATTTTGGATAAATCCAAAAAACGGAACAAGAAAAAGAAAGTTATGGGTATTGTTGTGTGGACCACCAGCCTCTTTATTTATCATACCCATATCTAAGTTCTTTTCGTTTCCCCTACAACTTTCTATTTGATTTGATTTAATTATCTGGCTCATGGCTTACAACTTCTATTTTACACATTACTTTGAATTATGCACTGGCCTAGGCTTGTGTCATTGGTAAATGGACCTACCTCTTCTCTCAGAGGACTTGAAACAGCGGTATAAGCCTATTATTCCATGCTATAAGCTTTAGGTACTTCCTTCTACGCTTTATCACAACTGGTCTCTGTTGGAACACCCAAGTCATGAAAATTGGAGCCAGTAAAAAGTTTTTAAAATCATGATCCATCCTTGCCATTAATATATATTATCCGAAATGTGGAACCGTATTCAGAATTCTAGGCAAAATATGTGCCTATATTGAATTTTTGAAATGAGGGTCCTCCTGATTTCGGGGAAATGTTTACTTTTTTAACTTTGAATGGAGTTAGGAGGGGGATGAGGTTTTTGGGTTTGTATGGAGTTGGTTTATTTTTTTACTGGAGATTTGGAGGTGAATTGGGTTTCTGGCAGATATTCATACCAGTAATAGGATGAGTTTAATAATAATGTTGTATGTTAATATTGTGTCGCCCGCGTTGGATTATTCCAGAGGCCGAGTAAGGAGGACACTGACTCTATCCAACATTTAAACCTTAAACCTCTAACTCATACTATCCAATGTTGGTCGTTATTGATATAAAACACCTATATGAATTTTATATGTATGGGCCGGGGAAGGAGACTCTGTTGAATTTCTCCAATTTCTGACTTATTATTCTTATTGTCGGGTTTATGATGTTATCTGAGTTAGATTGTGTTAAAAGGACTCAAATGTTTTATGCAAATGATAGATCTGAGAATTGAGGGTCGAACTTGGCTCTCAATGTTTAATGCGTGAGAGTTTATTTCTGTGACACGAAGAAATTAATGTAAGCAGTAAGAAGATGGATTTGATTCGGTCGATCTTTCAATTTGCTGTTGAATTTGAATCTTTGTCGATTCCTTCCGAACTGATTCTTGTGAGTGCCGATGGAGAAAATCAATCAATAAATCCATTTGGACTTGGCTTGTGCGCGGACAGTCACCTCTTCACCAGCATATGAATACGGACGCGAGATAAAAGCCCACCTGCTCGACATCTGAGGCACAACCAGTGTCATGTTTCATGGACGTGAGCCACTCACAATTTTCACCGCGCAATTGCTGGTTGTGTTTGGAATCTTCGGATGCACCATCTACTTAAAATAGACACAAAATTCGCGACCAAAATCAATGTTTTTGTCCGAAATCAAATGTCATGAGGTAAAAATTATAGAATTCTGGAAAGATGGGGAGGTTAATGCAAATAGCCCATGAACTTATTTTATTTTAATCGATTTTCTGGCCAACGATATTTTCTGTTCCATTGATATCTCGCTGTATTTCTTTCTTTTATATTTCTTACCGTTGAATTTACTTATTGTCCGAATGCATTGATATCTATGAGAGCGAAACTAAGTGCGTCCACTGCCGACATTTTTGCATTGGAATGCATAGGAAAAGAAAAACGCTGATGGGCCATGATGATCTGTCCATCCTTGTAGGCCAAGCGCCAAGGCTTGTTCCTGGGCACCAGTAAACACCTAAAAATGATAATAAAAAAAATAAATAAGGTCCCATTTACAATGCTTCCCATCATTCTTTTTTATGTGTGCGACCTGTAATCTAGTTTCTCTTTTTTTTTTTATTAAATCATCACGGGAAAATCATGAGGGCAAAATTTTTTTTCTTTTAAATAAGGAATTAGATTTTTGAAAATAATAATAAATTATAGTGGCTTAGTTGCTGAAACGGCAAACGTATAAGAATCAGTTTACGCACGCGGCTTGTTTGCTGATGCTGTAATGGAAGCTGCGTAAGGTGAGCTGCGGAAGCGATCGCAGGCAAGCTGAATCTGCCTGCCCCTGCGACCTGTGCTGCCCCATGCATGCGAGTCCAAAAAACCAGTACTGCTCTGCCGTACATAGTGCCCGTGTCCCGCCAACCAATCCACCCACCCATCTAATCCAATTGTCTGGATGAGAACGGTGGGCCTAATTTTCGACGTTCATTGCACGTTGAAACAACATCAATGGCTGGAATGAGCAAATGACAAGATATGTTGTCTTCCGTACTCTGCCAGCGTACCATATTCTGATGAGTAGGATCAATGATCATGTGTGTAGCACCTGCCTTGAGTCTGCACGTGCCAAGTTGGATTCGAAGTAACCCGCGTCTCGGAGCACCTTTGGCAAAGTAACAAGGAAAAAGAAGAGAGGGAGAGGGAGGACCGGAAGCCAGTATCTGTTGCATTTTAATTATTTTATTTATTTTAACTATTCTACTTTTATTTATTTTTGCTTCTATGTTCAAATTGTTTTTAGTATAACTATTTTATTTTATTTTAACTTTATCAATCATATCACGTTACTTCTACAACTTTTTTAAAAAAAAATTCACTTTTTACTTACATCCTCGAACACAACATTATCCTATAAACTTAGGAGTGTAACTTGGGTCGGTTTCGTTCGGATAGTGGTCTACCCTACTTATACTTTATTTGTAAAAAGCTCACCTTACCTTATCTATTTGCTGGTTGGGTTACTAGTATATAATACCCTACCCATTACTCATTTGGTCAGTTTCGATTTCGGTTCTAGTTCTAAATCGGTTCCTTCACTGCTCAAATACAATATTTTTTAAAAATTTCTATATTATTTTAAATAATTTAAAACAATACTCGTTTATGTTTTAAAATTATAAATACATATATTATTATTTATATTATTATATAAAAATATGAAATATAGACCATCATGACCTGATCATTAAAACTATTAATATATTATAATCATAAGTCATAAGTGTATTTATAAGAGTCTTTCGGAAGTCAATGAAATATATATAAATAACCAAACTTGTTTTATACTTCACAATATACAAAAGTCATTCAAATTTGAATTTGTTAAAATATTTGTGCACATAAGATGTTAAAGATGAAACATAATACATGTTATATAATATGTATTATACACCTAATTAATTACCTATATGAGTACCTATGCAGATCGGTTCTGAGTATCCAATATATCTATCCTACTCGTACTTTATTTAAGGAGGCTGGTAATAATTTGTACCCTATCCATATCCATGACTAATATTTTCTACCCTACCCAACCCAACCCAACCCAACCCAAATTAAGATTGAGTCGATGAGTACCCAATTCAAGTTGCACCCAATCATAAACTAGGGCATTGCTTACGTGACGGACAGAACTGCAGGCATAATAAGGTGGACCCCAGAAGGACAGCAAGTAGTCGTGGGCCTGCCTGGCAATTATTTCCATCGGATTAGAAAAGTCGGCTAATTCCTTACATCTGTATCTTCTTTTTGTACACATGTAGGCCTGCCCAACAAATGAGCCGACCAGCCCGATCTTTTGCCGAGGATACTTAAATGGTCGGGCCCACCTCTGCAGTGGCTCTGATGCCGCACAGCGACACGTGCGGGACGGCAACCCACACTGCTTATTTTATTGCTCTCTTCCACCGGAATCCTGGCTTTTCCCTTTCTCTAACTATCAATCATTCTTTTAATACGGACTGATCATTTAAACCCGATTGTTACTTTTAGTTTTTTTTTAAGGGGTGGATTGTTACTTTTTTAGTTAAATAACAACTTTTTGCATTTATATTTTTATGTATATCCACGCGTATTTACTTAATATTCAAAATTCTACCATTTTCCACGTGCAGAAGTGTGATACCAGCACACAAAAATTTATTTTTGAAATTTTGTAAAAGAAATGCATAATAATAAAAGGTAAATTTTGATACATGTAATAACAACACACAAAAATGAAATATATATATATATACATACATAGGTTGAAATCGCTCTCTAGGAAACCCCTTGTCTACGTAATCTTTTTTATTTTTAAAATTTTGGTAGTTAATTTATTTTATTTAGCATCATTTATATTATCAAAAAAATTTATTTATTTATTTTGTATCACTGTATATGAGAATGCTTCTATGAAAATTCTCTTTTACCTAACTTTCTCTTTTTTAATATCTTGATGGTTTATGAAAAATTCACTCCATTTATTGCATTTAATATCATTTACATTATCATGGAAACTATTTTATTTATTTAGTATTACCATATATAGGCATCATCTATAAATGTGTAAAATTAATATAATAAAATTATTTAATACTATATATCAATTTTTAAATAATATTTTCAACATCAAAACCATCTAAAATATCACTACGATGTGGATAAATAATTCTATAAAATTTAAAAGAGTTACGCAGAACTGCTTCTATATAATTTAGTTACATAGATTACACCGAAGCGGGCCCATAATGAAATGCTTGTAAAAAAAATATAATGAAATGAATTAGTATTAAAAATTAATTTTTAAGCAATATTTTCAATATCTAAACCATCAAAAATACCATTACTATATAGATAAATAATTCTATAAGGCATTATTGCATTCTACTATATATATGTAAATGGATTTAAACATTTTCTTTGATTTACATATGAATATATCTAGTTTTGAGCAAATGTGTCTTATGAATATATTTGATTTAGATGAAATTTGGTTTATTAACTAAACAAATAATGTTAAATATAATGCATAAATTAGATTTTTAAAAACGAAAGAGATTAAACGAAATCGCCCCAATACACGATGTTGCGTACAGGACCATTATCGTTTTAATACAAACTTTCTTATCATTTCTGCCGTACCATATTGGACAAGCCAAAACTGAGCAGCAATAGCAATTAATCATTTTGAATTAGGAGTTAGAAATGGATGGTTGAATATAAAGAATATCAAAACGAGATAAAGATAGCGGTGTGCCTCCCATTCATGTTTCTGAGTCTGATACAGGAGAACTGAAAATTAATGTGGGATGTGGACAACCAAAACCTGCAAATATTCTTTTTGTAACAACGGCTTCTCTCCTATCTTTATCTTGCATTGACTTTGAGGAAAAGAGAAACGAAAGGTGGAGTTTTTGTGGCATGACATTATTTCTCGGTGTTTGCAATGTGGGCCGTCGATAAATCCGACATATGATGGTGGCCTGCATTGAAACGGACGTATGCGCAGCGCAGCTCGAGGCGTCTCCCTCTCCTTCTCTCTACACTCTACACCTCTCTCCTCTCTCCTCTCTCCTCTCTCCCATCTGCACACATAAATATTCGAAATCAAACATTTCTCGCGGCCGTGAAAGCAGCATCTTATGTTGAGGCACTTGACCTCACAAGGGACACACACCGATGTCCGGGTCTATTTTCTTTTATGTTCACCCGCTCCAAATTGAATACGAAATGATGAGTTTTCCATTTCTTCATCGGGTCCTGATTTCAATAACTACAAATGTGAATTGATGCTTGCACCGATGAGTTGTTGCGGTAGATAGAGAGAACATACATCATACTTCTGACTATAGCTTTTGCCAAACATCATCATTGCCAAAAAGACTCAAGGGATAATGGAGCCAGCAAAGATTCTTGTCAACCCAGGAGGAGAGATTTGTGTGGCTAGTTGGAGGTCCCATCTCCTTCGTTTCTATAATTGGCAGTGGAGTGGGGGCCAATCATGCCCATTTCTCTCCCAAGCACAAGCACGCGTGGGGGATCAGATAGCAGCTAGAAAACTACCCATTGCAGTCCTTTGTGGGAACACCTATGTATCTTCTTTTGCAAGCCATTTTCAGTTAGAGCTTTTGAATGTTATGCCCACCTGATCTTGTTATACGCGATGGGAGCATGTGAAGGTCGTCCATAATGATGATGCCGTTTGATGTGGGATGCAATTTCCAAGTGCTGCTGAAATAGAAAAACTTCTCTTGTTTCTTTTTTTTTTTTTTTTCCCACCTGATTGATGAGCATCTAAAAGTATGTGGTTTGTGTAAAAAGGGAAAAACAGATCTTTTGTTACCCCACCAATTTCTAATGGTTCTCGAACAACTCGCAGCATCGCATCACTGACCAACATCCAATGGCTCAGCAAGGCCAAAATGGGCCCCACAGCTCTGGCGCACTATCGAATTGAGTAGAATATGAATGGCAGTGCTTGTCAGAGCCGGAGGGGAATGACTGTTCAAAATACAATTCTTCTAGCGTTTGTCCATTCAACTGCTAAATTATGGGCGGTGCATCTGACCATGTCCGCAAAATCATTGCTGGACAGAAAGATGCTATCCCCACCCCCACCCTCGGCTCCCTTTTTCTCCCTCTATAACCGAAATTCCTATTAGTACATTTTCTTGGTTCAGGTTGCAAATGTGGAAAATTCAGCATCAATTCTTCCAGCTTCCAGCTAACAAAATGTACAGAAATTTTCCGAAAAGTGAAAGATGCAAGGGGGAAAAAGGTGGAAAACAAGGCCAGGAAATTAGAAAATGCTGTTAACTGAATAATCCATGACGATACACTGATTTGTCTAGGATATACATAGCACAAGGACTTTATTTGTACAGAGTATGGTTTACATAGCACAAATGTCATGTCACGTATCCTGTTTACACATCACAAGCCGAACTCTCCACCACATGCAGTCTTGATCAATTACATTCCATTCACAAGCAATTGCGTGCATTTTGAGTTTGAACAGTGGTATATACAAAATGTGAATTTAGTCAATTCCATCTATTTAGCTGATACAGAATCATTAGATGTCAATTCTTTTTCTAGTTCATCAAATTCCCAACCTCCAATCTCATCTTCTGTGTAGTCCCGGCTGACCTTGCCAAATTCTGATTCTAGTTTTGCAAGTTCTGCATCCGGATCCAGTAATTGATTAGCTCCTGCAGGGGCAGAGTTCAAAGGCATTTCCGCTTTTGATATAGGTGGTGCAGGGGCCGAGTTTGAAGGCTCTTCCTGTTCCAGTGATTCTTTCTTGTTGGCATGGAGATGACTGTCCTCTGATCTCTCATCAGATGGCACATCAACCTCTAGCGACGGTTTCTCAATTTCTAATGTTGGTCTCTCAATAGATTCAAACTCCAACTTAATTTTTTCAATGGCATTAAACAGATTGTTGACCTTGGGTTCATCGTGCCTGCAGTTGTAAAACCAAAGGGGGTTATATTTCTGTTTCCAATTGGATTGCGCATCTGCTTCCCTGTTCTAGAATGTCGCCCCAGATTGTACTGAAAACCAAAATTCACTTATCTTCTAATTGGGAAGATTCTATTGTCTTTTTAATAATGACCATAGGGTGAATTGAATCGCAATTTTTCTTTTGCTGTGCACGGCGCTATTCAAGAATGGGCCAGCCTTTTATCAGAGAAGAAATAAAAGGAATGGGCCAGCCTTGTCTTTTATCCAATGAATGTAATTAAGAGGCCAATCCAATGAATTGTCAAAATCATTGTTTTGTGGTAGCATTGGAGTTCCACAGCTTTACTTCAAGTGAATATGATATGCTCTCTGAATAAAAAAGCCAAGGTCTATACTCTGAACGCACCTGGAAATATTTCCATTTTTGGAATAGAACTGCTCTTTCATGCGGTCCACCACACTGAAAGTCGTTATGATCTGAGTATATGAGAAACCCATTCAATAATGAGATTGCATAGAAGAATTATATAATCTGCAAAATAATGGAACCTTGTAGACCTAATAATCAGTGTGATAAAAAGAAATTAAATCCTCTTCCAACACTGAGTGCAACACAGGAAGGAACGGAAGATTTCATGAAACGAATAGGTCAACATTTCTGCACACCAGTAGAATACAAATTCCACACAGAACAACAGACTTAATTGCTGAATTGCATCTTGGAATTACATATAATGGTAAAAAGGAGAAATCTACTTCAAATTATGTTAAGAGTAAAAGCATGAAATACCTTTGCCTCATATTCAAGATATTCAACCTCCAGATTTTTTAGTTGCTCTGAGGTTTCACCATCTTGACTAGGCAATGTCTTTAACCTGCCAAACAAATAGAAGTTTTTAACTTCCATAATGAACATGTAAAAATACGATAACTTATGTACGGGAATATTAGAGGTATAAACAAAACAGAATAAGAACCATGATCATCTTTAAAATTTCCCCCCATCTCTGATTCAAAACATCAATTGGCTTAAATAAAGGTACGAATCATCATCTTAGTTACTCTCCCCAATAATCCTGGAAAATGTCCTCTACCGACCTGTGCGCTCTGAGGACTTCTCTGGCAACTGTTATTAACATTCCTTTATGCCTTTCCTCAATCTTATGTACTAAGATAAGGCTTCGACAAATTCACTCCAGCATTCTTTTCTGGCAATGTTTGTTGTAATGTTGTCAAAACCAAATCGGTGATTGAACCGGTTAAGGAACTAGTGTGGTGCAACCTGATTTAACCACTTTACTAAACCAGTTTGAACCGATGACATCATAAAATTTTAATTATTTATAATATTAATAAATATTTACCTTCATAACTTTTAAGACTATGTTAAACTTAAATGAGAATGCTTTCCCTTTTATATGCGGCCTCCTCCATTTTTAATATTTTAATAATTAATGAGAAATTCACTTCATTTATTATATTTAGCATCATTTATATTATCATGAAAATACTTTAATTGTCTAGTATCACTATGCACTGCTCTCATCTACATATGTGTACAATGGATGGAATAAAATGGTTTAACGTTAAATATCAAATTTAAAGAAGCATTTCGAACATCTAAACCATCTAAGATATCATTGCTATGTGGATAAATGATTCTACAAAGAATTATTGTATTCTAATACATATGTGAATAGATCTAAATATGTTCCTTAATTTACACATGAATATATCTATTTTTTGAGCAAATGTAACCCATGCACATATTTGATTTGGATAAAACTTGATTTTTTAGCTAAATAATTGATGTTAAATATAATTAATGGAATAGATCTTACATCAATCATCAACATCTCACAAATGAAAGGGGTTAAACGGAATCGCTTCTAACCTTATTACATAGAAGCAGAGCCCAAACTTAAAATCTCTTACTTCAATTATCAAAATAAGTAGAAAAATCAATAAAATCTTTTTAAAGATAAATTAACAAAGCACAATATAACATAATAAATTAGAAATTAACATCAATAATTGAGATGGAAATAATGTGTTATGCTTCTGATTTTGGCTCATAATTTATTCATTTGCTTTATAACGTTTTTAGATGTTATTAAATTGAGCATTTTAGATACATTTAACATAACAATAATAATAATATTAACATAACAATAATAATAATAATAATAATAATAATATTATTATTATTATTATTATTATTAATTAATATTGGTTGAACTATTGAATCATATCATCATGCAAGTAGGTGGATAAGAGGATTCAAGGGTGGACGAAGAAAATACGAGTAAGCATATTTGAATTATTATTCCTAATATGGGCAACATTGTGTGTGTTGCCCTTTGAAGAGAAGTTAACAGAATATATTCCACAAGAGCTATGGCTCTAGTTGGCTAATTATGAAAGATAAATCCTTATCTAAGCCTTGAAATTCAGGCCATGCTAGCTAGTGTATTCATTTGCGCAGCTTCAAGCAAGTGCCATGCAACACTATATTTGGGCAGCACAGCACAGTGGGAGATGTAAGACTGGGAGGCTTCTGTGACTTCTCATTTTTCTGAAACCGGTTTGAATGGATCTGACTGGATAAAATGGTTCAACAGTGGTTTAAATGTTTCGTCTGGTTTTATAGTTTTAAACCAAGACCATCTGCTTTCAAACTGGAAAAGATACCAATTCCTCAGACTGGTCAAAATGGCTCATCCAGTCCAATTCTTATAACGCTGGTTTGTTGTGAAACTACCAATCCTAATATAGTTTTGATTTTAGTCTGCTTGCACTTGAATACGCATAAAACTACTACTTTTCTGCCAAGTTGTCAACATACTCATCGACCTACTTGTTATCAAATGAAGATACTGAAAACTACCAATTTGCGATGGTTCTAGACAAAAAAATCTTAACCAACTCCTTGTAGTCCTGCTGCTTTTATACCGTCTGTTGTTTGGCTATAATCTTTATAAGAATGAAAATTGCAAGGTTGCATGGAGTACAAAGCTTCTGAGAAAAGAAAATCAAGTTATAATACCTTTTGTTAATGTTCTTTAAGTTATCAACCAATCTGGAGACAAGACTGATGGAAGGCCCCAGTTCTTCCTATGAAAAGAGACAAAGCATGACCATAAGGTAAAGACACTTCATTTACCATCTCACAAGATAAATAGACATTTAAAGGCTTTGAAAAACAGATGTACGCACTACAAGAATTTGTAAATTGTCCTCAGTACTTGTTTTTTTGGGAAAGAAAATTGAACTCAGCACTAATAGGGCCTTCATAAAGTTGCCTAAAATTGAGGTACAGTTCAGACAGGGATCGACAAGAAAGATTTCATTCATGTAACACCGCTTCCTGTGTTGTTGTTTAGTCAATCATATGTTAGGATCCTCCCAGCAGACTGGCCCAGAAAATCTACCTTTGCCCAGGTCTCATCAACATGTTCAAAAAACATGGATGCTTGATTGTAGACTACAGTCTGTTGGATCACACCAATAATCAAGGCTGTACTCTCATGCCAATGCATGTCTATAATAATGTTAGAAATGAGACTTTTTTTTTGTATTTTACCTGGTATGATGAAAGATGGTGCACAACCACGTCCATGAAATAATTAGTGTGTTTCTCCAACTCCTCACTGAGCAGGAAAAGAAAATAAAAATGATTCAATTGCAGAGTCAAACTTATAAAGGAAGATTCATATCATACTAGCATCTGGCAATATAACAAAATGAACAAAACTAAGATAAATTTCCAAAAATCTTTCCTCAGGGCCCCAAGCAGCAATCAGGGTGGAAACCAACTACTTGGAATGAGGAATAGATATAAAAAAAGCAAATATGGAAAAATAAGAGATTGATAGGGAATGATGCGATGCCATAGGGAGCAAGAGGGAATTATAAGGAATGATGTGATATGATAAGGAGTAATGACTAAAAATAAAGTGAATAAAGACAAAATAGGACAAGGTAAGTTTGTTATCTAGTAAAGCTGTCAAATCATTTTAAAAGGTGCCTAATCATATTAAAAGATATAGAGAGGGGAAAAGATGGCAAAGGGGCACAAACTTCTCCACCCATTTCACCTCATCCCCAAATGCAGGAACATACCTGCTCTGTTTTTCCTTCTGTTCTATGAACGAAGACTGAAGAAGCCAGGTGTCTTCCAAAAAATTGATCCATGTGCGGACAACATTTGATTCTGCCTTACATGATGCCACAGATCGTGAAAGCTCATCTTCCTATCATACATATTTGAGAAAGAAGCTACATTACAGCAGATCATGAAATGTTTGGCGCTACATGCAGAGATATCACCTCGTAACAATTTCCAAGAAAGGATAACTAAACTAAAAGAAATTTAAAAGAATTCAGACCTTGGCTGTCAGGTGTAATACAATTTGATTACTTGCTTCATTGAATTTTTCTTTCTCTTCAACAGTATTGCGGAGGCGTCCATGAGCAGCTGCCAGGGAGATATTAACCTGAAATTGATATTGCAGAAGTAGATCATCTCCAGCACTTCAAACAGTATCATCACAAGTTCAAACTTCCACACCAGAAAACCAAGAATACATGACATTATTTCTTTGTCAACAAATGTTAAAAGTTGAAACCTAGCAAGCAAGGAATTGAATTAAACCACGAATGCACAAACATTATTTCAGTCTTTTTCAAGATATGTTGAAAGGTGAAACAGAGCAAGCACAGATTCAAATTTCAACGCCAATGTTATTAATTATTATCACCTAAATAAAATTTCATTATCGAGTTGTCACTTTTGGTCTGTCAAATGAAAAGACAGCATCTGATCAGACTTTAAACAAACTCAATTCTCTATGGTCAGACACTCAAAGGGATCAAACGAAACAAAAAGTAGACAAGCACTCTACTTCCACAAATATTATGAAGAGTGGGCATCCCCTAAGCAGCATGTCCAATTGCTGATAAACGTCATCATGACAAACACTATATCCAATTTACTATAAATTATACACGAATATAATAGGTGAGAGCAAGATGGCCTACAATGGCAAACACTACTATTATCTTCGAATAAGTTATCTCTGAAGAAACCACCTGTTTTGTCTTCTGCCAAGGATCACCTTTATTTTTTAGGTAAGGATTGTACTTTTGGAACGGATTAGCCTCTCCTGCAAGAAAGGACAGTATACGAGCCACAACTGTACATGAATGTCACCCCATGACTTCTGGCGAGGGGATATTCTAGGAAGTCAGAGTCGCACTGCACTGACTTCTACAAATTAGATGTGCTCAAAACACTTCAAAAATATAATTTTTCTTAATCATGGGATTGATATCAAATGAAGTAATTGCTTACATGCTTTAGCAGTATCGTAATGCTAAAATTAAAAGAACTGTCCGAGGACTACTTTAAGACTAAAATGAACCCAAATCAAGTTGGATATGAAAATATATAATCTTTGTTCGAGACTAAGTCAATCCCTCCAAGTAATCTCCCACTTAGCCGTGTCGCACTTAGGCAGCCTTAAGAAATGCTTCTGGTAAGTGTTCTATGAATGTGCAAACAGACAAGTGGTAGTGTTTAGATATCGTAAGTATGCAACCATACATACTCTTGGGTCACATGCACATTCACAGACCTGCTAAACAATGCAGCAATGTCCCATTATAGTGCAGTCTGCCACTATGCAACTGCACATACTATAGCAGTGGTCTGTGCAACTCCATAGCCCAATCAACAATGAAGACAACAGTCGTTGAAGCAAAAAAAAAAAAAAAAACCACCAAAAGATCATAATAATAAACAGCAGTTGTTTTGAGTTTAAGATCATAATAATATACAGCAGTATTTTTGAGTTTAAGGTGGAAGTAAATAATAATTATCTCCTAAAAACTGAAGGAAACAGAGAAACTTCATAAAGATAATGTCGTCTGACACCTTTTTCAACTTAGCCTCGAGCTCATCTCTTTGTTTTTCAAGTCCTTCAATCTCAGCAGCTAATTCCTGCAATATTCACAAATGTGGATTGTAAAGTAGAACAACAAAGACAAGTTAGCTGCATTTATTAAGCATTCAAACAGGACAAGTAATCCCTAAACAGATGATGTATCCGAACAACAGGTTCAACAAAAGAAAATTATTGTTTTAGCATAGATACCTGCAAAGAGATATCTCTTTTATTGTATTTGTCATTTTATTAGTATTCATGTGTCATGCACATCTAAGTGCATTAAAAGAAACACATTATTTGATGGTGCTAGTGTCACGCCTTGGCCAACAGTCGTAGGTATTGTCCACTTTGGGCCTTGTGCCCACACGGTTTTGTCCTTTTGGGCTCACCCCAAAAGGCGCCACGACCATTCAACCAAAATGTCCACTTATAGCCCAAGCTCCCACTTTCATCCTAACCGATGTGGGATGTTACATCTACCCCCTTTGGGACTCTAGCGTCATCACTGGATGAGTTCCCACTAGATACACCAGTAGGATATCGGGAGTCAGCTCTGATACCATTTTATCACGCCCTGGCCAACAATAGCAAGTATTGTCCGCTTTGGGCCTTGTGCCCACACGGTTTTGTCCTTTTGGGCTCACCTCAAAAGGTGTCTCGACCATTCAACCAAAACCTCCACTTATAGCTCAAGCTCCCTCCTTCATCCTAACCGATGTGGGATATTATAGCTAGAAATTGTGGCTATTGGTCACAAAGTTCATGCTTGTTAAAAAGCAATGAAAAGTTAAGGTCCACCATCTGCATGATATTTTAGAATACATCTCTCTAATGGTAGAAAGAAACACTGTAGGCCAATGATTTAATGAAACAAATCCCACAAAAAAAGCATTATAGGAATATTTTGTCAAGTCATCCTACATCAATTGAATAGCATCCCCAATACAAGCAAGCACAAAAGGGTCAACCTGGTGGACAAAGCTCTTGTACATTGCAGAGTCAAGGAAGGGGTATCCATGCATGCAGCCTCACCCTTGCTTTATTATAAAGTTATCGGTTACCATGACTTGAGCCCACACCTCAAGTTGCAAAGGCAACAATTTTAGTGTTGCACCAAGCCTGCCTTCTCATATCAGCAAGAATGAAAAAATCAACATGCATGAGTGCACCACTTATTAGATGCCTCAAAGTAACCTGCTTGCAACTGGAATTAGAATATCTCATTCATGCAATTTAAATGTACATGAATCTGAATTTTTGCTTTAAATGAATGAATGCATGATGCATTCAAGAAAGAAAGGCGGTATCGAAAGAAAGGCCACTGCAGTAACATTCTAAAAGCAACTATGACAAATCTAGGAATATAATCAGATTTACAAACAAAATATAGGTGACCACAATAATAATATAAATGCCTGTGCTATAACACGAAGTTATAGAATTACGAACATTTTTAAATGAAATATAATAAAGCAGACAAATTATTAAAAATTTCACAATGCGAATAAATAGCAGATAACAATAAACAGATAATGAGATTGAAAATTGAAATGGCTCCAATGCCATTGTAATAGCTACACCAGAGCAGGCAATTTCTTAAAGAATAATTCATCATTAGCATAACCAGGCAAGCATAGCTCTTCCAACAATGCATACCTTCTCAATTTCAATAACTTCATTCTGTTTGGCTTGACGGAACTTAAGTGCCTCTTCTTTCTGATTCCTGAAAAAACAAGAACAGAAAAGCTTACGTAAGTATGGTGGCACAAATGATCAAGCTCAAAATGAAAGATAACCATATATATATAGAAACTGAACCATTTTCTCTAATTAAGGAGGCAATGCCCTCAAATATAACATGCACTCTCAATGTCAACTACATCACAAAAGAGTTTCCATTAGGTTAACTCAGATCCGATCATTTCTGAATTCAGTCTTCATAATACTACGACTCCGACATACCATCTTTTGAGCTATTCTCATCCTGAATGAGGAGTTCATCAGCTATCAACATTCCACTTGTAAAGTACAGAGGTTTTATAACGACAAAATAGATCTTGAATCATTTGGTTCATGTAATATTTGCAGTCCAGCTGTTTCCTAATTAATATTTAACATATCCTCAAAGCAAAGAAAAAAATCTGAATATCATAAAACATCACTACATGGGGGGAAATCTTTTAGATAATATGTCAATGAACATGTTCAGGAAAACCTGTGGTCTGAAATTCGCTTTTCTGCCTTTGTAGTGGAGTTCGCAAGGGAATCAGCCAAGACCTTCAACTTGTCAACCTACAAAATGATTAGACGCGTTTATGACCAAGAGTGTGTTTGGGAATGAATAAAACTTTTAGTGAAAAGTTTTGAAAAATAAAAGTTGTCAAATGATGTGATATGATAGG
>JAXCLR010000063.1:50512654-50524851 GCA_035584095.1 Annona squamosa | reverse complement strand
GATGGGAAGGGAGTTGTTTTTTGTGCATTTGAATGATAGAAATGAAATTTACATGCAATATTTTTAAGTAGAAGACACACACACACACACACACACACACACCCCAACCGCAGCATGAAATAAAACAAAATAACAAACATTTACAGCTAGGCAAATGTGTCAAAGAATAGATGGATGTGATTGCAAGAACTTTGGTAGCAAGGACTGCAAGTTCCAGACAATGCCACAAATCTGCAGTCTGCTTAATATGTGTAATTCGTGAAACATTCCAGCTTAATAAACTCAAGAAACAAGTAACTGACACAAGCTTGATAATTTGTTAAATCAGCAAAGAAATTTGGAGGTAGAAAGCAGAATTAGCTTGCTGATATTTTAGGTTTCATGCTACACCATGGAGGACTACAGAGTTTCCGTGCATGCATGATTGTGTTGCATGTGATGGGAAGGGAGTTGTTTTTTGTGCATTTGAATGATAGAAATGAAATTTACATGCAATATTTTTAAGTAGAAGACATAAAAAAAAAGTATACGCAATTTAAATAATGAAATTAAATGTACCTTAATTGCAGAGAAAAGCTGGGCTACACCAGATTGTGTCCAGTCTTTACCAACTAAAGGCATGAACTGGCCTAAGACATCAGACCTAAAGAGTATGGATCAAAGCTATAAATCAGCCATATAAAATGGGAAGCACTTACACCGAACAAAGCATATGCTGTTCATCACCAAATATGCTATTGTTTAAAAACAAAGTTTTACATTTGATTGTTGAATAATAACCAAAAATACCACAATAGCTGCACTATCAGGGAACCTAGAATAGATAACAGCTATTATGAAAACCAACTAGAATGAATTGGTAACCAAACATTTTAAGCACACTCAAAAAGATATTTACTTATTAAGGTAGGTGTTTGATCATTTATACAGTCATGAACAGCCTCATTTACGACCAGGCCAAAAACATATTTTTTGAGCAAACTATCAATCTAGGAGTATTTACTCTATAAATCAAGTTCTACCATTTTTGGCTGTGTATTATTTTTATTTTTAAACACAGGTATTTTAGCCATTTGGAACAATTTTATAAAAATTTAGAAAAATATATACATATTTCCAAAGATGATAAATTTTGGTTGATCGATTAAGTGCATCTAGATTAACAGTTTTATAAAAAAAAATTTAAAAAGAATAAAAATATGTTTTTGGACATGTACAAGTAGTAGTGATGGTGGTAATAATAATTAGAAAGTAAGAGTTGACAACTGAATTATCACTAGATGTCGCCACATGGACAGCATCTAGGCTCATGCCACATTATTGTATGCATAGACATTCACCCAAATGTTTTCAAACCTGTGGGCAAGCAGACCCAAAATATACGCAGGACAGTACTAGGGTAACAGACTTAAGTACCTAACTTTAACAATAACAGAAAAATTCCTGTGAGAGCTCACAGAAGTTCTTAATCCATAGGCAAATATCTAACAAGTATTGCAACTAAAAAATGGACTCATGAAAAAACAGAAATGGAACCTTTAATAACTACCCTTTCATTCTTCGAAACAAAATGCATCATCAAAAAGGTCTTATTGATAAATCTTTATCAATCCCTTTAGGGCAAAAAGAATAGGTGATTTGTTTTGCCCATTGTAGGAATTATAGACCCTAGTAGTACCAATAAAATCAACAACAAATTTAATGTGGGATAACAGCAATAAGGTAGCCAACTACTTGGCTATAAGCTTATAACACATTTTTTTCATAGACTCAATCACTCCTCATCAATTGCCTGTAGGCTAACAGTGCAAAATCCAAAATGTTATTTTTAACTACGCATTCCTACGTGTTCCTATTACCGAGTAGGCAAGAAGACCCCAAGAAAACAAGCACAAAAGAGAACAAAGTGAGAGAACTTGCATTACATTCTAAAAGAGCTTACAAGTCTCAAGGTGAATTATAATATCTTGTTATACAGAGCTAAGAATGGCCAGGACTCCATACCTTAAAATCAAATCAATGGCTAGGATTGGACTGCGTGTTGACTTAGTGGATGGTTGTCCAATCCATCACTTGGCCTCTTGTATTTAAAGTGACATTTTACAGGAGACAGAGAAAGCATAAGCACAAGTAGTAGGAGAAATGGTTTGCAATGTACGGGCTTCTGAATTGACTAAATCGGAATATAAAATATAATTTCAGTAATTTCAACACCATAATTGATGGTTTGTTAAGATTATAGTGAAGAAGTACAAGACTACATCTTAGATCGATTCCTTACAGAAGTTGTGAGATCAATAAGAATTGGGCACCAAAAAAAAGTAATAATTTATGATGCGCTTCAGGAATTTTATTTGATTGTTAGGGACCAAACAAATCTGCAGGAAAATTTGATTTTAGATCATCAGGAATCTACATAATCATATTTTTTTTCTTATACTATTAAAAAGAACACATGTCAGCGATGGCCTCAGTGAAGTTAAGCCACACATGATAGAACCTTGCAACACCCACCAAAGAGAGGCATTATCAATTACTTAGGCAGAAATACAATATATCCATTGAGGTACAAAAGAACTAGTGTGGATGTGACTATTTATTGCATTAGAAGTATATAAATCAATTAAACAGAAATAGACAAGGTGCAATTTTCTTAACCAAAAAAAAAAAAAAAATCATCAACAAATGCATAGGCAAAGCATCCCTATAATAATAGAGAATTTAATGACCTAAATGGACTTACTTGGTAATGGTCCCATCAACATCAGATATGACTATTTTTGCATTCCACTTCCACAAGTAAACATGCGCATCGACCTATTAAAGATGATACACCTCAGAGGTTATACAGAATAAAGAATAAAATGACGAGTGATTATCATTTTTATATAATAAATATTCAACCGATTAGGAGTTGGCACACCTTTTGAGTTCCTAGAACTCTGGTAGAGAAAGTGAACTCCACATTATTCTGGCCATCCTTCAGATTCAAAGATGCAATCTGTTCACTTGTTGGAATATTTGTCCGTATAAACTGCTTGCGAGGAGACAGATTATCAAGCTTTGGAGATTCTGAACTCGGGCTCAGATAAGATTCAGAGTCTACAAATACATCATCACTCGAAGCATTACTAACAGTGTGTTGAAGAGTTCTAGTCCTCCTAAAAGGTATTGGCCAGAGTCTCCAACTCCGACCAGAGGCTGTGGAAGATAGCTGAGGACCACCTTCTCTGATCTCAGAGGTCTCTGTCTGCTCAACAGAGATGGTATCTTTCAACTGACATGGCAAGTCCAAGCCAAAGGCAGCCTTCGCAAGAACAATTGGAGCAGCTTTATCCCATGTCAAATACTGCTCTTTATATCTAACAACAAGGTTTTCATTGTTAATTATAGACACTCCAGCAGTCTTGAATTCCTCTTCAGATAAGCGATGAGCATTAAAGACTTCCTTTGCTGAATCCACACCCATACCAGCATGGAGCAAATTGCGACAAAGAGAAATCTCAAAAGCTGCAAAGAAGAACGGAAGTCAATAACCATCATCCTACAACAGTGCTGCAGTGGAGCCTGCTACAGTAAATTAACAGATTGCTACCCTTACCAATGCTCAAATCAGACCTCTCAGTAGCAGGGATCATAGACCGGGATTTGGCATCTTCACATCTACAACTTTCTTCTTCAAAGGGTGATGTTCCTTGATTGTTTTGTGACCTCTGTGGCTCTGGAACTGAAGCAACATTTTCATACATCTCATGAATTACAGAAGGGGCAGAAAAACTGTCAGAACCCGCACGATTCATACTCTCTTTAACCATGATATTATTTTGAGATTTCTCAATTTGCAAAGGAACTGTGCAGCACGAATTATTGCACATTGAATGTGTGACAGCAGGAGTTAGCGCCGACTCATTTTCAAGGTTTTGATGATCTCTAGTTTGTATCTTCCTTGATTGAAGAGTTGAATCAGTCATGTTTTCAACCAATCTCACAGTTGAAGAAACTACAGCCTCCAAATTTTCATCATTAATACTTGGGTCCAAAAGCTCCATGCAACTTTTAAAAATCTCTTTCCTGGCCAAATTGGCTTTAACAACCGCAGGACTATTGTGCATGAATGAAGTGCATTCTATATTGTCAGATCTAGGAACCTCTTGTATTTCCTTTGCAAGTTTTGTGGAACCATTACAGTCACTAGATGGAGAGATAGATGTACCATTATCACAACTAATAGACAGCATATCATCAGACATGCCAATAGGTTTGGATGCATCCATGTCATCAAATAAACCAGCTGCCCATGCACCTTCACTAGCTTCAAGAACCCCATTGCTACCTCTTAAATTTGCTGAATCTTGCAGCTGCTCAATTGTTACCTCGGTTTCCTCAGCTGGTCCTAGATGGAACTGAGGAGTGCTTAACTGAACATCATCAGTGTTCTCCTCAGACGAAAAGAAGGGGGCAGTGAGCACAAGACCATCTCTACTTACCAAGACCACTTCTGAATCTGGACCCTGGGAATTCACTAAATCCTCCACATGTTCTACACCACCATAATTGTAAGAACCATACTCTGATGAACTGGCAGGGGCTGCAGGCCTCATTTCAGAAGCTTGGTCCTGACAAAACTCAAGTGACTCCTGTTCATGGTCATACCCATCATTGTCAATGGATGAATTAGAGAACTCGGTGTCCTCAGCCTTCGAGACACGATTCTCACTTTGTTGAACATCATCAGTCTCATCATTACCAACCTCAGCAGATTCCAAAGCATAAGAACTACTTGTACCCTGGTCAAATTTTCTGTCTTCATCTCGTAAAAAGTAGGCTTCTCCAGAATTATCAAGATACATATGGAAAGCAGCCTCGATGCCATTGACTGAAATGCGAACAACTTTCTCAGCGCCTTTAAGAACACCTTGAAATTTACCAAATCGCACATACCATGGTGTGCTTCTGTATGTTCCATCCTGCTGTTCAACAATGATGATATCTACCGCCCCACCAAAAGGATGGAAAGGGGTTGCTACTGAGTAAACTCCCTGCGTAATGAGACTCCCAACTCTACCCACGACATTCATGTTGCCTTCCTTCCCTCTGTTGTTTGTCAAAACAAAGAAGAAAATTCTTAATCTTTTTGCTGTATAATCCCCAAGCAAATCACGCAGATACAGAAGAGATTTTATTGCCTAGCAAAGACCCAATTCAGCTAAATGTGGAAAAACCAAAAGAATATATGTTGAAATGAGCAGCAGCATTTGCAAGCAAATAGCAAAAAAGTTATGTTTCAAAAATGAACTGTGCAGCGGCATTTTCCAAGTAAAGAAAAGCATATCTGATTACACCTTCCAACGAAAAAAATTTTCTTTTCTTTTTTTTTTCATGGTTATCCACTATTTCACGGCATCATTTTCTTCTCCTAGCACCATCGCCGACCTAGGTAGAGTACCTATCGAAGTAGGCTCTTAAGCAACTCAGCCATTCGAAACTTCAGAACAACGGAAGAACTCTAATCCGGTTGGCAGGAAACCATAAATTCACTACCAAGCAAAATCAAGAACTCTATAAACATTCATATCCAGTCTCGACACTAAGGGTGGGATTTGGGGTCACTTCTCATTTTTTCGTCTAATAAAGTGATCAGAGAATAGAAAGCAAATGGAACTGATCGAACAAAGAGGCGTTACATGGACCACCATCATCAAATACAAATGCCCGGGGGTTTTAACCGTTGAAAATTGAGATTACTCGTTTTGGAGAATTCTAGTTACCAACGCCGAATTACTGTTCCTGAACGTGGACGAATCTCCACTCAAAATCATTCCTACAAAGAACGTCCTTAGGTTGTTGGGCCGCCTAACCGTCGCCCCTGAACTTCCTCTATTCTTTCAAACGGGTGAAAATTCAAGAACCGCCCAGGTGAAACAGTGAAAGCGGTGAAAACCCTAGTTTCTGGTTTCCCGGCCAGCAGGAAGACTGAGAAGAGAAGCACGAAAACGCGGAAATGAAGAGAATTTGGAGAGAAGACTAACCTGGCAGAAAGGGAGAGAGAATGGAGCAGACGACCGGAAATCAGAGGCCTGGTAGGTAGACTTCTGTTTCAGGGTGTATCCGAAAATACATAAAAAAATTTATGAATAGTTTCGTAGTGTATTGTAAAGTCAAGTGATATAATATAATAAGAATATTAATGAGAAATAAGTAAAATTAAATTAAAATAAATAGATTAATTGTGTTTGTAAAAATAATTAAAAAGTAAAAAAAATATATAAAAAAATTATGAATAAATGAATAAAAAAATAATATAATTGTGAATAGTGAAAAATTTTAAACTGTTAAATTTTAACTTAATTATTTTTACTTATTACCAAATACACTCTTAATTTATTCGTTTACTTTTGGAATTTTATTTTCCTTTTTCTGATTTATTATATCGTGGCTTCGGGTTCTCCGTCCATCATGGAAAAACACACGAGACACGACCAGATAACGATTGATTATGGATATGTATGTTTCTGTTTCTCGAAACAGGCAATGTCCTGCATTAATGTCGTAGGTATTCACGGGAAATGCCATTGCATGCTCGCAGCTGACTGCTGGTCAAATGCCAATCACCAATTCCACGTTAGATGCGTATCCTAGTTTGCAGGATTTTTTGCATGTACGTTCTTTTAAGTTATGCAATTTTGCTCTCCGTCCTCACCAATACAATTTGACAGATTTGCTACCATCATGAGCTCAGATCAGGGTGCAACTTGAGCTCATAAAACTCGAGTTCACTTTTACTCAACCTAATTTTATTTGTAAAACTTCAACTCTAATATTGACCTTAATTCTATTTGTAAACCTTAATCCTGACTCTATTTTTGAAATTCGAGCTCGGGTTGAATTTTGGATTGACATTCTCTTATTAATATATCTTTATTACTCATCCTATATATATAATTTTTATCACATACCTATTGTATAAAAAAATTCAAAAAATAATTTATTATACGAATGCAAGAAAAATTCAAATACCACTTAAGAGTAGAAAAAAAACTTATTTTGAGTTTTCGTTTTACATCAAGTAAAATAATAGTTGTATTTTCGATAATGTAGAAGTACAACCGTTTTCCATTCTGCATGTTGAGTAAAAATATGCATTGCATGCTTTATTAATTAAATTATTATACATATACAACTCTATTTTATATGACAATCCATGGATAAGCATAGATTAATGTACTCTACTTGGTGAACAGAGTAGATTATAAAAAATATATTTACAAATTGGTAGAAAAATTAAAAATTGAATGAATTGCATTAGTTAATTTCATATAGTTATATCTTAACTAATTCTAATTATTTTGACATGAAACTTGAGATAAACAAATAATTTAATATGTTTTAAAATATAAACAAGTTATATTATAAAGAATGCCTTTAGAAAAAATTTTAGCTACGTGTTAATATATATATACACACACACACACTCAAATTAACTAATAAATAAATACACAACCTTATAGTTGTCGTGAAAAGGCTTGTCATATAAAATTTTAGTTATGCGTAACTGGCTTAAGATAACACTATCTATCTATTAATCTAGAAGGTCCACAAATCTTGGGTTATGGAAGTATGATTTGGCAAAAGGGAACTCATATATACAAAGTAGAGTTAAGAATAACATTATCATAGTAACCACCACAAGCCAAAGAGGAGAGGTATAAAAAAAAAAAACAGTATAAATAGTAGGCAGCAGCATAAAAGGAGAAAAAAAAACAGCAAAGGAGAGGGAGAGCACCTGAATGTTGGCAGGGACGCCAAACGGGCAGTTAAGGGCAAATGGGCAAGGCCGAGTATCGTGGTACAAATAGAAATGGGAAAAAAATTAAGATTAAAAGAGGAGGGGGGAAGGGAAGCACACGATGCCAATGATAGAAGCGTGGTTTTATCATTTATGATTTAAATAAATAAAGAAGTAAAGAGCAAAACCAATGAAAGCAAAAGCAAAGGAAAAAAAAAGAGAAAAAAAAAGAAAGTTATGCGGTCCTTAATTCTCTTTCCTCTTTTAGATTAGATCTAATGACAACCGACAAACCGACCGAGCGCTGCTCTACGTTGGAGTCTTGTGTTCCATCCCTTCAATTCTATGTCCGTATTGCCTCGCCTCCCAATCAATCTCATCCTTGTCTCCTTATTTGCAAAGTTGGAATGAAAAGACAAAATCAGCATCCGCACGCTAGATATACAAGCAGTCGTCGGGCAGGGACAGTCGACAAAGAGAGACAGCGGTCGGGACAACGGCATTGAGACAGAGGTCGCACGAGAAGAAAAGCTTGCTGCTGCTCAATGCTCACTAGGGTTTGGGAACAAGAAGAAAGGGAAAGGTAGGGAGAAAACACCCGGGACAGAGGCCACGCAAGAAGAAAAGCTCGCAACTGCTCGACGCTCGCTAGGGTTTGTGAACAGGAAGAAAGGGAATGACAAATTGGCTGAAACGGAAAGGCTCCGAAATTCGAAAAAGGCTGAGGGCATTGGCTAATATCAGGGGTGCAACTTAGGTCGGTTCCGTTTGGATAGTGATCTACCCTACCCATACCCTATTTGTAAAAGGCATACCCTACCGTACCCATTCGTCGGTTCAGTTCCTAGTATACCCTACCCTACCGTACCCATTCGTCGGTTCGTTTATTAGTATACTCTACCCTACCCTACCCATTACCCATAAGGTCGGTTCTGATTTCGATTCAGTTCCTTTAATACTCAAATACAATATTTTAAAAAAAATTCTATATTATCTTAAATAATTTAAAATAATACTCATTTATGTTTTAAAATAATAAGTACATATATTATTGTTTATATTGTTACATAAAAATATGAAGTATAGACTATCATGACTCAATCATTAAAACTATTAATATATTATAATTACAAGTCACAAGCATATTTATAAGAGTCTTTCGAAAGTCAACGGCGTATATATAAATAAGCGAACTAGTTTTATACTCTACAATGTACAAAAGTCATTTAAAATTGAATTTGTTAAAATATGTGTGCGCATAAAATGTCAAAGACAAACTATAATATATACTATATAATATATATTATGCACTTAATTAATTACCCATATGAGTACATATGCGGGTCGGTTATGGGTACCCAATGTATCTACCCTGTCCGTACCTTATTTGAGGAGGCGGGTAATAATTCGGACCCTACCCATACTCATGAGTAATATTTTTCTACCCTACCCTATCCAAATTACGGTAGGATCGGTGGGTACCCTACCCAAGTTGCACCCTTAGCTGATATATCATGTATTATAATAAAATATTTATATTATATAAATAGAATCTCAAGTTCGGGTTTACAGGGCTTGGGTTTACCTGAACCCGAGAATGGTTAGAATTCGGTCCGGGTTCGAGCTAAACAATGTTGAGTTTTAGCATTGATTATCCTCAGGGTTTGAGGGTCGGGTTCGAGCCAAATCCGACCCAAGTGGCACCCCTAGCTAAGGGCATGCCTATTTTAATATCCGTGTGAGGTGGAATGAGTTGATGTGGGAGCATAGTTTTTAAAATTAATTATCGATTTATTTAATAACTTTATATTAATTATTTTTCTACTACCTACCTTCAATAACTTTATTTATTTTAACTTTATCTTCATTTTTTTTATATCAAATACTCGTTTCTTAAAATATTCACTTTTTCACTCATCACCTATCTCATAATCACACAAAATTTCAACCAACTAAACATCCTCAGAGAGACCACTTGGTACATGGGATAAAGAGAAAAGTGGAATGTAATGATAGGAATATTGTGGAAAGGTGCGGGAGTCATGTAAATTGTTATATTATAGAGATTTTTTTTAAAAAATAGTACTAATCTAAAAAAAAAGATTAGACTATAAAGAGAAAGATAAAAAAGGTAAGATAATTATATGATTAAAATGTGAAATATCAATTAACAAGTGTATGGGAGAGACTAGGAAGTGTTTCCTCCTCCATTTACCAAAAAAGTTGCGTAAATACGTAACAAAATTAAATGAGAATAATGGCTTTCTCATGTAACTACATCATATTTGAAGGTGGATTTAGATGAATAATGTTTCAATGTATCCTAATACATTGGAATTCAAGATGCAAAATCTTATTTTTTAATTTTTTAAATTTTTTTATAAAATTGTTAACCTAAGTATATTTAATTTTTATGTTAAATTTTACCACCTTTTGAAACGTGTAAAACAAAGGTATTTTAGTCATTTACAAAGAACTGAAATCTTTACTATTTAATATATATATATATATATATACATATCCAAAAGTAATAAATTTAATATATAGATTAAATATACCTAGATTAACAAAACACCACCACCTTTGGAGAAATAGCAAAAGTTGGAGTGACACATGTCCACATTATGTTTGACGCAATGAAACTGCTACTAGCCCTCTTGAACTGCATGAGCTTTTGCTTAATGTTCTCTTCTAATGATTTTTCCACACCCATTGTCGTGGTCTCGCAATACCTTCTTAGCTTCATGACTTGTAATGTTTAGGGCAAATTCTTTATACATTTATGAATTTTATTTTTAATTTTACTTATACTTACAGATTTTCAAAAATATCTTTTATATTTTGAATTTTTATCTTCATTTCACATATACATATACTGTTAGAGATCGTTAACTCTTTATGAAATGACTAATATGCTATCTCTAATTATAATTTTGTAGCAAAAATTCATATTATAATGACTATTTAGTAATTCTATTAATTATAAAATAATATATTACTTGAAGATGAATTTCTAATTTTGAGCAAAATAACTTCAAATTATATTAAGGTTTGGATGCATTTGCTATTTCACACGAGGCTTAATAACTCATTTAGCGGATTTCTAATAACATGAGCATATATGAAATTGATATGAAAATTTCCAGTATAAGAGTCACTTTTGAAAATTGGTGAATATAAATGAAATTAAGAGTAAAAATTATCGGTATATATAGAATTTACCCTAATATTTATTTATAAGGGATCTATGATAGTGTGGATAATGATGATAGTATCAGTCATGTTTTTGAAAAACATGAGAATAATGTGATATAATATAAATAAAGCGAAAACAAATAATTTAGTTATATGGCAAAATGATTGAAGTATAAGAATATATTGAAAAAGTAGAGTAATTAAATTATTAAGATATTAAATAATTTTTTAAAAATATACAATAAAAACAAGAATGTTTGCTTCTCCAAACTTCTCTTACTAAACAAAGTCTAAAAGACCATATTTTCTAGAAAAATTAAATGTCCCATTTAGTAGGTGTTCAATACTTTCCATGCTTATTTTATAGAAAACTAGTTAAAATTTTGATTGCACAAATATCCAACTTTTTAATTTTACTTTTATATTTCAATATTTTTATATAATTGCTCCATTTTTTATATCAAAGTCGATCATATAATATCACTTTCACATTTTTAAAAATATTTTATTTCTCACTTTTCTAGTATTCTCCTTGCCGAGCACAACTAGTAAACAAAGTATATTATTTCCTTTTATGTCTATTAATTTTCTTCATTTATTTTATTTTCATTATTAAATTTTTTCTAAAAATATTCTTTAGATTGCTATATGTTTTAAAAATTTATAGTTTGACTATATATTATTATTATTTTTTATATGATTTGCTATTATTATATATTTATATGAAATTCTAAACTTAATACTCTTAAATAAAATATAAATGTATAAATCTAACTTCAAATCCAAAATTCAATCTGAGCTTAATTTTCAAAAATAAAGTTAAAGTTTTATAAATGTTAGAGTTAGAGTCAATGTTTGATAAATGAGGAATGATTCCGTTAGTTCAAAATAAACAAATGTTTCATGTAACCCATTTCAAAAAATTTATTTAGAACAATTTTTTTGTTGTTTTTTCGTACATTTATTTATTTAAGTATATTTAACATATGAACCAAGTTTTAACATTTTTGGATATGTGTATATATTTTTAAATTTTTTTTAAAGACAAGGGCGTTTTAAATACCCATGTACTTAAAAATCCAAAATAAATATATATACATATTAAATACCCATGTATTTAAAAATCTAAAATAAATATATATACATATCCAAAAATAGTAAAACTTGGTTTATAGATTAAATA
This sequence comes from Annona squamosa, assembly GCA_035584095.1. Lineage (NCBI taxonomy): Eukaryota > Viridiplantae > Streptophyta > Magnoliopsida > Magnoliales > Annonaceae > Annona > Annona squamosa. Next base: position 50,512,687 of record JAXCLR010000063.1, on the reverse strand, counting down.
TAACTAGATTAACATGTTTATAAAAATATTTTT
>JAXCLR010000063.1:50495987-50507544 GCA_035584095.1 Annona squamosa | reverse complement strand
TGTGTGGATAGTTGTGTAGAAATGATTGAAAAGTAGGGTAGTTGTATAGGAAAATGGGAAAAAATAATTAAAAAATACGATAGTGATGGAGCGTGAAAAGTTTTAGATTGAAAAGCTTTAAGTTGACATTTTTTATGGTTTGCCAAACGCACCTCAAAAGTTTTACAACTTTCCAAACACACCCTAAGAATTTAGATTTTGTTCAATTCATGATTAATTTGAAATGTGAAGAAAAAATATGAATTAGAAAAAAATAACATGCTGTGGTTTTATTGATGCTGTTCTTTTAAAAGTACGTAACAAGACCACTGCGAATGTTTTTAATGTTTCCTTTCACCTTTTCGAAAAGCCGAAGCAGACAGGACGGGGGTCAACGAAGAAACCAAAAAATGCAAGAGCAGGTGGGTGGAAATGGAATACAGGTTGAAAGAATCTACGACGGCCATCTGGGGACTATTGATTCACTAGATACACCAGGAAATCATGATTGCATTTCAGATCTGGCGTAAAATGGTGGCCGGAATTTAAGCCATATGTTGGATTATTAGTTGTTACTGAAATATCGCATTGGGGGCCATGCAACTTTCTCTTTAACCAACCCTGCACTGCAATCTACGCGTAAATATAAAATTTTTTTATAAAAAATAAAAAATCTCTCTCTCCCCCTCTCTCTCTCCTTCCCATTTCTGGATCTAGCGGCGTCGGGAGGATTTCTCCACTTCCTCTCAAAAGCTCTCGCACAGATCTCTCTTGTGGATCGCCTCTTGGCAGCGCAGAAATGGGGAGAAACTGCCACGTTCCCCTCGTCGCCTCCTTCTTCCTCCTCTTCTTTCCCTCCGCCCTGGCCGAGATCAAAACCCTAACCATCACCGCCGACTCCCGCCCCATGATCCTGATCGAGAAGTTCGGATTCACCCACACCGGCCGCGTTGCAATCTCCATCTCCAATGTCGTGTACGACAGCTCCAACCCTACGCTGCTGCCACCGCTTCCGTCGCTCTTCGGCTTCTTCCTCCTCTCCCAGGAATCCCTCCTCCGGATTCTTCAGGAATCCCAGCAAAACTCCCACTTCTGCGTCCTCTCCTCCCACTACATCATCAGTCTCTTCACCTTCCAAGATCTCTCCACCAATTCCAAGTCCTTCAACCACTCCTACCCCGTCACCGATCCCAACGAATACTCCCTCTTCTTCGCCAACTGCGCGCCGGAATCCCAGGTCACCATGTCGCTCCGCACAGAGATTTACAACCTCGACCCCTCCGCCGGCTCCTCGAGAGTCAAGGACTACCTCCCCGCAGGTCAGACACAGCTTCCGCTCCTCTACTTCTCTTTCTTCGTTGCCTATGTTGTGTTCGTTGTTGTTTGGATCCTCGTCTGCTTGCGCAACAAGCGGTCCGTCCACCGCATCCACCTCCTCATGGGGTTGCTGGTCTTGATCAAGGCCCTCAATTTGCTCTGCGCCGCCGAGGACTATCACTACACTAAGGTCACCGGGACGCCCCACGGCTGGGACGTCCTCTTCTACATATTCCAATTCATCAGGGTCACGCTGCTTTTCACGGTCATCGTTCTCATTGGCACGGGTTGGTCCTTCCTCAAGCCCTTCTTGCAAGAGAGGGAGAAGAAGGTGCTGATGATCGTCATCCCGCTGCAAGTCGTGGCCAACGTCGCCTCCGCAGTGATTGGCGAGACAGGGCCTTTCATTAAAGACTGGATGACCTGGAACCAGGTGTTCCTGCTGGTCGATATTGCGTGCTGCTGCGCGATTATCTTCCCGATTGTGTGGTCGATTCGGTCGTTGAGGGAGACTTCGAAGACCGACGGGAAGGCTGCGAGGAACCTAGCCAAGCTGACTCTGTTCAGGCAGTTCTACATTGTGGTCGTGGGGTACTTGTACTTTACAAGGATTGTGGTCTATGCTCTCAGGACAATTGCTGCTTACAAGTATCAATGGGTCAGTGCAGCTGCTGAGGAGGGTGCAAGCCTTGCTTTCTACTTGTTTATATTTTATATGTTCCAGCCAGTGGAGAAGAATGAATACTTTGCTGTTGATGATGATGAAGAAGAAGCTGCACAACAGGCTCTCCGAGATGATGATTTTGAGCTTTGAAATGAGAAATTATAGGGGGGAATGGAAGTGGTTAACAATGTCAAGTCTGATGGGAATCACAGGTCCTAAATGTAACATCTAGAAAGATGGGCTGCTGGAACTTTTGATTAAAAAGTTTTCTTTTTATATCCGGTTCATGTTTTCTATGTATCTCTTTGCAGTAACAATTCATTATGTTCTTTTTTATCTTTTGGTCTCGGTCATGGATATCCAAGGGTTGGAATTGTGTTGGATCTTATTCGTTACTTCGAAATGTGGAGTACTTGTTATCCCATTTTAGTTACCTTTTTTCATTCTTTCAGTCTGCACTAGTATATGCCAAAAAAAAAAAAAAAATCATTTGCAAAGCAATATCATATGTTTTCATCATTTTGTTTAAAAAGTCTAGTTGTCGTGGTCTTACCATGGAGAACAACAGTAAGGGGTCTGCTGAAGATAGATATGCACCTCGCGTTTTCATCAATCAAGTTTGTGATGGCATTTGACTTGCCAAGCTAAATTGAAACAACTAAATGAATAACATCAAAATAAGCCCTATTGGGATGGCTAATAGCCTATGGCCAATATTTTGTAATTATTGCTAATTAGGAGTGTGTTTGGTAATGAATAAAACTTTTGATGAAAAGTTTTGAAAAGTAAAAGTTGTCAAATGATGTGATATAATATGAATAATGATAAATAGTAAAGTGGATAAAGTTAAAATAGATAAGTTAGTTGTGTAGAAATAATTGAAAGTTAGGTTAGTTGTATAGGAAAATGTGAAAAAATAATTAAAAAATATGATAGTTGTGGAGAATGAAAAGTTTTAGATTGAAAAGTTTTAACTTGACATTTTCTACTAATTGACAAACACACCCTAGGATGTCACTTGCCTTAGCCTAGGGCGTGGTTAAAATTTTATCAACTTTTTGAAGCTTTCATATCGGATTATGTAATTGGGGCCCAGATGTAGCTTAGGTTTCCAAAATTTTAAGGTTCAGTGTCTTAGCCGTGTGTAAGATGACCCTTACAATTTGTGGTTTCGTCGGTCTCTCACATCAATGTTCTTTATTATTATTATTATTTTAAAATTTATCTTTGTGTCTCACCTTCTGTTTCTGTTGGGCTAGTTTGGAAAATTCCTGAAGTTGCGGTGCAAGCGTTTTTTTTCTATGAGAAAATGGTTGATAAATATGCCATCCAAAAATGCTCTACTTAGCTGGGTGGTTGTACTGGTGGTGCATTTTTTGTCCTTGGCTCTGAATGTGTATCTTGCAATCTGTCTAACAAAGCTGCAGGAGATCTAAGCTACCCTCCAACATGCAAAAGAATCTACCAAATATCTAAATTTTGGGTATTAAACAAGGAAATTAGCTAGAAAATATGACCGTATTGTTTTGCTTCCAACTGATATCATTTGAATTGCATTGTTGTCTCGAATAAACACAAAAAGTAGATGGAACCAGGTGGATTTAAGAAAGGAAAGGGGGTAAAAGAGTACCGCGGGCATACTGCAAGAATAACGAATCGAGAAATTAGTTTCTAAGTTGTTAGAAACTCGAATGTTCAGTGAAAATGGGGTAGTGCATGAGAAAATTTCTTTCCTAGTTGATGAAATTGCTCCAAGTTTCTAATGTTGTTGACTACATCTTTCACATCTGCAGGAAATGATCTGAGGACTAAGGAACGTTTTTTCTGTTGGTAATTTTATACCACAAATATACGGTGTTCATCCGTATCTCTTTCTACCAAGCCTCAGTGGGGTATACAGGCCTTCGATGTGGACAATTTACTATGATTGTGAGCAGGCCCAACGTGAGTCTTCACAATCAATGGTGTGGAATAGGGTTGGGAATTGGGTCAAGCCATACCAGGTCAAGGTTTGTCCAACCTTAACCTTATTTTTTAAAAATTGAGTTTGATCTTCTTTTTATACCAGGTCAGGATAAAATCGGTTTGACATTTTTTTTAATAGGTTCGGGACAAACTTCGGGTCAGTATCGAACCGGTTTCGGGATAACGGGTCGGGTAAAAAATACGGGTCAAATAAGATAATTTTAAGAATTTATGTACCTATCAAACATAAATATACATCTATACTAAATTTAAATATTAATGCTTCAATATTTCACTAATTATTAAAAATACGTGATTAAGAAAACAAAACATTTGAAAATATATTATAAATTTATGAAAATAAGTTAATATAGAATTACACATAAGGGTTATATATGTATAAATTCTTTTTATTGATTTCTATATTGCTTTTTGAATAAATCGATTCTTCTATTGTTAATAGAGTTGATTATAAAAAAAGTGAGAATTTTGAAAGAAAATAATTATAATATTTAAACATGAGCTTATAATTTTTAATAAACTAATATATACGGGTAGGTCGAATTCTTTGGATTAGGACATGGTTGACCCACCTGACCCTGTTTTTGAATTCGGGACAAAATTTTTGACCTATTCCTATACCGGGTCAAAAATATTAATTTTATCCGGCCAAAAACAGGTCGGGTCAAAGTCGGGTCACGGGTCGACCCACCCAAATTCCAACCCCTGAAGGAAGTAACCAACAAACGGCCGTTTGGAAGCATCTAATGGAACAAGACTTAGATGAGGAGAATGGATGAGAATTGTTGCATATAGAGAAACAAAAGATAGCAATAGAAATAGAGAAAAGTAATATTGAGAAAAAGAAAAATAGGATTTTTATATACTGAAAAATGAATTGTTGCATATAGAGAAACAAGAGATAGCAATAGAGAAAAGTAAATTGAGAATAAGAAAAATAGGATTTTTATATATTGAAAAATGAAATAATGTATAGAGAAGGAAAAGCCATCCAATCTTCATCTTATATGAAATGCTTCGAGAGCAGGCGAGCCAGGGGCCGCATACTGCATGGCAATGAGGGAAAGAGTGCAATGGGGTTAAAGCTCTTGTAACGGATCTGCAACACTGCAACCAACTAGTTGAGCAGGAGCTCTCTTTTTTTTGTTTTTTTGATACTTTTTAAGCCGGCAGCGTAAACGTCACCGAGAATTCTTGTAATAGTCTAGCAATTTTCTTGTAATAGTTTGAATTATTCCATGTTCTGAATCTGTTCTGTAAGAAAAGAAAGAGGCCTCTGTTTAGTCTTCTTCTTCTTTTTTTTTTTGGGATGTAAAGCCTCTGTTTAATCATCGATGTTCACGAAATGCGCAATGAAATTTAACACAAGAAAATTCCCAGGATGCAATTTTATAGGAACCGAGGTTCCATCTTTCTGTTTTGTATTTGGGCCTCCGTTTCTTCCGCAAATATGTACTGCAAGAGAGAGACCTGCAAATCAATATGTTTTTCTTCAGGCCTTTGATCAAAATTCCCGTGGCAGTAATGAAACATGCATGAGGAAAAAAGACACTGTCATAAAGGAGGAATAAATAACTGCAAATCAATGAAGGAATAAAGAGAAATATGACAGTATTAGCAGCTTATAAAGAGAGAAAGGGTAGGGTCCATATATCTTCCCAAATGAGATATTACACTGTCCAACGATTACAAGCTCCAGATATGGATATGAGCTCATGAAGTGCATGTAGTGATTATATAATACGAGCGACTATACCAATATACTGTTCAATATCAAATTATCAATGGAACAAATATCATAATTACTTAATCCTACCGATAAACAACAAAAGGTGCAGAAAATGACGACAACCCGTTATAGCTCATTTTCATACCTTATTCACTGCATTGAAAAAAGAGAAAATAAAAAAAGCTCATTCTACTGCTGTCCAATACCCACTGATCCATAATTGAAAGTGCTTAAAAATACCTTGCCAAATCTAGTTGTTCTCGACGGAAGTCAAGGAACTCACGAAACCTAAATTATGTATTTCTCATTGGTCTATCAAAAAATTGTCCCCTTTGCAATCTTAAAAAATGCAAGGCATCAAATTCACTGTATTATTCGCAGTCAAAGAAAGAAATCACAGACATCGTCCAGTATATATATAGAGAGAGAGAGACATATATATCTGTGAAACCTGAATCGAACGAACTCCTAATTCGTAGTCCAGCAGCCAAACCTCGTGAATGCAACTCATCATCCCTGTAAGGCACGTCAAAATATGAGTTGCATGGATGTCACTAACTTCCATATTGAAATTGGCAAAGGTGAAGCATTGTTCCAATGAAAATTTCTGGCATGGCTAGGATACAGAAACATCTCAGGACAAACAGCAGTTTAAGTTGGTGCATTACACAAGTGGGTGAAGGTCATTTAATATGCATAAATTCATTTTGTTCCTTGTTTCAGAACCGTGGCCTGTATTTCCAAGTAGGTCTCCACCCCCCACCCATTAGTGCAAGACTGCAAGTCCTGCCAGGCCAACCTGAATTTTCCGCAAGCTTGAACAACAGAAATGTACTACCACAGTTATGGCCAAGAATGAGTAAGACACAACCACAGTTCACTTACAACCAGGGACAAAATAGTCATATTTCCCAGTAATCATTTATTTATTCTTTGGCCACTCATTTATTGCCCAAATGGATCCATGCATGTAATCGTATTTCTCTGCGACAGTCAGCTAATTGTTGGAATCAGCAATAAAGGATTAAATAGTGCTTATGAAAAACAAAGTTCCAAATCCATGATCAGGTTAGTAGGCTGCTTTTCTCCAACTAATTTTTGAAAAGAAAGGCCGTAGATATGATCCAATTAAGGACGTGAACCATAAAATATCATCATTGAAAAAACAAGTAGTTCCCGTGAGAGTTAGAATATATAGCAATTCACTGAGCATCGAAGGTGCTAACAAGCTGAACTAAAATTGGATGAAATTGCAGTTGAAGTTTGCCTGTATTACTAGGAGAACTGATTCCCCCCAGTCATTTCTATTATTTCCTCTATTACGCCACATTACGCCACCATGAAGGCCAACCGCTTGGCCATGATAGTCTGCTGATCAGACTGCATCACATATGCTTACATCAATCAGAATCATTCAAATAATGGTGCCCGCCATAATAAATTAATGCAAGTTTCCAAATCCACAATCAAAGACTGATGAAACAATATAATTCACGGAAAAAAATAAAAATACCCAGATGGATTTTCAACGAATTATTCGAAGGCAACATGAGCTCCTACGAACCGCATCTTCTCAAGTCAATTGTAAGAAAACATGCAAACCATCAATCAAAATTAATTAGAAATGAGAAAGATGAAGGAAGAAGAGAGCACTTAGAGGAGGAGAAGAGAAATCTACATACTTCTCTGCCTCTTCTTTTCTTTTCACCATCTAAAGCGGCGGAGAGCTGCTGATGGAGATGTCAGCGTCTTGATCCGGGAAGAAAAAGAAGGAAAAAAAAAAAAAGGAAAATGGAAACCTCACTCAAGAAATTCTGTTGCTTGAGAGAGGAAAAGGAAGTCTGTTGATTCTTTGATTTGAGTAGCGCTATTGGATCAGGACAAAAGCATGTTGGATGGACTCGCCAGCAAAAGGTGTGGCAGTCAGCCTCCATTTAGAATCTGTTTTTCCTTGTTCTGTACAGAAGCCCTGGTCAGGTGAACAAGAATACAAATCTAAAATTATACGTCACGTTGCCAAACGAAGGTATTTCGTGCGCTGGAGTCAGCTTGACAGACTGAAAAATTCCTTGTTCATACGCGTCCATGGTCAGGAAAGCAAACATAGAAATGATAAGAGCTTCTTTCCTAGGATCTGCGAGCTTCTATAACCAATTGCAACGCGTTGTAACAACCTAAAACAGAGGATATGAAAATGTGCAGTTGGGACAACATGAAGAAGCAAAAATGACTCCCAAAATAGAAGCAGTTGGGTTAGTTCCCACATGCTGTTATCAATTGCTAGTGCAGCAGAGTGGTTTAAAAAGCTCCTTCTGGTTGCTCTTGAAATCCTCCTCCAGCCTCTTTTTCATGGACAGAACAATGAAAAAGGTTCTCTTGCCTGCATTCCTGTCAATTCCTACTACTATCAAATAAAAGATCCTGTCAAGCTCCACACTCCAAATCGGCTAGGTACGAGGTAATAGGTGCAAATGCAACAGGCAATAAATCATTTGAAGCTGGTGAAAGGAAACTTTTTTTGTGCACAACTGAATGTGGTTTGACACACGCCATCTTTAACAAGCATAGAAGGAAGTGGATCTCTAAGAAAGACAACCAACCAATTTGTATTCCTAGCAACGAAACGGAATAATGGATGAATATTTATCACATACCAATGAAAGCTCGGTAAACAGACATACCAGTTACACATGTTTTTTCACTTGCCAACCCAAAGTATCACAAGCAGTTCAGGCCTTCAATGGAAGAGTTGGAACTATCGCTTGGCTGATTCCTCTGATACTTCATCATAATCCAATTCCCACCAATGCCTCCCACAGTCCTCGCCCACCACACTGTCGTTGTCAAAATCAGAGCTTCCGAAAGCATCATCATCTCTGCTGCCCATCATTACGATTTACACGATCATCTGAATTGCTGTTGATCCTTTCCGCCCAAGCCCCTTATTTTCTTCCCGTTCTATTTTAATATCAGCCTTCCATTTCTATGAACCGCTTCGATCTTGTGTGGTTCCGTAGCCCAAAGATACGTACTTTTCATAATTATTTTCCACATATATGCCGGACTCATCGAAATCATTCATCATAAACTGGGTAAGGAGATGTGAAGTTATATTTTCTAAAAGTGTGAGAATGACGTGATATGATAAAATTAACGTGGTAATAAATAGGATAAGTATGCGATAAAATAATTAAAATATAAAAATAAAAATAAAACAATTAAGTAATTAAAATATCACATTACTTTTTCAGAAATTTGGATAGAGAATTGAGAAAGTTGCTTCCCACCCACCGAACTTGTATACGTTTTATTTTTATATATTTTAAAAATAAAAATTAACATGACAAATGTGCCTCGTATCCTTTTTTGATCTCCTACAAAAGAAAAAGTAAAAAAAATCAAAAAGGAAAAATTTGTTAGTCAGATGAATGCACCTGTACAAAAAGAAAAACATATTTGTGGGCATCAAGCACGCATATCGTCGACGGCAAAGAAGTATTTCCATGAACAGGCGTGATTTTGTTAGTTTGACCTAGCGTACGCAAGTAAACTCTTTAATTAGTTTTTTGCGTCTTTATCAACTTATTAATTTCGATATATTTAATTTATAAATCAAATTTGAACTTCTTGAAAGTGAGCATATATTTTTTTGGATTTTTAAATATTGTGGTATTTTAGCTATTTTTAATGTTGAAAATTACTAAAATAATTTTAAATTTTAAAATTTAAAAAATATATACACATTTTACGAATAATAACATTAAATACATCTAGTGATGCACTGACAAGATGATGTATCTTCTATGAATAGGATGTAGAATCTCGGACAATGCTCGATTGTTTGAATCCATCATTCATTTATTTTTTCCCTCAAGAGTCAGTGACTCTGAGATGGCTAGGTAGGTTCGACAGCCAGCCACGCGAGGACTTCCGTGACCGTCGCACCTACCCGCCAACTCGGGTGCCCTTAGGCCCTCACCTACCTCCTTCGGCTTTGGAAAGAAAAAGATGATTAACAAGAAATCTTTATATTTCGGATGTGTTTGGCAACAAAGAAAAAATATCAACTCAAAAATTTTCAATCTAAAACTTTTTTTTATCTATAATTTTTATATTTTTTAATAATTTTTTTACATTTTCCTATACAACTACCATACTTTCAATCATTTCTACACAATTACCTATACAATTAACCTATCTATTTTAACTTTATCATCTTTACTCCTCATCATTACCCCTATTATATCATATCATTTGACAACTTTTACTCTCCAAAACTTTTCATCAAAAATTTTATCCATTCCCAAATACACCCTTCATTGAAAAGTTTAATATCTCGTTATTTTAAAACCCCACTTTAGAAATAATTTCAAGATATTTAATGAAATATAAGCCCTTGGAAAAACGATGTTATCTTATAACACTGGGTTTTTGCTTCCGAACTACCTTAATTTGCAGGCATATCTCTTAATTTCAGAAAAAAATAACCTGTAAAATTTTTGTAAAATTGTAAATGCGTCCCTTTTATTAAGATTCTACCGTTGTTAATTAAGTATGAATAAAATAATGAAAATGTCTATGTTAATAATATTACAACAAACTTTATAATTTATAATCATTATTTTCCTTGTAATTATTGTAAAAACTATTGAAAATAATATAAATATTAAGGGTGAAAATTGAGGTGGGTTAGGGTATGACTACCGTAAGCATTACTTGTTATACCAAGTCAAGACGACGTTAGTTTCATATTCACCTTTCAGCAGTGTTTTTGTATAAACTTTGAATTGATTTTGAACATTGGTTGAAAAGGCAAGTAAATATGTGATAGTTTTAAAATTTTATATATACATCAATATAAAGCTATCTCTATTTTAATATCAGCCTTCCATTTCTATCAACAGCTTCGATCTTGTGCGGTTCCGTAGCCCAAAGGTAGGTACTTTTTGTAATTATTTTCCACATACATGCCGGACTCATCGAAATCATTTATCATACTATTTATTGGTAAACTGGGTGACGAGATGTGATGTTATATTTTTTAAAAGTGTGAGAATGACGTGATATGATAAAATTAACGTGGTAATAAATAGGATAAGTATGCGATAAAATAATTAAAATATAGAAATAAAAAGAAAATAATTAAGTAATTAAAATATCACATTATTTTTTGAGAAATATGGGTAGAGAATTGAGAAAGTTGCTTCCCACCCACCTAACTTTTATACGTTTTATTTTTATATATTTTTAAAATAAAAATTAACAAGACACATGTGCCTCGTATCCTTTTTTGATCTTCTACAAAATAAAAAGTAAAAAAATCAAAAAGGAAAAATTTGTTAGTCAGATGAATGCACCTATACAAAAAGAAAAACATATTTTTGGGCATCAAGCCGACATGTCGTCAACGGCAAAGAAGTATTTGTATGAACAGGCGTGATTTTGTTAGTTTGAGCTAGTGTTCGCAAGTAAACTCTTTAATTAGTTTTTTGCTTTTTTAGCAACTTATTAATTTCAATATATTTAATTTATAAATCAAATTTGAACTTCTTGAAAGTGTGCATATATTTTTTTGGATTTTAAAATATTGTGGTATTTTAGCTATTTTTAATGGTTGAAAATTACTAAAATAATCTTAAATTTAAAATTTAAAAAAATATATACACATTTTACGAATAATAACATTAAATACATCTAGTGATGCATTGACAAGATGATGTATCTTCTATGAATAGGAAGTAGAATCTCGGATGTTTGAGGGTGTGTTTGGTTGTAGGTAAAACTTTTGGGGTGTGTTTGGTTAAAGTAAAACTTTTGATGAAAAGTTTTTGGAATAGAAGTTGTCAAATCAATAGAAAGTGATGTGATATAATAGGAGTAAT
>JAXCLR010000063.1:50456370-50483751 GCA_035584095.1 Annona squamosa | reverse complement strand
ATTGCTTTAATTTTTTTTAAGGGTATATATTTACATGTATCTTAACAAGTATTACTTTGAATCCCGAAGACATCTTAGCAAATTTATTGCTTTAATTTTTTTTAAGGGTATATATTTACATGTATCTTAACAAGTATTACTTTGAATCCCGAAGACATCTTACAAATTTAGAGACATGACGCCACCAAAAAATTAAGGAGGCAGAACACCCATGTTACTAAAGGAAGACCAAACTGCTCCTATAACATTTTTACCTAAAATCACCCTAACATTTTTATTTGAAATCCCATGTCAAACCAACAAAATTTGGAAACACAGCTCCCATTTCGGCAAAGGCAGACCACCTCCTCCTCATAACATTTTTACTCGAAATCCACGTCTAAGTGAGATTAAACTTACATCCCGTTAGTGCAGCACCTTTATCGTCATTTGGATGCTTGGTTGGTAATAAAATTACTGTACTTTTAGTTTAATTACATATGGGTTAATAAACAATGGGGTGTCATTAACTACTTGGTAATAAATTTTATTACCAAAAACGAAATATATTATGGTCAATAATATCTAATATGATCATAAAGTTACTTTAATTTGCAAACAGTTTTCATAATGGGATACATAGGAGCCCGATTTTATTGTATATTAATTTTAATTTGCCTCCATGCTCTTGGGAGCATAAGATCGAGCTCCGGATACATAAAAAAAAAAAAGGGCAGCCCGGTGCATCAAGCTCCCGCTATGCGCGGGGTCCGGGGAAGGGTCGGACCACATTGGGTCTACAGTACGCAGCCTTACCCTGCATTTTTGCAAGAGGCTGTTTCCACGACTCGAACCCGTGACCTCCAGGTCACACGGCGACAACTCTTACCGTTGCGCCAAGGCTCCCCTTCGAGCTCCGGCTACATATGTTTGCAAAATCTATAAAAATGACAAGTTCTAAAAAAATAGCCAAAAAAAGGGAAGGAACATGCAAATAACACCTAATAAACAATGAGTTGAACTTTCTAATATGTAATACTTGTTTTTCATAGCATACAAATTTCTTTGCAAGAAAATATTAGAGATAGAGTTCCTTATAATTATTTAACATCATAAATTAACCCGGCAAGGTTTTCCAACTACAAATACTACTCATATTTGCAGTCCGCTTATTAATTGTTGCGTGGGACATTGACTTTAAGGTGGCGAAAGTCGAAACTCGACAATAAGTGGGAGGCTTCTGCTAAGCCTGTCAACCTCCCGCACAAACATATTGTTTATATGCTCCAAACATTTATACTAACATCGACCTCACTTTTGTGATTGCTTTCACTATTAGGAAATATTTTAATGAAACTTCTTAAGATTTATGCGCCAGGACATTTTAATAAGATTTAATTTATTTATTGTATTTATTTATATGCATATTTTTATAATACTAAAAAATAATTTCAATTTGATACTTAGGTAAATTGTAACTATTATCTATAGCGAAACTATAACAACAGTTTATACATAAAATTTGTGCAGTTAATTATCATACTGTTACAAATAAAAATGCAGCTATAATTCGCAAGAAAATCTAAATAGCTATGTTAAATATTAATTTTGGCTGCATATAAAGAAAAATAGGTTGGATTTGAGTAACTGATACTACCCTTAGGCAGCCATGTATATGCGACCAAATATATTAGTGTAAGAAATGAACTTTTAGCAAAGTATGTATTAATTTACACTCCCATGTTATTATATATATGCGGCTAAGTAACTACGAATCAATCGTAAAAAGCTTTAGCTATAATTATTTGAAATTTTCCTTAAAAGTCTTTCTTTTTTATTGATATATTTACATATATTTCAATATTTCTTAAAATGAAGTTTGAGACATTCTTATAAATTGAAAAAGATGCAGTTCTACATAGAAATCCTAAGACACATAACTCCACCTAAAGATTTTTCTAGAGATAAAAGCTCTCCAAAACTCTCCATTGCGATGGGGAGAGTTCAAACCCACATCCTCCCCTGTACAGGGAGATGAGGTGTACCAATGTCCTCATTGGCAAAAGTCATTCTTATAATGACAAATTTTGTTGCTAATTTTTTTTTGCAATATCTCTTATACTGTTATCACCAAAAATTATTATTTAACAATAATAATTATGAGAAATGATCCTGTTATCTAGGGTTAAGCAAATACATTGCTTAGCGCACATCAAAAAATTCGTTTATAATAGTTTTTTTTACTTTTTTTTCATATACTTGTTTATTTAAGTGTATTTAATATATAAATTAACTTTTGCCATTTTTGGACGTGTGTATATTTTTTTGAAAATTTAAAAAAATATTTTTAAAAAATCTCAAAAAAAAATATACTTGTATCAAAAAATAGTAAAACTCAGTTTATATATTAAATACACTTAGATAAACAAGTTGACAAAAAAGGCAAAAAAATATTGTAAATAGGTTTTTGGGGTAGGCTAAGTGAAACATCCGCTTAGTTCGGGTTAATGGAATCATTCCTCAATAATTATTATAGGGCAAAACAGTGTCTTTCACATCCAAAGTGTTAATTGCCGCTACAAATATGTTATAAAGGGTGTGTTTGACAATTGATAGAAAATATCAAGTTAAAACTTTTCAATCTATAACCTTTCACTCTCCACAACTATTATATTTTTTTTATTACTTTTTCACATTTTTCTATACAACTATCTTACTTTTCAATCATTTCTACATAACTATCCACACAATTAACCTATCTATTTTAACTTTATCCTTTTTACTACTCATCATTACGTCTATCATATCACATCATTTAATAACTTTTATTCTATAGAACTTTTCATCAAAAGTTTTATTCATTACCAAATAAACCCAAAATATTAATTTTCTCGTGGTGTATTGGATACATTCGCAGCCAAACAAACATTACATGCAACAAAAACTAGTTTCTTTAATAAAGTTTGTTGTGCATGCTGTGCAGAGACGTATAATTTGGACATCTATACCATCCGGGTTAATTAATCCCCAAGAAAGGATTCGATAGGGGATTTCGGTTTGAGCGGTTGACTTAAATCAACTAGTTAAACTTCAAGCCCATTTACAATTACCATGGAACTTGCAGTTTGAAGCCCTTGATTAAGCTGAGTTTATCTCGAGACTACAATTTTCCTTTCCCGTGAAAATTATTTAGTTAGCACTACAAAAAAAAATCTAAGATTTCAGCAAACCAACGCCCAAAATTGGGAGTGCAGCAATTTTTATTTATTTCTTGATGAACGAGAGTAGTGCCTCGCAAGAAATTAAGATGTTTTGAGCTAATTCAGAAGGCCTGCCCAGGCATCTTGGCTAAATGCGATCATCGAAGTGGACCATCGGATTGTTGGGGTTCATATTCCAATTTGTGAAGGACAACCCGAACATACAACCCCTGCGGCAGTCCATACCAAAATAATCATATTACCATCGGAATCTTTCACGTTATGTAATAATTCGCAAGGTATTTCTAAGTCATCTGTATATTAATCCCAGATCCACATTTTATGGTACATGCTAGCTTATGAAGAAAATATGGCCCACTGCGCATTCGTGGTATGTTGTGCTGGAACTTAATTAACTGCAAACATTCGTAGACCTTAATTTTTATGATAATCTCCAACAAGACATGGCACAAATAATAAATGAAAGCAACAAGATTACTTTTCATATCATTTTTTTTTTATAAAAAAAAACATGAATGAGTCTTGCAATTCATGTTTCTGACATGAATGGGATTCAGTGGATGGGGGTAGATGGAAGGAAATGAGTCATTGGGGATTGTTATCCTGATGATCAGTAGCTTGTTCTTGCTGCTGGAAAAGGTCATGCAGTTCCGAGGCCATCTGGTTCGAGATATCAATGACGCTATCATTGGCTGCTGCAGCCTGCTGCAGATGTTGATGAGCTCCGATGGGGGATTGCCCAATATTTGCGTTGTGCACTTGTGCAGTCGAACCCGGCATTGCCATTGCCGTTGCAGCTGTATGGCCTGGTTTGTTCGGTGTATTCATTTGTCCTGCGCGCAGAAGAGAATTCCATTCATCATGAGTAATCAGAACACCCAACCAAAATCTTAACAAAATTATGTATATCAACAGAAGTTAAAAACCTCCTGACCTGCAGGTTTTCTTTGGCGACATTTGAACACCACAAATCCAACAACAGCTGAAAACACGGAGAAACATGGAATCAATATGCCAAGCAGCAGTGGTAATGTGTTCTTCTTCTTGTTGCCTGAAGATGGTAAGGTGGAAGCTCCATCAGAAGTTCCAGTTCCAGGATCAGCTGCGGACAATGTGCATGTTTTGCCCGAAGTGCACAAGTTGGGATTGCCGGAAACACTACACAATCGTATTTACATTGATTAAAAGTCCAGGTTTGGAAAACATCATATTTTAGTTTTGATGACATATCTGAATACAATATTCGAGAAATAAAGCAAGGGTTAAATTTGATCCACTTACTCTAATTTTATTTTGTTATCTTGGGATATTGATGACGGTACTCGTCCACTGAAGTCATTGTTTGCCAAGTTTCTAATCAAAACAAAGAAATAAGGAAGATATTAGTTTGTGCGAGTAGCGATGAAAGAGATTTGAGAAAATGCCTGATTACGAAGTGCAGAATTTCTATATTGTAGAAGTGTTAAGAGGGAAGATTACTCACAGCTGTTTCAAGTTGGGAAGACTCCCAAGAAAATCTGGAATTTCCCCATTTATGTTGTTGTTGCGCATGTCTCTGCCAAACCAACGAAAGAAAAAAGAATTCACACGGAGAAGCGATTGACAAGTAGTCGTGCAGACAGGCCCAAAGGGTGAATCCTTCAAACCTAACTAATAATTGAAGCACATCCAAAAAACCAAAAACAAAAAAAAACTATTAATTGAACATTTCCTTTTCCGCTGGAGTTCACTCACATTCTTTGAAGGGCATCCATGGCACTAAAATCAGGTAAAGGCCCCTTAAGCTGAAGCCCACTAAGCAACCTGAGGTTTTCAAGATCAAATTTATGGGAAAAAAAAAAAAAGGTGGTTAGTTTATCAGCCTTAGCAAGTTACAAATTACAGATAAGAAGAGGATCAAAGAGATGGCTTGAGGACAATCCCACTATTTTGATCTCACAGACCATTTATATGTTCATGGTTGAAAAATTGAGAAAAACTCACAATGCTGTGATTCTAGGTGTTGGATCAGAGCTGCAGGCTACCCACTCCCAGTTGAGCGTGGCTGGTAGGCATGGATCACCGCTCCACTTTTGCAATTTCTTAAACTGCTGTTGTAAAGCACCCAATGCCGCAACTGGAAGTTAAAAAGAAAAAAAAAAAAATTAATTTCTCCAAAAATGCAACATAAGTAGGCCCAGCTTGTAATTATATATTTGGACATTCTAAAGGTCCTTCGCTTAATTAGGACCTTGCATTCACAAATTCAAATTCATGTAATTAATACAATATTTTCATTAAAAAAGTAATTTATACAAAATGAACTTTTAGTCACGTTAAAACAAATCACTATATGTATCGTTTATACTATGATATTATTATAATTAAATTGCTGGAAGTCAAACACAAAAGCCTTTAATAATACTTTTTTTAAAGATGTCGCTAAAAGTTCTATTTTTCGTTATAATTTTTATTGTTAAAATATTACCTGTTACAATAATTATTATGCTATTGTTATTAAAAGTTAATTTTAGTGGAAATAATTATTTCTAGTACTAAATAGTATTTTGTGATAAAAAATGCTGAGTATCACTAAAAATATGCTGTAGAATATTTATTTTATTTTAGGCTTTTTTAATGATATTATTATAGGCTTTTTTGTCCATTCACCATAACGACTAGTACAAAATAAGGGTTAAGATTTGGTTTAGAGGTGATACAATCCTAATTCGAATTGTAAAATTTCAATCCAAATCTAACACTAACCCATTTTCTAAATTCTTTTTTTCTTCTCGAGGTCCACATTTTCTAAATTCTTACCCTAAACTTAAATTAAACCTGATTCAACTTATAAATGTGTGCGTGCGTGTATGCATGTGTATGGATCACCTTAATTGAGTCTGCCTTGAGTTTGTTAACTTGCGGGTTTTAGGTGACGGGGTAATAAATCTAATTAAGGAAACATGAGGTGATACCCGATGCTATAATTATCACTGTCTATTATCCATTTCTGATTTCGACATAAGTATGTTACGAACTTAGCATTTGTAAACAGTGATCGATCTCATTGAATGGCACCCAAGAAATTTCCAGGATGCCCAAATCTCTTCAGGGTCGAGATACACATACATGTTCCCTACTTTCACTTATAATTATCTTATGACCATTGAGCACATGAAGGAGCAGGTGAATGAGGATCGAATAATAATTAAGAATGGCTCGCTCACCATCGTCGCTATTAGTTCCATCCGAGAGCACATCGCTGACGGTGAAGAGCTCCAGTGCATTAATGATGGGAGGAAGCGTGGAGTCTGATGCGGGAACGAGAGTGAGATTGGAGCTGGCATCTGCAGTGATGTTGTAGAGGGTGATCTCCACGACGCCCCCGTAAACAGGGACGACGGGTCGGAGGTTCATGGGGATCTTGTTATTGAGGAATACGTTGATGGAGCGTTTCTGAGTGAAATCCAGCTCTGCCACCTCCGAAAAGTACAAGTTGGCGTAGACAGGGACGGCCGTGGTGGGAAGGGTGCTCCTCGGCGACAGAAGTATGGAATCCCCGAAGTATGCGGGGTTGTTTGTGATCGCAGTCTGCAGAACGGCCATTGGAGGATTATCTGCGATGCTTGTGTCGATAGATGGAGCTGTAGACGTGACTGCAGTTAATTGTAAGCCTGCTGCAGCTGGTCTCCAAATACGATCATATGCATCATCCGAATACCTACGTGCACAGAGATCAAAAGCCGCGTCAACACATGTATTATACATCTATCAGCTAGTTAGCTATACTACGAAAGTTTTAAATTTTAGCAACTAGAGTTTCCTTGCAAAAGGTTATAATTTAATTTCTAAGTAAAACTTTATTGTCAATAAATTATAACGTATTTTATATAGCAACCACTAAAAGAAAATTAAGCGGTCAACAAGTTATAGTTTTTGTATGTAAGAAATTAAATCTTAATTTGATTGTAAAAAACATTGTTATAAGCAAGGAAATATTGATTCGGTTGTAAAGTTTCACTATAGGATTTTTTTTCTTTTTGCCTATGTAACCATCGTTGTATGTATTTTCCTTACTCATGGACATTTTTTGGTTGCTAATAGAAGTTGAGGGAAAAAAAAAAAGTACTTTCTACGGTGCTAGCTAGCCAGCTGTATTGCTGCCCGAATTACCTCGCTATGTCGGTCGCTCCATAAGCATATCTCCCGACCAGAAACAGCGCGTGGTTTGCATCAATATCGCTGTACATGCCGTCGTCCAGAGGTCTAGCTTCCACGGAGGATATGAAGGGCAGCTGGTTGGGCTTGGTCTGCGCGACGCACAAGCTTGTGCTGCCACCCTTGGGAACGTAGATGGCTTCGTGAGTAACAGGCTGGTCCAGCAACGTGGTGACGGTGGCCCAGTTATTCCCGTCCAGGTGGAGATCGAAGGTGGGCGGGGAGGATTTCTTGTCGTAGTTGCCGTAGTGGAACGCCGCTCGGACGAGAACTTTCTTCACGCCTTCCTGGACGCTGATAGAGTAGCAGTTCTTCTTGCGGCTGCCGGAGAAGACCCTTAGTGTTCTCAGCTCTTGGGACACGGACGTGGGGTTTTGAACTGTTTGGCTCTGGCCAGTTACCGCCTCGTCCGCTTCCCACACGAGGAGGTTGCTGTCGGTAAACGAAACTGTAGCACCGCAGTCGATGTTCACAAATCCTGCATGCACGCATGCATGCGAATTAATTAATATTTTTTTGATGCAACGAATTAGTTAAGATTGAGTTTGCGGGGATTATTAGAAATTACTCAAGACGAAAATGAAAGAAATATAATTTAACTTGTATGGACACATGGTGCCCATGCATGCTCCCATGAACATAACAATCACAATATTGTAACAGCTAGCTAGTTGCAAGTAACGTATATAGATATGGGGGCACTAAATTAAGCAGAAATTAATCACTATCTTACCGTCTGGTGCTGATACCGACATAGTGATGAAAGCGACAAGGGACATAAAGAGAAAAAGAAGATTAGCCATAGTGGGATTGTAGATTTTGGAACGAGACTGAGGTGGCCGGATTGGAGCTTGATTTATGGGGAAAGGAGTTTGACTTCCGTTGCCAGAGCATATAAGATTTGCATGCAACTTGGTTATTTTTTCTTGTTCATTAATTAAGTGGACTTTGACTTGGGTGAGAGTTGACATCGAGAACTTACGAGAGAAGAACTGCTAGCTGCTGGTAATAGTAAAGCCAGCTGCTCTACTTCTTGCATATGGATGTTATTCAATAAGAAACTGCAAAGGTTGACATTCCCTGTACTTGTCTGGCATTAAATTTAGACCCTCAAATGAGAGTAAAACAAGAAAAGATGGCTACACTCTACGATCAGGAAAAATGTATTTGGGTTTGCTATTGATCAGGTCAGGTGTTCATGTCGTATGAAGTTCTCATAATGGTAATTAATGTCCAATGAATGAATGTTGCGAGAATATCTTGATATGTAGAGTTCATTGGGGATTAGTTGCACAACAATATCTTGACGGAAAGCCGAACAAGATTGTACGAACTAATGTGGTTCATTGGAAATTAGTTAACTACATAACGCTATCTTGATTGAAAGCGGAACAAGATTGTATGAACTAATATGGTTCATACCAACTCAACCACTGGTTCAAATGTTGAATCCTTATATAACTACGTACAATCATTTTTGAGTTATATGAAAAAGCTTTCATGCACTCAGGGGTGCAACTTGGGTCGGGTAGGTCCCGGTATGGGTGGAACCTATCCTTACCCATTTTGTAAAAACCTCTACCTTACCCTATCCAATTTTCTCAAGAGCGGGTCAGTTTCGGTTCGGTTCCAAAATCGGTTCCTAGAACACGATCTATGAGAAAATATAACCTGTGTAAAAAAATTCAATTTATATATACTAAAACATGAAATCTGTTTAAAAAGTGCAATATGTACATAATAAAATCTGTTAAAAAAGAATCAAATAACATAAGAATTATTATCTTATTAGAATATACTAATTTCAACAATATTAAGTCTGTTCAATCCAATAAAAAACTGTTTGAATGATATACAAAATGGTCTAGTTTCCATCCTTTTGACCTCGAGCCTTCAAAAAGATCCTCTGCTTGCTCCCATAGTTGCCGCTTACAACATGCCATAAGAAGACTTTTGTAGGTATCCAGTTTAGGTTCGAAACCTTCTTTTTTCAATTTATTTACTAGAAATAAGCCTTCATCAGGTCTAAGATCTCTACTATACATCCAGATAAGGTTATCGTAAGTCTCCTCATCTGGCTTGAATCCAGTTTCTTGAATACGTCGGCACACTTCTGCAGTCTTGTTAATATCCTCGATCGCAGTGTGCATCCTAAGAAAAAAATTGAAGATTGAAAGATCAAGCTTAAATTCTGCTACCTCCATCTCAGCAATCATTAATTCAACATCCCTCACTTGTTTCCCCTTTGCAACAACCCAATTCCACCATTGCAGCTAAAATTGCGGATTCTCTCTCTCTACGTCAAATTTTTGACTCTGAAGGCAGTTTCCCTTATACAGCTAAAATTGCAAAATCTCTATCTGCTACTGAAATCTTCTTTTATCAAACTGCGAATGAAATCAGCAAAAAAAGCAACCAGAGAAAAAAAAATTCCCAAATTCTTCAAAATAATTTCTTTAGAAGAATCATAAAAAAGGAAAGCAGCAGCGAAAGCTAGAATCCAAATCAGACCGAAAAAGATTTAAAAGAAAAAACACAAACGTAAGAAAAGAATGTAGCATGTTAAAAAAATAGCAAATCAACAAAAATCATAATCAGAATCCATCCCCTAGAGAAATGAAAGAGCAGTAGGATGGAGAGAAGAAAACCTGAAGCGGCTGATCAACTTAGGAGAGAAGGTTGGAGGAGTGGTCAGGGAGAAGGGTGAGAAGAGTAGAGAGGGTTGTCTCGGCATGGTTTGGTGAGATCCTCTGCAACAGATCCATCGCAGCATCCATCCATCCCGGCGTATTGCAGATGCAGAAGAGAGCGAGGGAGGGAGACTAAGAAGATCTGAAAGAGGAGCTGATGGACAGATCCGATGGTTGCAAATGAGGGAGGAGGACAGAGGGAGAGCAAGCGGTTGCGTAGGTTAGTGGGAAGAGCAGAGCAAAGAAGAAGAGCGGTCTTCTCGATGTGGTTGAGGCGAGGGAGGAGATGCCGCAACAAAACCTAAATGCTTAATAATATATATTTATTATAATATTATTATTATATAAAATTCGGGTCGGTTCCGGGTACCCGTAACTGGGAACCGACCCTACCCAAATACCCCCCGGGTATTTTTGACCTGAAACCGAACCGACCCTACGGCTAACTATGGTGGAACTGAACCTATCCTATTTATGGTACCCATCGGGTTGACCCGTGGGTACCCGACCCAAGTTACACCCCTACATGCACTTAGTTACATAGAATGGGACTTTACATAAAATCACTCCCCACATGCATGAAATCTACATAAATAAAGAGTTTCCGAATTTTAAATAGCTAGGGGCACGTATACGCACCTCGCGAACATGCAAAAGAAAAACCTCGATTGTATAATCTGAAAACCAGGATGCTAGGGGCAAACAGAAAATTCCAACAACGCCAGCTTGTTCCATACAGAATATAATTCACTGAAGTAGGAGACGACTTTCGAGAGATTTGACCCAATGTTCTGTTTTAGTTGTGCCCTATCATGATTGACAAACCAAGAATATACGATGTCTACAGCCTAAAGAATAATATCTAAGAGGAAATGCATCAAAATAATATCATCATCATCATATAGCGGCATTAGCCCTCAAAATGTTTAAATCTTTACATAAGTATTCAATGGTATTAGGTGTACCATACACAGCCTAAATGATTTAAAACAACCACACCCTGGACAGTTGTAAAAACCAATGCGAGCAAATATTGGTATACGGTGTTTGGAAGACCCACCTAAAAATTTTGTTTCAAACACAGACAATTAATATAATTTGGACATATATATTTTAGCCCCAGATCGATCTGGATTTCACAATTCTCGAGGTTTTCAGTTTTGCTTCTAATTAAGCAGGAGGAAGTTTCCGGGAGTGAAGTTATATCTGAATTTTCCTTGCCGCGTGCTTCCACTTAAAATAAAAAATCGAATTCATCTAAACTTCAATTATAGTATGAATTTAATCTAAAAAATTATAGTGCAAATTTATCCAAATAGCAACCTGCGTTTTGTGGGTGATTATTATAAATTTACCTTTCATAGTGGAAGAGGTTCAATTTTAAAATGTCAAACTAAAGAAGTTAAAGAGTGAATGAAGAGGCCCGATCTGTAAGACAAGAGAAATGTGCGACTATATGCCAATGACACAAACTAGCCTTTTGCAATGGGCTTCCAAATGACACGGAATAGCTTTCCTAATGAGCTCGAGGCCTGAGCGTTTGCTCCGAGTCATCTTATTCGTACCCAAAAGATAATGTAGTTTTGAACAGGAACATCCGATGTTGACAAGCACACATGCATGCATGATGTGGAGTCGGAGCAGCTGAGCTTGATTATTGATTTGCAACTAGCACACGTGTGTCTCCTCTTCTGCCTGCCAAAGTTGTCAAAAACTCAACCTTCACACTTCCTAGTCCAATGATTATTATTCTTATTTCGTGATAATATTGCAAACAGGCCCAAGGAATAAGTAACAGTGTCCCGAACAGAAAAGGTGAGACCGTTTAATTCAAACAAACCTCACCTAGCTGTTCCCTCATCTTCCCACGGGTCATGTGGCAAAACAGTGTTGATGTGGTGGAAATGACAGACGGAAAATAGCAATCATGTGACAAGCCAAGCCACCGCCGATACATGTGGCCTTTGGGCTGGCTCACCCCAACCAAGGATGATTCGATGAACACTGTACATTGGTGATTAGGCTGTTGCTGTCTCTAATTCTGTATATATATATTATTTGTGTAATGGTTAGGTTAGAGTATTAGTTAAAATATTGGTGAAGCATATTAAAAGGTATCTTGATGGGTTTGAGAGATGGATTATCAAAACGTTTTTATTAGAGATATGTCATATGTGTGAAGTATTTAGAGAAAATGAATGACTCAATGCTAACCCTATATTTTTTAATTTTAAAATATTTTTCGAATAATCTAAAAGATTTATCATGTTTATTCATGTGTGCTTATTTATGTTTTCAATACCTACCTGCATTAATAACTTTTATATACTATATTGATACTATACATTTTTCAAAAATTTTAGTGCTTATTTGTTCACTCTTAATAAATACTATTTTTTACAAGATATAAGTTCCAATAAAATTTATTTTTGGTAGCATGGTAAAACAAAATATATAAACATCATCAATTATTTGGATTTAAAAAATTATATTGCAAAATTTAAAAACAAAGAGTTAGAATGGAGGTTTCCATACTTATATAAGTATTGAATCACCCCTCTTTGGATAATAGGCGAGCTATTTTAGTTTTCATCTCCGTAATTTATTTATCGGAATATAATTATATCTCTTTCTTGAAATTTTCCTCCTTTTAAGTTGAAGGAAGTTTCACATAAATCTTTGTGTTTGTTTGTTTGATTTATAGTTATTTATTTGATCCTAATTTTGTTATATATACTTCCACAATAATTTGAATCAACTTTGAACCATATTTTTAATAGCAACATTATCCTAAATTTAAATTTGTTGAGCCTTGAGAATAAACCACAAATGTTATCTCTTTCAGAATATTTTATTGAAGATATTTAGATCAATTTATAGATGTATTAAAATATGATAATAATTTACGAAAGATTTGTCCACCTATAGATGATGTTTTGAATAATTTAGATGTTAAATTACAATTTAAAATTCATATAGCATTTTATTACAGTGACAGTGTGTTTGTTTATATAGAAAACTTTTTAATCTAAAATTCTTCGATCTCCATAACTATTATATTTTTAATTATTTTTCATATATTCTTATACAACTAACATATTTATTTTAACTTTATTATATTTAATTTTTATTATTACTCCTATTATATCACGTCATTTATCTTATTTTAAAAACTCTACACTAAAAATATTTTCACCTAAAAGTTTCATTGTTTCTGAACATATTTGTGTTTTTTACATTTTTAAAAAAATAATGAAATTAAAAATTTTAAATTTTCTAGTTAAATGATTTAAAATAAATTGTGGGTAGAATTTTAATTCATCATTAAAGTGGGCCAAAAAGTGGAAAGTTACACATTAAAATCTTTTAGTTGCACTTGCAGCATTGAAGTGTGACAATTCCATGAAAACTTCGGATTGTGTTTAGGAAACAGGAAAAAAATAAGAAGAAAATTGTGGTGGAAAATTTTTAAAATAGCTAACTTAATGATGTAGCATAATGAGTAAAGAAAATAAAGTTGAAATAGATAGCTTGATTAGTTGTATAAAAATGTAAATAAGTAATTAAAACATATTTATTTAGAAATAATTGAAAAATAAAATAGGCGTGTACAAAAATGTGTAGAAAAATAGGAGGAAATTTTTTTTCTTTTCCCTCTTGCCAAACAAGCACGGGGACCCATTAAGTTAATTTTGTAGAATTCAAACCATTAATCCTGTGTAGAAATGAAATTTGGGTTTTTTCATACAAAAATACTTTCAAATATATATATATATATATATGTGCGTGTGCGCATCAAACTTGATTTAAAAGTTGTAACATGTCCACGTGTACTATAAATTATTTTGATTTTTGTAATTCATTATAATTCTTTTTTGGTAAGATTTTCATTTTCTAACTGAACATGATCCATGAAACGTATTAGATGGTTTAGATTTCAGAAAACACCTGGGTAAAATATATAAATAATCTCTGGAGGTATATATTAATCGATTACAATAAGGCTATGCTTGCTAAGAGGTAAATTTATTTTATTTCTCTCTCACACCTTTTAATATGATTTGCATATTAACTTTTTAATCACTCTACTTTTTTATTATTAATCCTACATTTCAATATTCCACATATTTTATGTAATTACTATATCTATTTATTTTTTCATTCTCTAGACTTCTAATTATTACCCATGTCGCAACACAACACTTTCTCATTTAAAAAAAAAAAAAATTCCTATTTTTTACCTCACATCAAATGTACCCTAAGTGTATTTGTAAAAATTGATTTGGAGCTGTACAATGAAATGATGTAATAAGAATAATCGGAATTAATTATAGTCAAATCTTTTGAAAAAATGGTTAAACCATTTTAAAGTAATCATGGAAGAACTGAAGAAGTATTGGAATAATAAAAAAACGCACGGGGGATGAAATAGCTTTTCTAAATTATTTTTCAAAAGTCAAGCCGATTAATTAGTCAGATTTTCTTAATAATAAATTAATCAAAAAACTGAACCGGCCGGATTAACTTTTCCCGCCCAACCCAGGCCAAATTTAAAATAACTGAGGTCCCAACCTAAACAACATTTGGGTCAAGACAGTTGACAGCTCCGGCTTGGCCCAACCCAAGTTTGGCCTGGTTCGTATTTTGATTTTTTGAAACGACAAGTCATGCGCGGTGCACCCGAACGGCAAAGCCAGCGACTGCCATTTAATGGATACCAAACCCCTGCTGTTACCAGATCTAGTCATGGTTCACATCTGACTGGACCTGATCATGCAGTTGCTGCGGTGCCAAAGGTATGCAGACAGAAAATAGCAATGATTTGACCCGTCGTGAAGACATCTTGTCATGGATAAACGGGTGGCAGATCATGTCAAGAAATAATATTAATGGCCAAAACTCATTATAATTATTTTTTTTTAGTAATATTTATAGGAAAAATTCTGATACACCCACAAAATACCACCATTACTCCTCTTATACCAATAATATTTCAAAAATTCCTCCAACACTCACTCATGATTCTTCCCGTGCCCACGCAGCCACGTTCCGTCAAGTGCATTTGCCCCTTTTTCTCTAAATTCCAAAAATGCCCTCTTTCAGTTCCTCTGCTGCTTGCTTGCATGAGTTCAGAGGCCAACATCGTCGTCTGTCGTCAAGGATAATAAGTCGGCCGAAAATGGCAAAGAACTTCCAAGGAAGGAGGCAAAACCGCCCTTTGGTGAGGATGGACGAATAGATCATTGATTTTAAAGACGTCGTGACTCACTGTGGCATTCAAGGATGGACGAATGAGAATCATGGCAACAAAGATACGATTGACATTGAAGAACACCAGTGGAGAAGATTTTGAACGACAGTTTTGCCTCCTTCCTTACAACTCATCGCCATTTTTGCCTAACTTATTATCCCCAGTGACGGACGATGACATCGGAATGCAATCAAGCAGTAGAGGAATTGAAAGAGGACATTTTTGGAATTTAGAAAGAAAGGGGTGAATGCACTTGACGGAACGTGTAAAAGAAATAATTATGGAACGTTATAAGTATGTGGGGAATTTTTCCATATTTATATATT
Source organism: Annona squamosa (assembly GCA_035584095.1). Classification (NCBI taxonomy): domain Eukaryota; kingdom Viridiplantae; phylum Streptophyta; class Magnoliopsida; order Magnoliales; family Annonaceae; genus Annona; species Annona squamosa. The sequence continues at coordinate 50,468,087 of JAXCLR010000063.1, read as the reverse complement.
GTGATAATTTAATATTATAATTGAGCACATTCAAAACCCTTATACACCGGACGGAATTTTTGTAAACACTCTTACACGGTAAATTTTGAAAAGCCCACACAACCCAAAGAAATAAAATACCCGCAGGATACTAGACTCAGTCCGAAGCAGGCGGTTTATATGTCTTCCACCTTGAAACCAGGGTGATAGTTATTAATATTTTAAAGAAACTAATTCTCCCTAAAATATTAATTGCTATGAAAAGATTGGAGTAACAGCTAACAACGTGCTTAGGGTTAAGATATTAAAAACCACTGACATAATCCAAGTTGAGGTTGCTGGTTAATTGACAAATTAGTGCCAGCTGATTCAAATCTCTTCTCAAACGTAGCTTATAAAAACAGTGTTTTACCTAATCCCCCACTTGTGAAACTACTTTTTGGGTTCTTCAACGCCCACCATCAACTGGACCCTACTTTCTAATTAGACGGTCAGGTTAATTAGGTTGAACTGTACATTTTATTATTAAAGTATTAGTACCATTGATAACGATGTAATTCCGAACAGTTGGCTCTCCGGTGATTTTGGCAGTCTCTTTATCTATTTACTTGAGAGTGCACAACCGTTTGGACATTCGTTGGTAGATGTTGTTCGAGGGCCACAACCACTAGTTGTTGAAGCATGCAATATTATATTGTATATAATTTGGACAACCTAACATGTGGGTCAAAAATATAATCAGTACAGGCTATCTAGAAATCTTTTTAGAGGTCAGAAAGCTAGGAAAACATACAAAATGCAAATACTCAAATGCAGTTCAATCATTGCAATTTCCTGCCAACTGGATTTCGTAAATATTGGGGGCCACCTATTGGACGGTCCAAATCTAATTGCAGCTGCGTAGAGCGGAAGGAAAACGCGTATCACGCGCATTCCGTCATCCCATCGATGCCACACTTACACCATTCCACCCGGCGAATTTCACGTTGGCTTATTGCTTGCTGCGATATTCCGACTTCCGAGAATACATGTCTGCACTCTGCGCCGCACGTCTTTTTCTCCTTACGATTTTTTATACTACGCTTCTTTCCACAACGGTCAAATGACGACCTGAAGCAAAGCTGTCAAAATGCAACGAGCGTTGGGCATTTTCTTACTCGTCCTTGAGCTCGAGCATGGGGGCACGTCATTGTGCAGGTAGGCCCTGGCTTTTAATTTATTGTTCCCCAGTGAAGGAACCTGCATTTCGAATAAAGAATTTGTACTCGGGTATATTTGTTTTAAAATAAATTTTTTAATCTAAAATTTTCATTATCTACAATTAAATAATTTTTAATTATTTCTCTAAGTTTTTTTTACAAACCAATCATTTTTGTATGATTATCCATATAATAAACTTATCTATTTTAAATTTGTTTTTTATTTTTAAACATTACTTCTATCATTTTATATTATTTTCTTTCATTTCAACAAATTTTATAAAAAAAAAAAATTATCCGAAAATTTTATTACTTTCCAAATACACCCTTAAATTAAAAAATTATATTAGAAATTGCAAAATATGCAGGGAGAAACTTGCGTCCTTTGAGACAGGCTTAATTGATTGGATCTTTATTTTGGTGAGATTAAGCCTGTCCAGGCAAGTTTAGACGCTGTGTTGGATGAGACTTGAGAGATTGTATTTGTTAACAAGATGGTTATGGAAGCAACCCACAGCGGGGTTTAGCTAGCGAACAGCCTACGGACAGCTTGCAGCCGCAAGATTGGTGCAACCCGAACGCCAAGCTTTGCTGGGCTAACGACTACGTATATCCAACCTTTCTGATTTCTCACGCCCTTCCTGCGTCTTCTACATCTTAACAGGCACGACATGACAAAATAAAAAAAAAAAAAAATCTTTATCATCTTTATTTAGATTTTCTTTTCCCTATAGAAGAAGGGTGGCAAAACTTTTAAAATGGCACCTGTGCCGACGTAGTTTTATATAAAAAAAAAAATTTATTTTGATAAACATCACCTGTAGCCCATCAAATTTCAGACGCACCAAAACAAGTCCATGAAAGTGTTATTAATGTGCAAGTGCGAATACGTTGATTATTCAAAAAGAAAAAAAGTATTACGTGTCCGCAGAGATGAGAAATGCTACTTACTTTTGTCTGTAGTAGAAGAAGTAACGAGTTTAGAAAAAAAAAAAATAATAATAATAAGGAGATACGGTTTGGATTTTACGACAGCACAACGGGTGGTCCCAGTTTATGCAACGGGCGGGCACATCCTTCCTCCCCGCCGTATTTGCTAGCGCAGGGTTGGGTGGGGGTTGCGGAAACGACAAAGGGAAGTGGAGGGGCGGACGATGACGTGAACGTCGCGATGGGCCGGACGTGCGAGTGGCGAGACCACCACGGCCACTACATGGCACATCACATATTTACATGAGATTGGAAGACTTCTCGCCTCTGCCGCACCCATTTGATATTGAAACTTGAAAGAGTCAGACTTCAATCCCGGTGATTATGAGTGTTCGTTCTAACCCTTTCTTCTCCAATTACGAGTAAAAGCCTGCTGATCTTCTACGCGGCTGAATTTTTAAAATTATTTCAAAATGTTATAAATATGCAAGGTACACCTTAATTCTACTTCCTGATTTTATTTTAAAATTTAAAAATTAGTTGGCTTTGCTGACAACTTTAATGAAATGAAGGTCGCGAGAAGAGAATATCATAAAAATTTTCATCCTCAAAAATATTTTTTATTCACAAAAAAATTAATAGTCTAATTTTCTTATTTGTCTTTCAACTTTTTTTCAATTCATTATACAACCTTTTCCTCTGTAATCCAATAGCATCATCCCATCGTTTGTTTGAGAAAAATAAATAACTTTGCTAACCCAAAAAAACGAATCCATTAAATGTAGTTTGTCCTCAATTAATGCATATTATATAGAGAGGCACACATGGACATGCGGTGAAAAGCCATGTCTCAATTCACAAGAAAAAGCAAAGATTAATCAATTAACACGTTACCCCGTCTGTATTTGAAAATATTAAAAAGTGGATAGTCGACGTCAATGACGAGACTTAGAACAACAGAAGTGGCGTGAAGATGGATGGATGGATCGATCGCGGACTGAATGGCGAAAACGAGGAAGGATGCAGCTTTTATTATCGTCTTTATTATTTATTAACATCCATAGGGTCGGCTAATCCCGACACATGCACATGGTGAGCTCCCCTTCCACCCCACCCACCTTCGAAGGTACATAAAAGGTGAGTAAACTTTTAAATAAAAATTTTTAAGGTAAAAGTTTTTAAAAAGATAGATAATGGTATAAGATAATAGTGGTAATGATAAAAAATAAAGAGAATAAAATTAAAATAAATAGGTAAGTTATATGAATAGTAATGTAGAAATAATTGAGAAATAAGATAGCTACGTAGAAAAATGTAAAGAAATAATTTTAAAATATGGTAATTATAAAAAGTTAAAAATTTTAGATTGAAAAGTTTTATTGTTAAACAACTATACACAAATTATATAAATCATCAAAATTTCACATATTGAGACATAAAATTTGAGATGATTTTAGAGAAAATGGAGCAAATGAACAAGATCAATTTTGGTCATGATTCGTGAAGATAAGAAATCAATTAAAGGTTGCATTGGTGATTTGATAAGGCAGACTATCATACCTCTCCTCCATATGTTAGGATAAATATTTTATGTTTATATCACCTAGTTTGACGTAACAAGGTAGGATTTGAACAGGAAGTTGTCGTATATTGAAAATTGAAACATCATACTAAAAATAAAAAATAAAATTGAAAATGAAAAAATTAATATTATTATGCATCATGAAAAAAATATTATTTTGAAAATGAAAAATTTTCATCCCATTATTATTCCATCTTATTCAATTATAGTGGATCTCCTACTTTGGCTTGCTTATGAGTGTGATGAAATGGTTTATTTTTTTTATTTCTAAAGATAACAATTTACCTTTTTAACTTTCTATTAAAATTTTTTATTTTTATATAAATTTTTTCATCCTCAACATACAATAATACTTCTTGGATGATTTTCAAATACAGACACTTAGTTTAACCATAATTGCAAACACACCTACATAATTTTAGAAATTGTAAATTATTTTCATATAGTTTAACAATAATTGCAAATATACTCATGTCGTTATAATGTCATTATTGCTTGATTATATTTGTAAAGGTTTGCAAACTATGTAGATATATTTGCAATTTAAAAAATTAAGTGAATATAGTTAGTTTTTGCAAATATACTCATGTAGTTTGTCAATTTTTGGAAATATATACATGCCGTGACGGTGCAGTAATAACGTTATAATGATGAGTATATTCATAATTATGGTAAAACTATGTGAGAGTAATTTGTTATTTTGAAACTAAATAAGTATATTTGCAAATTATCTATACTTTTTTTCGCTCATCTAACATCTCAATCTATTCATGAACAATAATGAAATTGGATATGGAAGTTAGTAAAAAAAATCATATTTTTTGTCTTGTGAAAGAAGTTGGTTAAGTTGGATGCTTGTAGCCCACTCAAAAGGCTAATGAGAGTTTTTTTTATTGATATATTATATATATAACAACTAATATTATAATCAAGCAACTTTACTATCTTCACACCATGGATGAAATTTTCTATAAATATCTCCGTTAAGGGGAAATTTATAAAATTCCTACCACTAAGGAAAATCTGCACAAGACAAAACTTAAACAATCAACCTTTTAGTTTTGTGCAATGGGTGTCACCACCAAGCCAAAACCTAGTGGCACCACCGAGAGTTATTTACATGCAATTCTCATGCACCATGAGGGTAACGAATTGATGAACTTTAAACTGCATTTAAGATCTTTCATGCACATGTACGTTATAATATTCTTACCCAGTTGCACAATCGTAGTTAGTACAAGTTTCAGATACAAACCAGTTGGAGTTTCAAAGGATATTGACGCAACTTAAAATTTTAAAATAATAATAATATGCTAATTGTAACACATGACAAATTCAAAAAGATGTAAATTCGAGTAAAAACGCATGGTTAGTGAAACTGGGTTTCGAATGGTCAATTATATAATTATTGTATTTTCAGCTATCTATATTTAGTCAATAAAAAGGCGCCCGCGGACGACAGAAGAAATTATTATTATTATTATATCTTTTATTCCTAACCAATAAAGTGACCAATATTCTTCCATGAACACCGCCGTTCTCATGATTGAACATGTTTCCACCACTACTTTTTGAAAACATACTCGTCCTAAATGATATTATAAACTTCGGAATAAATAAATACATATGGATAAATTAAATTTAAAAATAAAATGATAGTTTAAAAAGGTTGGTCATTAATCAAAAAATAGAACATACCCTTGAACTAATTCGGAAAAACAAGGATTGAAAAAACATAAAGATTTATGATGGGACACGTGCTCTACATGGCCCACTCTGGTGAAAATATCTTTTCTTCCCTTTCATTCTCGGCATTTTGAAATTCCAGAAATTCCTTTCAGATAAAAGAAATTCAGAAATTACACTTTAAAAAAAAAAAAAAGCAATCCCATGAAATTGTGGATGTGGAAGGGATCATTTACCCATTTACACGTGGGCCCCACTGGCTTACTACTGGATGCTCTGTATCGTCTTTGAAGCGTGTCCTCATACGTGTCCAAGGCAGTCCAAAGACTCCGACTACTCTACTCCTTCCAACATCCCAAGCATAAAATAATTTTGATGCTCGAAAAGAAAAGGGTAACTGATAATAACTGCACTTTTTTACCCTCCTCCCTGTCTTTGCCATTTGCAGCCACAAAACATCTCTCCCTCTCTCTCTCTCTCTCTCTCTGAAAAGGTTACCTCTCCCATTAGCTGTATTGTCCCCATAAAAATATGTCAACTTTTTCTTAGATTCCAATATCTGTGACATTGATTGCTTTTCTTTTATACCATTTCTCTTTTCCCCATCTCTTTCACACATGAAACCATCGCATGCATTAGATTTAGGAATAGTAGAAGGCGTCGATCATCCCCTTTCAATGCTTTTCGCATCCAAAGATAGCGTCTTTTTCTTCTTCTGATTTCAATCTTGGAAGAGTCCATGCAAAGAAGAAAAGGGTCTCGCCCTTTTCACTGAAATCAGGTCAAAGGTGCCATCTTTCCCCTCTTTTCTCCGTTTTTTTCCCTCTGTGGTAGGTCTTTAATCCGTTCGTCTCGTTCCCTGTTGTAATATCCTCCTCCATTTCTTAGATTGGAGGGCTCATACCTTGTCTTTTCTGATGATGGGTGGTGCTAGAGAGCTTCGATTGCTGATTTGTTTTTCGTTTTCCATTCATCTAGCATGCATTTCCTCGGCATATGATCCAGTTGATAGATACTTGGTGGACTGTGGATCATACACAGACACAGAGGTTGATAGGACCCGTACTTTCGTTGCTGATAACTCGAGTTCCTTCAAAATCTCAGCTCCCCAGACCATTTTTGCCACCACATCCCCCAATTCAATCCCTGCCTGGGACGCCTCGGTTCTGTACCAGACCGCCCGTGTCCTCACCGGACCTTCTTCCTACACCTTCTCGATCCGGCAGCACGGGCGGCACTGGATTCGCCTCTATTTCTTTCCTTTTGTCCACCAAAATTACGACATGAAAACTGCCAAGTTTAGTGTCTCCACCCAAGAATTCACCCTCCTCGAGGATTACCGATCGGGCAACAATTCTGAGCCTATGAAGGAGTTCTCTTTAGTGATAAGCTCAGACACTCTCGTCCTCAGTTTCACGCCCGCCACCAGCTCATTTGCGTTCATCAGTGCCATTGAAGTTGTTTCAGCCCCTGATAATCTATTCAACGACGAGGCCCGGGGCATAAACCCGGTCGGAAGTGTTCAAGGGCTGACAAAAATGGCATTGGAGACTGTCTATAGATTAAACATGGGCGTGCCGCTTGTGGTCCCATCAAACGATACTCTGGGGAGGACATGGGTTCCGGATAGGAAGTTTTTGGTGAATACAAACGTTGCCCAATTCCCCAATTTCTCAGGACCGATCACGTATGGGCCTGGAGTTACCGAAGAAATTGCGCCTCAGGCGATCTATGCCACAGCCACAGAAATGAATCTAGATTTAGCAAATGTCTCCAACAGCAACTTCAATGTGACATGGCAGTTCGATGTGGATGGCAGTTCCAGGTACTTGATAAGGATGCATTTCTGTGACATTGTCAGTACTGCTCTTTTTGAGCTTTATTTCAATGTATTCATCAATGATCGGATGGCTGAACGGGCACTTGACCTCTCAACAATAACAAATAACTTGGCTGCGGCTTACTACGAGGATATTGTTACAGGTGTTACTGATGGATCTGGTAAGATTCGAGTGAGCATTGGGCCTTCACCAGCTGCCCAGTCTGCTAATGGACTTATGAACGGGCTGGAGATCATGAGGATTAATGATAACAGTTCACCAAGCAACCAGCAAACAAGCTCAAAGAAGAATGTTGGTACTATAGCAGGAGGAGTTGTTGGGGCATTTGCTGCCATCGTGGTTGTTCTATCCTTCTTCTTGTTCTGTCGAAGAAGGAAGCTGCCCCGGGGGTACTCAAAATCATGGGTGCCCTTCTCTGTTATTGGAGGAAATACCCAGAGCTATGGTAGCAAGTTCTCACGTGGAACGACTAGCACCACACTATCTTCTGATCTCAGTTTCCGTTTCCCTTTCGTTGCATTGCAGGAGGCTACAAATGGCTTTGATGAGGGCTGTGTCATTGGAGTTGGAGGCTTTGGGAAGGTCTATAAGGGCGTCTTAAAAGATGGTGTGAAGGTTGCAGTGAAACGGGGCAACCCACAGTCTCAACAAGGAATCAATGAATTCCAAACTGAAATTGAGATGCTGTCCAAGTTCCGCCACCGCCATCTGGTTTCACTGATTGGTTATTGTGATGAGCACAATGAGATGATTCTGGTATATGAGTATATGGAAAATGGGCCTCTTAAGAGTCATTTGTATGGATCAGATCTACCTAGCCTAAGCTGGAAGCAAAGGCTTGAAATATGCATTGGATCTGCAAGGGGACTTCACTACCTCCATACTGGCTCAGCAAAGGCTGTCATACATCGTGATGTCAAATCTGCTAACATTCTGCTTGATGAGAATCTTATGGCAAAGGTGGCTGATTTTGGACTCTCAAAGGCAGGCCCCGAGCTTGATCAGACTCATGTTAGTACTGCAGTGAAAGGAAGTTTTGGGTATCTTGATCCCGAGTATTTCCGTAGGCAGCAGCTGACAGAAAAATCAGATGTGTACTCTTTTGGGGTGGTTTTGCTGGAAGTCCTTTGTGCTCGCCCTGTGATTGATCCAACCCTGCCGAGAGAGATGGTGAACATTGCAGAGTGGGCTATGAAATGGCAGAAAAAGGGGCAATTGTCTCAGATCGTTGACCCTCGTATTGCAGATCAAGTCAAATCTGACTCACTAAGGAAGTTTGGTGACACAATCGAGAAGTGCTTGGCTGATTATGGTGTTGATCGGCCTTCAATGGGAGATGTTTTGTGGAATTTGGAGTACGCGCTACAACTTCAAGAGACAGTGGTGCCATGTGATCTCGATGGAGATAGTGTTAATCAGATTGCAAATCTTTCTCCAAAAGTTAACAATCTGAACCAAATGGATACTGTTACTGTTCAAATGCATGAAATGTCGAGTGTTGAAGATCTTTCAGGTGTATCAATGAGCAGAGTTTTCTCACAGTTGGTAAAAGCTGAGGGCAGGTAGATTGGATTTGAACTGGGACAGTAAGTGATTTGCAATCTACAGGGCATGCATAGGACACAGCTCTCTTACGAGTTTGTTCTGCTCTTTCCTACAGGGATCAAAGTTCAATTGTCTGTCCTGAACCGCCCAAATGTGCCAAGCAGGCCAATGATCATTGCAGGTGGATTTCACTGTTGTTCAATATGATCAAACAAAGCATTTTATCTTGTTATTTTATGTTTATGAGTAATCAGTTACCTTGGTTTCAACATAGCTAAGATCTTACGTTTCTATATAATTGGTTTGTGTTTGAGGCATCTGGCCTCTGAACATCAGTGAACTGCTGTGTCCTCATTTACTGCAGAGAGTTCAACTACTAGCACTTATTTAAATTGCAATTTCTGTCAAGAGAGTGGTAACCAAATTTACATATCCATTCAGCTTAAGCATCTTGGAATGAAATAGTTGTTCATTTGCATTTAGAAAGGAATGCAGGAAGGCAATTAACGTTACTGCCATGAGAGGACTGCTCATGGATCTCAGAAAAAGTAGTGGTTGCCATTTGTTAACACAGTTACAGATAACTATAGACCATTCTATGACAACTGAAGTCACCATGGATGACAAAGATGAGCGTCAGTCCTGTATTTAAATGATTTTATTTATTCTTTTGTTCATTTTTTTGGGGGTTAAATTCACCATTTTGTTTGTGTTTAATAAATGTGGTTACTATGGGCTCAATATTTGAGTTTGGCCTACATTTACGGAGTTCATCTTTGACCCCAGTTTGGTTCTAACACTAATTGCCATGTGGCTACTTGACAGTTTGTAATGACTTTCACACTCATGGCTATTATCCGGCTAGCTTTCCAAGGTAAAATCTGGTACTTGTAGCAGTTTATATGTTGACAGTGCCAACTCCTGAAATACTTTCAAGGTGCCTAATACTTCTGGTTCTTGTGGCAGTTGATAAATTAACTGATGACTGTTATTTCTGTCTCTGTTAGAGGTAGATTTGAAAATTCTCCTCCTAGAGGCACATTGGTGATCGTTGTCATGACAATCAAGTTGACGTCTTTGTCATGAAACCTATCAATTGCTCTACAGGTCAATAGAAGTTCCTTTCTAATGTAGAAAAAAAAATAGAATAGAATGAAATGACTGTTACAAAGAATATACCATTCTCTGGAAGGTGATCCATGTTCTGTTTAACATTCACGTTGGTTTTTGAAATTATGATGTAAGTAGTTGACTCTCTCATATTAGTCGACCACTTCTGATTAGGGGTGTTAACGGATCGGGTTGAACGGGTTGGAGCTTAATTCTAATCCTTATGCATTAAAAATATCTCAATCCTAATCCGTTTATTAATCCATTTAAAAAATCTTAACCCTAATTTATTTACAACTCATTTAATAAATGGGATGATGGGTTATTAACGACTTGAATAATAGATAACTTGAAAGTTTAAACTCTAGCAGACGATGACTTCGCAGGGAGAGAGACAAGAGGATGTTTTTCAACATGAGGGAAATAGAAATAAGGCAGTAATAAGAAAATAGAATTGAGGTAGCAGTAGAAAAATAAAAATTAGGTGACGGAAGGAAGACTCAGAGAGGGAAAATAATCAAAGAGTTTATATATATAAATTTAATAAGTTAAACATGTTAAATGGGTTGACTGGGTTATGGGCTAAACATGTTGACGGGTTATAAAATCTCAATCAAAATCCATTTATTTAATTAAATGGTTAAAAGAACTTAGTTATTTAAAAATTCCTACTAAAATTCATTTATAAACGGGTTGGACGAGTGGGTTGATGAGTTGACCATGACGATTAACACTCCTACTTCTTATTCACTTGAGTTGGTCGTCTGGGAATGAAAAAAAACGGAGGATTTATTTCTGGGGTGGAATCTGTTTCTTTGTTGCATATCAGTTGTTCTTCCTCAATTAATGGGTGGATGGTCCAAATTAAAATTCTTCCTCGTGAATCAGTTCTCTTAAAGTATCTACATCTCTTGTTATTTTGTGAAATACTTGGTAAGACTTGGATCAGTAGTTGCGGATTTTTTCATTTAACGAATCAAGAGTAATACTCTAGTATTTCAGATTCTTGGCTTTGAGGTGGCAATAGTTGGGAGGAATGCATTCAAGCGAGGGAATTCAACTTGTGGTTTGGCATTTGATGTTTACCAGTTCTTCAGGAATCTTATCTGTACCAGCTGGCAGGGACTCCAACCTGGCATAGCCATTTGTCAATCCCTTCAGTTCCTGGGTTTGGCAAATGGATTCATAAGATTGCCTGGGCATCTTGATCCACCAGCCCTGCTGTGTTGTGTTACAGCTATATCTATTCTTGCACAGAAGCATGCAAAATGAAGAAAAAGACGCACTGATAATGTTGGAAGCGTTTTCAACTGGTTACTAGTGCATATTACCCAATTACTCGCCTCTGATGTTCTCTAATGCTTACCTAAGATCAAGAATGAAAATTATAATACAGCCCCTTAGAATATGAGTTTTTATTGGCCATTTTGCATCCACGTTAGATCTAAGTGAACAATCATCACTAATGCTGTGAAATTAATTTTAAGGACCCCAAACTATTTTAGTGTTTTTTGGCAGGCCCCCCCAAGATTTTGCAATTTCACTATTTACATCCAATGACTTTCAATTATGCAACAACCTTCCACGCGAACATTTTTTTCGAATTCCCCACTAGATATTGTCTACTCAGGGTACCTTTACCCTGCCATGATAAACTCCATTTTTCTTCCCAGTTTTAATCGGACATTATTTCCCCCCTAATTGCTCACACTCGTCCAGTAAATAAAGGAGCAAATGAGATGGGACGACTGATCATTTACGACCGGTGGGAAATCCGGTGATTTCCGACCGGTCAAAAAATATATATATTTTTTATTTTTTTTGAAAAATAATTTTATAAACATG
>JAXCLR010000063.1:50424901-50447721 GCA_035584095.1 Annona squamosa | reverse complement strand
GGACGGCTGGACGTTGGACTCACATGCTACTCCGCTAGCGCATGGTGTTTCATACGCCGACACTGGTAAACGCGATCTGGAGTTCCGTTCGTTGGCTCAGCTTTTGAAGTGCGTTTTTCTGTCTTTTGCTTCCTCACCACGATATTTTGCATTTATCAGTTTGGCTTCGCAGTGTTGTTTACAAAAATTCTTCGATTTCTTGAGCATCTTTGGTTACGACAAAAATTTTTTAGGTTATATTTAAAATAAAAAATTTTAGGATAAAAGTTTTAAAATGAAAAAAAAAGTGATATAATAGGAATTATGACTAAAAGTAAAGATAAAAAGTTTAATATAGATAGATTATTTGTATAGATAATTGTATAAAAATGATTGAAAAATATGATAGTTGTATAGAAAAAATAAAAAAAATAATTAAAAAAATAAGATTGTTATGAAGAGTAACAAATTTTAATTTGAAAATTGTTTAGTATAACAAACACATCCTTAATCTAAAAATGTTTACAATCCGTAACTTTCATATTTTTAATTATTTATTTACATATTATTATATAACTGCCCAACATCTCAATTATCTTTATACAATTACTCATACAATTAATTAATTTATTTTTATTTTGTTTTCTTTATTCTCATCATTACTCCCACATTATTATATCAAATCTAAACACACTGTTAAATCTCAGGTAAAGCTCTAAAATATGGCTTCCCATGTCACCCAAAAAGTTCTACGCAAAATAGCTTTGGTGAAATTGCCTACCTAAATTATCCTCCACAGAAGCTGCATAATAAAGGCAACCCTAAACGAAGATGTATTCTTTTAATCCCACCGTTTCTCTAACTCGTAACGTATTGACACTCTATTGCCGGGTAAAAATGTTGGGAATTATTATTTGCAACAAAAGTAAAATACATGTGGCCCCTTCCACTTTGTAAATTGTAAACTAGAATAGTCATCTGTTGCAATTAAACAAACAAGCACGAGAGGCATCCAATCCATCGAGAGAATCAGTGGGGGCACGCAAGTAATGAGTATGGAAAAGTGAAAAGTGAATGGGTAGAATCATGATGGATTCCACGATGGATAAAATCTAATAAAGACAACACGTGTGTGACACTCCATCATGCCAACGGTCATCCAAATGCTGTTTGGTACGTCGTGTAAAAGGGTGTGGAAACTGTTTTTTTTTTTCGTTTATAGCGAATTTCGTTATATATTTTTTTTTCTAACAAAGCTTTTGAATCCATTTATACGTGAAGTGGTGACATTGGTTCTACTTATGATCCTGTGATACGCGTTAAGGTTTATGTTTTGTATTATACTTGTATCTTACTGTATAATATTTACATATAAATATTTAGGGTAATTTGTAAATATATCTACATAATTTGACCAAAATTACAGATATACTCATATAATTTCACAAAACCTAGATAACCCCCGTATAGTTTCCTGCAAATTGCATATAATCCTCGTGAGCTCAATTTTACGTTAGCTATAGTTAATATAAAGTCTAAAAAATTTTAAAATGACAAAAATAACCCTAATTGAACCTATATTAGAACCCACAAGCTCTTAGAATTTTTTTTTCTGACAAAGCTCTTGAATCCATTTACACATGAAGTGGTGATAGTGGTTCTACTTGTAATCCTCATGCTACGCATTAAGGTTTATGTTTTGTATTATACTTGTATCTTAATGTATAATATTTACATATAAATATTTAGGGTAATTTGTAAATATATCTACATAATTTGACCAAAATTGTAAATATACTCATATAATTTCACAAAACCTAGATAACCCCTGTATAGTTTCCTGCAAATTGCATATAATCCTTATGAGCTCACTTTTACGTTAGCTATAGTTAATATAAAGTCTAAAATTTTTTAAAATGACAAAAATAACCCTATTTGAACCTATATTAGAACCCACGAGCTCTTAGAATTTTTTTTTTCTAACAAAGCTTTTGAATCCATTTACACGTGAAGTGGTGATAGTGGTTCTACTTATGATCCTAGTGCTATGTGTTAAGGTTTATGTTTTGTATTATACTTGTATCTTAATGTATAATATTTACATGTGAAGATTTAGGATAATTTGTAAATATATCTACATAATTTGACCAAAATTGTAGATATACTCATATAATTTCGCAAAACCTAGATAACCCTGTATAGTTTCCTGCAAATTGCATATAATCCTCATGAGCTCACTTTTACGTTAGCTATAGTTAATATAAAGTCTAAAAAATTTTAAAATGACAAAAATAACCCTATTTGAACCTATATTAGAACCCACGAGCTCTTAAAAACCGATTGCAGGTTATATTGAAGTCTAAATAGGCTTTAAATTAACTTGAACTTATTTGTAAACCATTAGAATGATTTTAGTAAAATTATAATAAGTTTTAATGTTGTAGATCAATTAAAAGGAGGAAAACGTTCTTGCATGTGCACAAGCTATAGAGCACTACCAGAGCACTAGATTCTAATGCTCGACCATCTTCCCCAATTCGATTTGTCATGACTATAGGGATCCGACTAGCAGCCTATGACTGACTGACAGAAATCCATATTAAAAATCAAATCTGAGTGATGTGCTTAGCATGCTCATCCTCACCAATCCAAATTTTGAAGTGCACATAAATATGCATATATAGATGTTAATGTGAAAAATGGGTAGAAGGATTTCTTGCTTGTCGGCTAGACTCAGCTCCCTAAGCTCTTCTTTGCCTTCTTCCTTATCTACTTTGCTTTCTTAGTTACCTAGATCTACACCTACATTAGGGAGCGAGTGACGGTGGACAAATTCATATCATGATGGTGAGAGAAGGCCTAGGGCATCCCTTTCTTGTACTCCCCCTTTGTGAGAGCTACCCTCTCTATGGCTAACAATAGTGAGCTTTGGGCACCAACGGATAAACTCTAATGCAAGCAGACTACCAACGAGGCTTGTGTCTCGGTGGTCACGGCTTGGGCAGCATTTCTGTCCAGTCGCGTGTTCGATCCCCACCAGGTGCGAGGTCATGTATGTTGTGGATGCCAATATTTGCCTAGTGGGAGCTGTGTCTCCCGTCCGGTTGTTGTGGGAGCAGTAGTCTCCCGTTTGATTGTTGAAAGCTGTGTCTTCCTGATTATTTGGTGGAGTTGTATCTCCAGCTTTGTAAGAATGTCTCAGAGCTTTCAGTGTAATACATGTTGAGATGTATGTAAATATCTCCCAATCAAAAAAAAATGCAAGCAGACTACTTTTTCCTTTGGGGCGAAGAGGCAAAACCTGGAAATAATCAACAAAATTTTGAAGGATTGAGTGCATGTAGTCGTAGCATGGGCCATGGTCCCAAAGCAGGCGATTCATGATGAGTATAAGCATCTTATTCTTAAGCATTAGCATGAGAAGCTTTGTGAGGCTATCAAAGAAGTCATGGCAGTAGAGCATGGGTAGAATTGAGATCTTAGTCCATCAACATCATCTGCCATTGCAGTATTTTTTTCCCCATCACCTAGTCCAGATCATCAATTTAGCAAATTTCCAACCACCAACCTGGATCCCATCTCATCCAATTATAATAGGCAGCTAGTGAAATCCATCAAAATAAGACCAGTACTGCAACTCATGTCAACAGTAGAAAATTCAGCAGTTACAATTCATGCCCTCAAATTGAAGAGTAATTCGAGAATGACAATTTTCACTTAACGATATATACCTAGCTGTCAATATGGGAATTATATGCAATTTCCCTAAAACTATATGAGGGTTATCTGTGATTCATGAAACTACGTGAGTATATTTACAAATCGATCAAACTATGGGTACGAGCATCTTATTCTTGGGCATCAGCATGAGAAGCTTCATTAAGCTATCGGCGAAGTCGAGGTGGGAGGAGTGTAGGTAGAAGTGAGATCTTAGTCCATCATCATCATCTGCTGTTGCATCATCTTCTTCCCCATCACGTAGTCTAAATCATCAATTTGACAAATTTCCAACCACCGATGCGGATCCCATCCCATCTCATCCAAATACAATCGGTAGCTAGTGAAATTTGTCCCAATAAGACTAGCACTGCAACTCATGTCAACATTAGAAAATCCAATTGTTCCAATTCATACCCCTAAATCGGAGGGTAATTCTAGAATGACAATTTTCACTTAACGATATATACTTAGCTGTCAACATGGGGGTTATATGCAATTTCCATGAAACTATGTAAGGGTTATTTGTGATTTGTGAAACTATGTGAAGATATTTGTAATTTCGTTTAAACTATCTGGATATATTTATAAATTACCCGAAAATTTATAATGAAAGTCAAGGAAAGTGATTTGATTTTGCGTGAGCATTCATTCATGAGAATCCCATATAATAAGGAATCATGAAAAAGAAAAAAAGAAATTGAAGTGCTATTGTATAGTTTCCACTTTCTATAATGTCCAGTGGCGTGCCCAAGGAGAGATTATAATATCTTAATTAAGTATTTATAGAGGCGTCTAGACAATTAGGATAAGTTATTCTATTTTTTTCATAAGTATTGTACAACAACAGGCTCTCATTAGTCTCAGAAGAAATGAAATGCTCCCTATCTATTGTAAAGGAGACAAATCTCTCTCATTTATACATAAGCCCCGAAATCCAACACAGCACCCTTGAAAGCCTTATATCAGGCACTATGACTCGGTGATAAATAATTCAATTTGTATATTTGTAATATATTTATCAAATTATTGTAGTAGATTTGTATTTCTTTCATATAATCTTTTTTCTCCTTATTAATGGGTTTGTCATATAAATATTTGTATTCTCTGTGTTTCATTTTATCATATTTTACCTTATTATGGATGCCCTCACTGACAGCATAGCCGATCACATTTTCTAACAAGATTATAATTTATAATAGTCAATATAGATAAGTAAAATTCCGAGCTAAGTAAAAGTTCTACGGAGTTTGATAATATATTTATGCAAATCATCAATGATAAAAAATTAGTTTATAAAGATTTATTTGAACACAAACTAGTCTGCCGTCTGCTATAAATCGAACCGCCAGAGCATTTAGCGGTATGCAGTGCCGAGTAACTCGTGCCATCGGTGGCGTCTCAGGAGCTTGGACCCCAGGAAAGGTACTGGCAGTGGTCGGTCGACGCAAAACGCGCAAAATGCCTGCCGCATATTGCTTCCCTTTCATACCATTTCATCCGCCGCTGCAATGAATAAGATTAGAATGTCTGCCGTGTGGATCCCACCATCATCGTCAAAACTACTCAATGTAAGTATGTGGTTGAGATTATTCCACCAATCTAATTACCCTTCGAACAGGCAAGATTAATTGATTTCGCAACAGTTAACGGTAACCATGATCAATTGCACGTGCATTCTTCATAATCTTTGGTCTTTTTCTTCCGCCCATTTTCCATGTATACACAGGGACATTAATACATTAGTGCCAAATTCTCTCACGTTAGTCGCCAATACCCAGTTGATTATTTCTGATGATGACACATGCACCCCCGGCCCTTTGCGCGCGAAAAAAGGTTAATTTATTAAATATATAGAATAGCATGCCATAGAGTTTATTTCCTAAAATAAAAAAAATTGATTGTTAAGACTTAAAAAGATAAATTTTATAAAAATAACTAAATACATCAAAAGGCAATTTAACTTATTTCGATATGCGTGTACAGTAACATAAAGCTTATGTCACTCCATCAACACATTTTTGCGTTAGGATAGCTTATTTTAATTTTTAAGACGCTTTCATGTAAATTTCCAACTAATTAGTTATTTTAAGATATAACTATGTATAGCTACTATCTTGCTGTTCTAGGCTAAGCAATAGTATTTATTTATTCATTTATTTCTTTTTCATAAACTTGTTAGTATGAGTATATTTAATATATAAATTAAATTTTATTATTTATATATATGATAACCTCTGAATACAATGGAGTCGGTTGTATTATGGACTCCGCATATGTTAAAATATAACTATACTTCGCCGTGTAGAAATTATGTTCAAATAAGTTAGATGTTGGAAACAACTCTAAAATGGATCTTTAGTGAAATCTTTTATAGATTAATTTTATACCATTTTCTGATAAGGACCGTGCGCATATACATTATGGATAAAAATTAGTATTTTACTTAAATAAATAATGTTAAACATAATTAATGGGTTAGATATTAATTTTGATGATGGATTGGACTCCTTTTTGACATACTATATCTTAATTACTATGCAGTGTAGTTGCACTTGAATATTTTTTTAAAAATTACGTATATGTATTTATAAAAAAAAATTACGTGTGTACCTACACAAAAATAAAAAAGTTCAAAACACATATGTAGTGAAACTTAGTGCATATATGTATATTGAATCATTACCCTCATTAAAAATATTTGGCATCACTTAAATATCAAGTGACTATATTCAAATCTTTAGTTAAGTTTTTGTTTTTTGACAGAACAGTTAGATCGTTTTTAATTCTTAACTAAACAAACACAAAAATAATTTTTGCATTGATTTGAAATTATATATCCATCATTGCAACCAACAACACAACAAAAAATTTTAAATGCCACAAAAAATTAGCTGTATTTTATACCAAATATAGTTAACTCCTATGCTAATCGGAGTCAGAGTCAAAGTTTTACTATTATTTGAGCCTATGATAAAAAAAAAAAAGGAGTTATGCACTAGGATGCATGGGATATTGGATCAGGCTCCAATATTTAATACAACTAAATATATATTGTATAAAGTAAAAAATTAGCTACATAAAATGAAATTTGTTAGGGTGCAAATGAAAAAAATTTCTTGGCTGAGCGAGACATTATAAGATATGTTTGAGAAAAGATAAAACTTTTGGATGCAAATTTTTTTATAAAAGTTTACGAAATAGAAGAAAAATAATAGACGTATTAATGAAGAATAAATAGAATAAAGTTAAAATAGATAAATTAATTATATAGATAATTATGTAAAAATGATTGAAAAGTAAAATAACTATAGAGGAAGATGAAAAGAAATGATTAAAAATGTAGTAATTGTCAAGATTAAAAAGTTTTAATGGTAAACAAATACCCTTAGTGTAAAAGCATGAACCCCGCTGTTGGTAATCTGATATTAGCACCAGATCAGGCTGCTTTTCTGTAAAGTGTAGTCCAAAAGGCCAATTTCATTGCACGTGTGGTGTGAACAACTGAATAAGACGGACGAACAAATGTTTGTCTGTGTGGAATTTTTCTGCGAAAAAAAAAATTGTTTGTTGGAAAATGATGGTGAAGTGTGAACTAAGATTGCACGGTTCATGCACGAAACTGCAAAATGATTTACACGAGTGCCAATGATACGTTGGTTGGTGTTTCTGAATTATTGGCCAAATCCAGTTTATAAGTAATCAAGGCGATCCACACGGGACAAGTATATCACTCATAGAAATAACAATAACAATATTAATGCCAACATCTATTTTTGAAAATTTATTATAATAATAATACCATCATGGTCAAATGAATAATAAGCTGATTGGCGTATAGGTAGCTGATGTTTCTTGGTGGTGTTCCCGATGATTGTAAGATCTTGAATGCCATGTATGTTATAGATAATTCTTTTTAAAAAATTTTACATATGACTTTTTACATTTCTAATATAATATAACTTTTTATATTTCCAATATATATATTATATTCTCATCTCATTTCTTTTACATTCTTATCCTATTTCTTGATTTGATTACATTCTTATCTAATTCTTCTGTGCCATTCAAGCCTATTTGCATTCTTGGAAACAGGTTTCTTTTTAAAATTTTGATGACTCTTATGGATGAATTAAATTGTATAAAATTTTATTTGAAATGTATGTTGGTATTAGCAAAATAAAAGTAATGTATGTCAAAGAAAAATAATAAACTAATGAAAAAAATATGTAGCGGTGATTAAAATTATATGTAACAAAAAATTAGTTAAAAAAAGATGATTAAAAACACTTTTTCCAAACATAATCTCCTCCTATGAAATTTTCAGCTCCCAAATTTAGAATTTTTAAATTCTTACTAATTAGTATGTGTTAAGTTCAAATACAACCACAATTTATACTCATATTTATGATTATAACTGCGCATATAGAAAATGTCATATATACACGTGTTTTACTCATAATTCCAAATACAATAACTCTGTTAAATTCTGTTGGATGATAGGGCACATGTTTTTTCGAGGCAACTAAATTACTCTTGTGATTTCCTTTAAAAGGAGTGTGTGTATGAGAGAGGTTAAGTTTAACGTAAGATTTGCTATGACTTTTTGTTTTTCATTTTCATACCATGTATTTGATTTTTATATTATTTAATTATTACCACCAAAGATTATATGGTTTTTACTTTTATTAAAAGTAATTTTATAAACTACATTTTAAATGATAAAATTAAGGGTCGTCATATCTAGAATTAGGAGTAGAATATGCGATCATTTATGCTTTTCTAAAAAAAAATGTGCAGGTAAATATAGGAATAAGTGACGGTCGTATTTGAAGTTAACCCTAATTAATACTAAAAAACAAAACTTTCTAACACTAACAGCGCTTTCTGTGGGCCTACCTAAACTTCCCAACAGTGGGGGAGACGATGGAAGACGGCCCACTAAATATTCGATTCAGATCTAGATGCGATGACCATCCGTAAATCAATGGAATCCGGCCATTGATTTACGGATGACAATGGAATGAAAATCCAATTTAATATCCTGGTCAGGAAAGAGAAGGCCGCGTCCGTTCGTGTGTGCGTGCACGGCATGCATGTGAGGCACATGCAAACACGGAAGAAGACTTGTGAAGAACAGGTAAGCAATTGATGGCAGGTCAACGTTGGAAAAAAACAGGCTTCCATGCGTCTGTCTCTCTCTGACCGTTGAAAAACTGACTCTGCCTCGCTCTCAACCGCCCCTTTTCACGCCAATATCAATCTCCGGGGTTGGTCTGGACGCTGCCCCCTGAGGCGTCCTGCATCGGGGTTCGAATTTCACAAAGTAGGTTTTTATCCTGTGTACATATGAGAGCAGTTAAGTCTCTCATGAATTTAGACCGGAGTTTACTGTCTCCTCAAAGGTTAAGTGAAACTTATAATCTCTGGTTTGAATAAATTTATTTTATAATATCAAATATTATGTTGTGCGGTACTAATTAAGGGTATATTTGGAAAGCGACAAAACTTTTGTATAAAAAATTCTTTTGTGTGAAAGTTTTTAAAATGAGAAAAAATAATATGATAATAAATGAGTAATAATGATGAATAAATATAATAAAGTTAAAATAAATAAACCAGTTAAATGAGTAATTGTATAGAAATGATTGATTAGTATGGTAGTTTGTACAGAAAAAGGTGAATAAATAATTAAAAAAATAAGATAATCATAGAAAGTGAAAAGTTTTAAATTTAAAATTTTATAGAAAAAGAAACGCACCCAGCAAGGGGTGTTTGGGAAACCTTAAAACTATTTCAATTAAAACTTTTCATTTTCTACAACTATCTTTTTTAAAAAAAATTTTACATTTTTCTATACAATTATTTTACTTTTTAATCATTTTTACACAACTATTTATACAACTAACTTATTTATTTTAACTTTATTCTTTTTACTTCTTGTCATTATTCCCATCATATTACGTCATTTTCTACAATTCAATAACTATAAAACAATTCCACCATGATGTGATAACTCATGGGTCTCATAAAGGGGAGGTCATGGGTTCTACACTTGTCGGTTGCAAGTATAATGATTTGAATTTTTACAGTTTAGCCCTCTCATAATGGGGGTTTTATAATTTCCCCTCTTAGTAGGGGTTTACAATTTCCCTATTGTGGTGGAGGTTTAAGCAAAAATTTTCCTCTATTGTGTGAATATAGTCATGTGTTTCATTGTAATATTTGAATGACAAGATGTATAAACATATATATATATATATATATATATATATAAACAAAACTATAAAACAATTCCACGGTTGCCAATATCCATCTATGCGGCTACGCCTGTGTTGCGTTCCACGTGCATGTGTGTTGGCATATGTTCCAAATTTCTTATGTTTTCTAGAATTTTATGACCATATCAGCCAATTCTAGAAATATTTTGAATAAGTTTCTTCCATGATCTGATTCCCTAGTCATTTCGATAATCTGAAGATTATCTTTTCAGTCTTGATTGTGCCAACATTCCAATTTTCTTTTCAAAAAAAATTTCCATTTGGTTGGCCTGTTCCAGAGCATCCCCCTACATGAAATAAGATGCGGATTAGAATATTTTTCCGTTACTGATATTGCTTTTCTTAATTCCGGTATAGTCTTTTTTAATATATGATAATCTTATTTTTTTGATTTCAATGCAATCTCTTATGATCAATACACTATCTCATATTCATCTAAATCTTATTCCATTATACGGTCCTGGATATGCCCAAAAGAAATTGAATTTTTGCAGCCACAGTTTTGTTAATAAACAAAAAATTTTAGCCGATGAAGCCTGGGCCTGCAATACGTCCTAAAGCAACCAAATAATAATTGAGAAATGAACTTGCTTTACTTACTTACCTCAAGGGGAAAAAAAAAAAAACTTATTGAGAACTTTTTTTTTTTTGCTTTTTCACCCTAAGACTTGTTAATATCGATGTATTTAACATATAAACCAAAATTTACCATTTTTGAGATGTATATATATATATATATTAAGATTTTTAATCATAAAGATATTTTAAAGTAGTTAAAATAATTTTATGTTTAAATTTTTCAAAATATATATATATCCATAAATGATAAATTTTGATGTACATGTTAAATACACTTGGATAAATAAGCTTATGGAAAAAAAATGTCTTAAATGGATTTTTTTACGTGAGTTAAGAAAAAATTATTTTAAATAAATTTTTTTATGTGAGCTAAGTAAGCAATTTATTTAACTTGGCAAACTAGATCATTTTCATAATAATTTTGGTACAGACTCTCACATATTTGTTTTTCAATGAAAATTTGTTTAGCTGCAAAAACTTTCTTATTTGCAAAATTTTTTTCCTATAAACTGTTAATTTGTTGTTATCAACAAATTTCTTGATTGATTGCTAGTGTTATTATAGTCATTGCAAGCGAGCAATTTGCGCCTAAAAACGAATTTTCTTCGAATGTGGGTAAGGAAAGGGAAGGAACCCCCTCAACAGTTACATAATTAAGGATTGCTTATAAAAATTTTCAAAATCCAAAAATTGTACCTTTTTATATAATAATAAATCTTTTTACTTAAATTTTAAAATATTTTTTATGGCAACAAAACCCATAAAAAGTTGGCCCAACAAAACTTCAACCAAATAGGCTAGTCCACTTAAGCTTTGAATAAAATTAAATAAAATTGTTTTAATCATTTAAAGTAAAAAATTAACCATGCTAAGGTTTCCAAATTCCAATTAGCGGAGGACCGAAATTAAACTATATATTTTCAAATTTTCAATTCTTCTGCTGGAAATATGAAACTTTAAAATTTAAAAAAAAAATACAAATTTCATACCTATATGCGAATCGTCTGATATAAAAGCCGCCCAAATTTTTTAATGAACATTATTTTGATATTCTTTGACGACTTCTGTGGTTGTTTAATCAGCTTTTAAAAATAAAGTGGTTCAAAAAAAATAATAATAATAAAGTGGGTCATGGAGTGCATGTGTTTATAAGTCGGCATCGATACACGTGGTTGCGTGTGGTTGGTCATGGCTATCCAACGCGTGTAGATTATTATACCATGACTTTCGCAATCGTTTTCACAATTACAGAGGAGATTTCCCTTTCGACAGACAGCAACCGATCATCCATGACACTGAGACGAACGAACCCCGGACGTATCTCTCAAAGTACCTAACGACGTTCGATCGATAACAGCCAGAGCAGATCATGCTGCCGACGGTTCGGATCGTCTGACAATGAATAAGTCCGCCTAGAAATTAGTGTTCGTCGTCAAAGGTAGATTCTCTGGTGCGTGCCCCCTGCAAGTGGAAATGGGTTCGATCGGGCCTGATGGTTTATCTACAGATTTTCCAAGGCTAAATTCCAGATTTATGTATCACGACTTTAATTTTCGGTACCTTGTCTTTTTTTAAAAATCGTTATAATTAATTACTATGTTTTGCTTATTATCAAGCTTATTTACTTTTAAATGATACTATCCTATTAATTTTTTAAAGCCCGCTCACGGTTAGAATGAGAAATGGAATAGAATGAAAAGTTGTTGCGGTGTAATAGGAGTGGTGGTGCCATTAACCTGTCCTCCTCAAATTTTCGAAATTAAAGTAATCTCTTCAAAAAAAAACTTAAAAGTTTTGATTTTTTTCTCCTCATCAAAAGGTTCTCTCCCCACTGTAATTTTTTTATTCACATTTTTTTTACATCATCTCAACTGATATTACTATTAGTTTTTGAAATTTCTTATAATTTTCTAACAATAATCTACAGACATCTACAATTATTTTGATTTTTCTTAATAATAATCTTTACAAATCCGCTTGGTGGACGCTCCCACATGAATATTTTGGGAGACTAGACGCTCCGACACGAACTGCAGCTGCTGCGCTTGTAACCTTCCAATCATCAGCAAGGATGAAATGGGAGTTACCACGCATGCAGCACCCGTGTTGCGTCTCCCCCACCATGTATTAGTAATAGAAAAACTTGTATATAAAATTAAAAATATTGTCGGGACAAAAAAGTATGTTATTCTTTTTAGAAAACGGAAAATTTTCTTCTAAAAATATTAAATTTCGTCCAACCGTCATCCAATTCCCACAGTCATTATTGTGTTTTACTTAATGTTCACCTTATTAATTACTTGACAACGGATATTATCTTATTAATTTATTTTCATCTATGCAATTATCTATAATTATCATACTTTAGAGAATTTTTTTGATGGGTATTAGACATCTTGCGTCCAGTGTTACATACAAGTTCATTTGCAAGAGAGATCTATCATTCTCCTGCACCACGGGGAGATTCTAACACCAGAACTCATCTAAGGAGCATTGCCTTTAAACCAGGCCGCTGTCCAGTTGAACTATTTCAGAGAAATTACATTTACCGTTGTCTCTCTTTTTGTGCTCATTATTGTGCCTCAACTCATCAATTATATTTGGGCAACCAAATTTTATGCTCACCGAATAAATGGAGAGCGGAATAAATGGCCAACTGGCCAAATTAGTGGCGTGTGAGTGTGAACTCGGACGACATAACTGGTCGAGTTTGTCCCGCATACGCCAGTTAGCCGATCCAATATTATATTCTTTTCTAAAAATGATTGCATGCCTATTTCTTGACGGGATTGCAAAATCTATCACATCCATAAAAATAATAATAAAAAAAAAAACTACGTATGTTTTGGGTGTGTAATGATTTGATTGTGGTTGCTGCTGGTATTTAATTATAAGCCACAAACAATTTTCAGTTGGGCCCACCGGCTGAGTATGAATGCATACAAAGCAGAGCAAAGTGGTCCATGTCGATTCTCAGTCTCCAACTAAGCTGGCTATTAGCTGTAGACTTTCTTTCCCAAACGCCCCAAAAGTCTATGCTGACCTGTATCATCACATTTTAGAAGAATGCGTGCTTTGACTATACCAATTGGGAAATTTCCCGGTCAAGAATAGCAACTGCCAAGACCCGCTTGCCTCTTTTTAATTTGATTTTTGAACACAACATTTTAAAAATAAAAAACTACTCACCCAAGACACTCATCTCATGGGTAGGGTCCAGTTGGAAAAAAAAGAATAGCAAAATTTTTAAAAACTGAGAAATAAGTATTTGAAAATGAAGTTAAAATCAATATTATAACTATATGAAAATATATTTAAAAATAATTAAAATGTATAAATAATAATAGAAAAGGCGAGGTATTTAGGTATATCAAATTATATCAAAAGTTGTATGAAAAGTAAAATATATATATTCTTTTTCATATTTCCAAATGAACACTAACCATTTGGGAATTGGTAATCAGCCAAGATGGCAAAGTAGAAAAAGAATAAATTTTGAAAAATAAGAAAATAAAATAATACAATGAGGATAAAGTAGGAAGAAATATATTATAATATAAAAATAATAATAATAAATATGGTAGTTAAATTTTTATTTAAAACTTCAAATTGTAAAAAGGTATATGGAAGAAGTAAGAAAAAAATTTTGCTTCTAAATTGGCAATCCCAAACAGATCCTACATCTATGATGGATTTGCAAAGGTCAATCTTACCGTGAATAAAGTTAAAATAAATTAAAAATAATAAGTAAAATAGAAAATTATCTCATTAGCTTGGGCTAAGTTTAGTGACTTAGAATATATTTAACATATAAACTAAATTTTATTATTTTTAGATATGTGTATATATTTTTTTAAATTTTTAAACATAAAGATATTTTAACCATTTTCAATGATTAAAAATGGCTAAAATATCACTGTGTTTAAAATCTTAAAAATATATATGCATATATCTGAAAAGGGTAAATTTTGGTTTATATATTAAATACTTTTAGATAAACAAAGGTATGAAGAAAGAATAAAAAAAATTTAAATGAGTTTTTAGATGTAGGCTAAGTAATGACTTACTTAACTTGAGACAGTAATATCATTTTTCATTAAAATATAAGTGATTCTTATGGCAAAATGGCATCAATTATGAAAGTGGCAATAGCAATGATTTTAAGAAAGTACCTGTTTACTTTTTTTTAAAAAAAAGTACCTGTTCAATTTCCTCTGTTAAATTTAAAATTAAGAGTTCAAAATTTTTTAATGCAATTATTTCTAAATTGATACTGTCTATTCAAATTCAGTATAAAAAAATCTACAGTTAAACAAACAAGGAAAGATGTTAAGTTAGATGATCCACATAAGATATTCACAGAAACCCGTACTCTATTTCAACAATAGGCCCCATATCAATAATTAATAAAGCTATGACGAACTAATGTTCATAGAGCAGAGATTTGCACCATATTTTATAGGTTTGGTACAGGACAGTACTTTTAAATATTGGCTTCACCCATAAATTTTAAAGTTCTAGACAAAAAAAAAGTTGTCACGGCTGGAATTCTTCAGCTTTTATAAAATGTACAGTGGTCCAATAGATGGTTACCGCAATATAATTTTCAAACTAAAAATAAAAGACAATACCTATATCTTTTCCTCCTTTCGGTGGAAAGGCTGGTGGACATGGACCTAGATATGTATGTTGCACACATGTATGTATGGGATATACTCTATACAGCCGGCGGGTGTTTTGATATTTTTCTTTCATAATTTTTTTATTATATTAGTTTATATATCAAAAAATTATTATTTTTTATTTTTTTACATATTTTAGGTTTCAAAAATCAATTTTTTTTAATCAATTTTCATATAAGTTGGAAGTGAAAGTGGTGAAATTTTCTTGAAATTAAAAATATACATCTAAAAATGACATTTTTTTGTACATCTAAAAATTACCACCTGATTATATTTATGCAGTCTTATTCAATAATGGTTTTGTTGATCAATGACATTAGTTGCACTTTTTTTTTCAATTTCTCACCAACCGTGGTGTCAAAGAGAAATAATTTTTTAACTAGACATGTTAATATTATAAAAAAAAATTTATTAGTAATTATATACATTGTAATATGGTATTACAAAATAAATATATTCACAATTCTCACCATTGACAGACGTCCTATAAAAACACCTCGAAAAGTGAAAACAATTTCAAATACCTCTAAACTAGAGGACAAAATTTTTTTTTTTTCACTCTTACCAGTGAAAGGAATCCAACCCCAGACCTCCATTTAAGCATTCCGTTGGAGTTACCATCGGCACACATGGTTGGCGGCATTATATAAAAAAAATGGTTGGGGTTGGTGGAGTTAGAATTTATGCTGGAGTTGAAATTTTAAAATTGTTTCTTTATAGAGAAATATATTTGGTGCCGCATTAATTTTAAGTTAATAGAAATTTATAAAAGCATATTTGATAGAAATTTTAAGTTAACAATTTTTGCTAGATTTATAATAAAATTTCATTGTACGTTCCTTTTAAAGTGAATATCTTGGGTTCATTAACCAACTAGAAAATCACGCTATAATTAATTTTATTTTCGACACTGAATTACAAGAAATATGAGGCACATGTATGTAAGGATAGAACGGAAAGAAATATGGAAGCCGGGGTTATAACTATACTATGAAAAAATACTATAATTGGAGGCTGAATTGCGAGAAATATGAGGCACGTATAAGTGAGCAGTGCAAATAAATATGGAAGCCAGGGTTAACAATACTATGAAAACATGCTATGATTAATTTTATTTTCGACACTGAATTGCAAGAAATATGAGGAATGGAAATAATTATGGGAGACAAGGGATAATCAAGCTTCTTTTTTTTTTTTTCCCTTTTTTGCCTGAATGAATCGAGTTTATCACCTCAGTCCGGATTCAAATCCTCATGTAAATATGTAATCACTCGCGCTGGTATAAATCGATTGACCATTCAAGTGCTAACATCATCTCATACGTGAAATTGCATAGGGTTAATTAGGTAACCTAAATCGTCCCAGGTTAACCCAAATTACAAATAGCGTACAAGTAACCCGAATTTTACCATCCCAATCTTCCCATTTCTCAATCGAACAAAACCCATTTGTATTTGACAGTTGGCAATGCACCATATTAATTGCATCAATTAAAGTCAAATGCAGGGGAGTTTCTAATTAGTAGATACAGATGGAGCCCGTCCAGATTGGCATTTGCTGGGATATGTAGCATAGTCAAACGATCCGGTCGGTATTATATATTAACAGGAATACATTGGAAACGAGGCTTCTAAACCGTAAAATACTGCAACTCTCGTCTAAAATCTAAATCATTTAATATATGCACAGCATACATTAAAAAAACAAGATCAAATGGTACTCGGACAACCCTATTACAGTTTTTGTTGGCTTTTTCCATCTATTTTTATCGGATCCTTTGCCCTAAAACAGCAGACATGCAGTAGACATGTAGTTCAACACGAGGGATTAAGAAATAAACATTTGGGACAGGAGGAATCCATGAGCTTGAAAAGCCAAACCTGATGATCATTTACAGGAACATCAACTGGGTCCGATTTTAGATCAACCAGAGCATAACATTTGCAACACTATGCAACGAATCAGTAGAATTTTAACCTTGTAACTCACCAAACTACAACAACCCATCAAAAAGGTCCACCAGTTCGACCCAACCCAACCCAACCATATGAGAGTTTCGTTTGTTAGATCTTCACCTTCCAAATCCCTCACCAACCATTGAAACCCTACAAGCCAACTCCCGTTAGTAACCATAGCGCCTAAAGTTTGGAAACATATGGATCTCCCTAGCAAAGATGGTGCAGAGCGTTTGGAAATCCCAGAATATTTGGAACAGACCCGGCAGGCTAGCGAACCAATCTTGGGAAGAAATGGGTGTGAATTGATTCTTGGACTGGGATCCCCTGCGGATGATTGTACATTTGGCGATATACGGTCAGCGCAATAATATTTTTTCTTTTTAATTTGTTTGTATAGATATATGAGCTTCATCTAATCGGTTCTCATACTAATTTTACATTTTCTATTTTATTTTATATATTTTTTATTTTCGAAAGTAAAAATTCTTTAAAAATTAAAAATGTAAAATTTAGGATGAGAATGACTTAGGTGATGAAACCCACATCTATAAAAACAATAATTAATAATAATAATAATGATAATAAAAAATATATATTTGTGAGCTGCAGCTGGAGATATTGGCAGTCGCATGCGATCGCAACGCTTGAACCTCGACATCTTTGATTGGTCAATTTCCAAAGTAGATGCCTTGATAGTCTATGAACTGGGAGCGAATCTAGCAACCTCATGTCTTATGGGTATGAGTTGAATTCGCTTATTGATTGTTTTAAGAATTCTTTGGTTTTGCAAGGACAATGCCTTTAATAGATGCTGTTGGGCCTTAATATAGAAGTACCTTCTTTCATGTATAATTCTGATGACAAATCTGCCTCTGTTAGCCTCGGTCCTGATATCATATCTGGATTAAGTTCCGTCTTTTATTAATATTTCTGAGCCTAAGTCTCCATATTCGAAAGTTTATAATTTTCTTTTTAGAAAATTATAAGAATTGTCTTAGAACTTAATTGTATTGTAAGTTAAAATGCACCGTAAAATAAACACCAATCAAAAACTAGTGTTACTAGATAGCATAAACGTTCGGGCTGAGATCGTATGCACCCGGGTGAACTACTCAGTTGGCCTTGCTCGTCGTTTGGACTTTGCTGTCTGGGATTTGGATTTGTGCTCTACCTAGCCCAGTTGCATCCACAGTTTAAAGTCCACTCTTGTCGGCTTAAGATTTGGGTAGACTCCACGTGCAACTACGAAAGATTTGCAGCATGAACGTGTGTGAAATTTGAAGCAGATGAGATAGAGGTTTGTTGTTTGGTTTCGAAATATGCCATCAATGTAAAGATCAAGAGGCACCAAACGAATCGAAAACAACTAGAGAGCAGAGAGGAGGAGCTAAATCATGTCTTGGATCGTGCAAAGAAGTTGTGCATTGGGCTGGTTGACTGCATGTATTGCGAGTTTTAAATGCGTCACGGCATAACCTAGTTAATCTTGGACTCTAATTCAATATCTTGGGCTGTTTTGGCTCATTTCATCTGAGCACTATTTCAAGAGCTAAGGAGAAGAATCATTAGACATTTTGAAAAAAGCCTAGAGAAGGACCGCTTTAGAAAAAAAAGGTTGAAAAGTGGAAAACGCCCACCGTGGGGCTCGAACCCACGACCACAAGGTTAAGAGCCTTGCGCTCTACCGACTGAGCTAGACGGGCAACTCGATCGTTTGTATATGCAACGATTATAAATCATGAATGATGGTGGGATTCAGCCGTCATTCCTTTAATTATACCTTGCGGGACCCAGAGAAATAGAAAACCCTTGTTTGATGGCTTCCAGCAACTGCATCACTCAGAAAAATACATGATCATGCTACCTGGAGCCCCACTCAAGTAGACAACGTGGTGGGTGGCATGATCCTTCCGTGAAATTATTGATAGGACTGTAGTTTTGATTTTTAGATTAAAAAAAAAAAAAAAATAGTAGTGCTGGACAGCATCGCTATAACTTGCAGAGAACAACCGTGTGGAATGATATCTCCTGCTCAGGGGCCATTATCTACGGGGATGATGGATGGAGACTCAGTATTCCCCTCATCAGCCGGCCTACACGTGCACTTCTGCAAAATCAATGCCCGTTATCTATTCATTCCTTCTCTCAACCATCAGTCATGATGCCTTGGCCCATATACATCTATTCCATGAGTCAATATATACATATATTGGGGCAATTCTATTTCCACCATGAAACAGAAATGAATGGAATGTAAAAATCCCAATCGCCGAATGCTTTGAATTTTAACTGCTTAACTTCAACCACTGCACCTGGGAATAATTCCAATATCAGAAGACCAGACGGATCTGGATCTAGTCGTTACTAAATTAAACATATTACGTACATAGTCCCATAGAAAAGCTTATAAAAATAGGTATTTGGTTTGGGAATGGATGATGCATACACAGGCTGAAATGATTGGCGAAATCTACCCCGTTGAATTAATCTCTGTCTGATACATATGTGATGCTAATACAGAAAACTGTGAACTTATTGGCCTAGTTTCTAACAATCGGCCTTCACCCGGCTTCTTTGCATTTAATTTTAACATCTTGGTTGAAGTTTACCAAAGCCCGAAATGGCCAAATGTGGGCATGTCAATCTATGTAAACTTAGCCCAGGTCGTAGGAATCTTAAGCTTCGTTGGCTGACGGCTTTCAGTGTCATTAATAATCTCTCCTAGCTGACTTCTTGCGATTGATTACTTTGAAAGCTCAATTAGCATTAATTCTTTATAGTTTATGCTGCTGATTAGGCTGGGGTCTATAGCGAACCAATGACAAAATCATTGTTCCTGTTGCGTGTGGGAGATGAGGAAGGGAAAAGGAAAGGAAACGGACAAATGTTTCTAGATAATTTAAATTCGTTTGCCAAATATTATATGTCTTGATACTGGAGCTTATCACGGCATAAATTATCCCAGCATTGATTTGCTGTAATTACTAATCAGATACTGCCTTTTTGTCCACGAATAATCCATAAACTAACCAAAGTCATAGGCCATGAGTAGAATAGCCCAAATGTTTGTGCATGGTCTTTGTCAAAGCCCACCGTTGTTAATTGAAGCCCACACTTATATATACGATAATTTGCAAATAAATCTACATAGTTTAATTATAATTGGAAATACATTAACATAGTTTCAAAAATTTTAAAAAAAATCATATATAATTTAACCATAATTATAAATATTTCCAAGCCATTATAATGCTATAATGTAACATCATAACATGAATATATTTACAAATATATACAAACTATATAGGTATACTCGCTTAATTTTTGAAATTATAAATATTTCCGTATAGTTTCCATATCTTTGAAATATATCCATGATGCAGCGATGCAGTGACAACATTATAATGGCATGGATATATTTGCTATTATGGTCAAACAATACGAGAGTGATTTGCAATTTTTAAAATTACATAAATATATTTGCAATTATAATCAAAATATACATGTACATTTGCATATCACCCATATATTTTGGAAAAATAGTTTCATTGTTTTCCTTCCCCACTTTTATAGTGGAAAGATGATCTCTTACGATTGACCATAGGGCCCCAATTGCTTCTGGCCTTGAACATATTTTTATTTTTAAACTTTTTATAAATATATTAATTTATGTATATTTAATCCAAGATAAATTCCATATAAACCCCATGAATTTTATCTTTAGTTCTACTTATACTTGTGAATTTTTAAAATTTTCAAATATGCCAATCATTTTGCTTAAAATTTCACTCATACCTATACCATTAAGGATCTATTAAATAGGATTATGTTCACCCCTACTTATGTTTTTATAGCTTAAATAACTATAAAATCATAAATTATTTGAATATGAATCTTTAACTTTAAACAAACTGATCTCAAATTATATTATATCATAAACATGTTCTTCATTTCACACAAGAATTAATGGCTTATTTAATGAATCCCTAGCAAGGTTGGTATAAGTGGAGTTTTAAGCAAGATATGTGAGTATATTTGAAAATCTTAAAAGTTTATGAATATAAGTGAAATTATAGATAAATATTATGGCTATACGTGAAATTTGTCATATAATCCAAGTTTTACTAATCTTGAGTGCTTTTGTATTTTGTAAAGGTAAATATATATATATTCATGAATATGTATTTTTCATTTTTAAACATATGAATATTATGGTCATTCTGTACCTATGAAAATGACCGCAATATCATTGTGTTTAAAAATATATATATAAATATACCAAAAATTGGTAAATTTTGGATTATAAATTAAATATACTTAAAGTAACATGTTTATGAAAAACTAGAAAATAAAAACGATATATGATTTTTGGCCGGCCCTTGATCGGCCCTCTTTATAGTATATGCCCATAAATCTTCGATCCCTCTGGATTCTCTGATCAACGAAGATCGGCATATATCCATTTATTTCAGGAACTCAAATAGTCAGCCTGCTTTCAATGGAGAAACAGGCATAAGATCGAGGGCTCAATGGGGCATCCTAATTCCTAATCCACTGAACGGTCTGGATCACCAAAATAATTTACATTCCTAAAAAAGGTGTCAGAGCCTCAGAGCAGTTGTTATTTTTTAATTTCTGTATTATTAATATTATTAATATTATTATTTCTAGCTAGCTAGCATCAGTACGCATGCAAAACTCACTTTTTAGAGTAAAAGCTGGAATGGCTGATTAGTCCCGATGATTCCTGAATGCAAGTGGGATCCATCAACGTTTCCCATATTCTCATCTATCCACCCATCTGTCATTGCTTGTGTTAAAATCCACGACACTGGATGAGTGTGTCTCATGCACAAGCAATGCATTGGTGGTGGCCATGCTTTAATCATGATCTTGGAGTGCAGCCAATGACTTGTTTTCAACTTTTCCCGGCAAAAGGGAACACACATTCATGATACCGACTACTAATGGTAGATAACGAGCTAGTTACAACTTACAAGTATTCTGATTTCGTAAATGGCAACTGGGCGAAATTCTCTGCTATACCTGCGGATTTGAGGAAATTTTCGTTTGTTACACGGCCATGCCTGGACAGCTGGTGTACGGGATGCCAGAGATTTTTTAAGCAATAATTATCATGTTGAAAGACAAATTAAACTATACAAATTATTTCTGAAGTCGCCCGGGGAGTATTTGTCTAGCTTCGTAGTAGAACTCCTAATTATCAATTCGGACATTTGCATTTTTGCAATAGATACCTGTAACTATTATTTTGGAAAAACGCCATAAGCCCTTACTCGTGAATAAAACCTTTGGTCATAGAAGTCCATTTTTCACTGATCGACTCTACTGCAATAGCTATCAAAATCGAGTGCGACGTGATAATAAGGATGCAGTTACATGCGTTAATTTGACCATGACTACACAACAACAAAGTTGGGCCCTTGACAATAAAATTTAGCAGTATGCTCTGCTGCACAGCCCAACAGCAACCGTTGTGCAATTAAATAGTTGCCAATTTTCTCACTTAGGGTGCGTTTGTTTAGTATAAAAAAATGTCAACTAAAACTTTTCAATCTAAAACTTTTCACTCTTCATAATTACTCTATTTTTTAATTATTTTT
>JAXCLR010000063.1:50382713-50408926 GCA_035584095.1 Annona squamosa | reverse complement strand
TAATTAAAAAATAGAGTAATTACGGAGAGTGAAAAGTTTTAGATTGAAAAGTTTTAGTTGATATTTTTTTATGCTAAACAAATGCACCCATAATCTGTTTCCACCCGCTTGACTACGTGTCGGGTGAGGTATTGAATTCGAAACTGGACGAGTACGAAAGGTTCGGGCTGTTTGGCAAGAATTCCGCTGGAAACCTTAGCAGGCCTTGTTGAGCCCAGTTATTGCAAGAAGAAAAATTGCAACGTGTTGCGAACCCTAATTATTTGGTGCCAATATTTCACAAAATGAACTGATTTATTAGATTTCTTTTTTAATGACTATTAATTAGCAACCATGGTTTTGAAGATCTGTATAGCCAGCGAGACGAAATGAAAAATAACTGCATAGCATAAACATAAAAATCTGCAAACACCTGTTAATAATTCACAGGTGGTTTACGCCTGTGTATGCGAGATGCGAGTGTGTGCAGGAAGTACGGATTTGAAACCATACATTAGCTTCCACAAAAAAAACAAGAATAATGATAACACTTGTAGTTTTATTTATTTATTATTATTATTATTTGGATGAAACACATGTAGTCGTATTAGAATTCCTGACGGTCTATTCTTATTTCTGTCATGGATTATTGCTAGTCGATGCGAAATTGTGCGTACGAACTCGATGATGCTTTGGACGACTGGAAAAATCCGACGCAACCTTCCGGGACCGTCATCGGTGGTCTTGGTTGGATATACATTTTTTCTTCTCATGAGTGCGCGATGACTACGAATGAATTGGCAGGGCGGCTG
Source organism: Annona squamosa (assembly GCA_035584095.1). Taxonomy (NCBI): domain Eukaryota; kingdom Viridiplantae; phylum Streptophyta; class Magnoliopsida; order Magnoliales; family Annonaceae; genus Annona; species Annona squamosa. The sequence continues at coordinate 50,408,135 of JAXCLR010000063.1, read as the reverse complement.
CTCATGCTCCTCAGCACGCACACGTCACATGAATCGAAGCTGCTGCGATTGGCATTTCGAGCTGGGCTATTGCTGAATTTTGGAATGTGTAGATTGGATTATTCGATGATTATGAGCAGTGACGAGAAGCTGCCGTCAGAGCTTGCAAGGAGCCGGCCCACGTACAGAAGTTGCAGTCAGAAACGGAAAGGATAGCGCTCCCGTGCATACATTTATTTTTTTTTATTTTTTTTTTAAATTTCTTTACAAGAGTATTATTATACACATATTAAATACATCTAAATTAACAGTATTATAAAAAAAATTTTAAAAATAAAAAAAATTAGGTGTATGCACGCGGCTTCCATGCTCCTGGGAGTATATGATTATAATCCAAGGACAGTGGCTGTGACCGTTTGACGAGGATTGTCCAGCCTCGAGACCCTTCTGTACCTTGCACCACCGCAATTTCCTGGAAAGTAGCAGGCGCACGCCATTACAGTATTTCATTTTCAGACTTTCCCATGTACCACGTTGCCAAATGCGACCTTCGTATTTTTCAGGTGCAAAACAGCATAAGTGCAAGGTGAAGTGATCTCATAGCTTTGACTAAGAGGATATTCCAAACCATATAAAAAATTTTAAATTAAATTTATATTGGGACGAGAATGTAATAATATTTATTTAGAATGAATAAAATTATATTGAAAATAAAAAAAATTGTCTTAGGAATTAAATTACTATATTGAAAATTGTAATACAAATTTAATCTAAGAATCTTGTATAACTTGGAATACCTCCTGAATAAATGTGTCATCTCAAAAAACTCATGTATAACACTTTTTTGTTTTTTTATGTTTAAAAATCTCAAATATATATTCATATTCAAAAATAGTGAAACTTAATTTATATATTAAATATATAAAGATAAATGAATTATGAAGAAAAAATTAAAAATATTTGCTTAACTCAAACTAATATAATTACTTCTCAGTATAAAAAAAAATCATTGATAATTACTTAATTTATAATATTAAAAATATAATTTTAAATAACTTTATACATTCGCACTTGCTGTAGACTTATAAAGACATCTAATTAAAATGATTTTTCATATATTATAAATATTCACGTGGAGAAATATGATGCATGACTTGTACTTTTTGTATAAAAGAAAAATCCTCAGGGGTGCAACTTACATCCAATTTTTCACGCATGTATGTACAAGAAATGGGAAAAAATGAATTGACTAATTAGGTTCAACATCCTAGATTTATAAGTTGGGTTAATTAGAAATTGATAGTTTAGCAACTTCAAGCCCATTTCGCATTTACACCTGTTTGCTTTTGTTGTTATTTTTGGCATGTATTTTTCTACGGAAAAAAATTTTAAAAATTTTATTTTTTCTATATTAATACATACTTTTTTTATGGAAATATTAATACATACTTAAATGGACTTAAAATTAAAAAATTGCTAGAGTCCTGTCAGTCCAATTTCATTACCCTGAGGCCTGAACGGCCCGAGAGGAATCAACGGGCGAGGATGTGATATGGCCATATGGGTTAGTGATGCGAAGCAACGGCGGAGATTCCAGCTTATGTCGTTGTCGCTTGGGCGCAAAGAAAAGAACGGGAAGATGGAAGACGAAAAAGTGGCCGTGCAAAGACTAAGAGCCGTAAAGCAGAATAGAAGTTTACAAGGCGGTCGTCTGTTCTCTGCTACCGCCACGCACGGCCCTGCCCTCGTGTATATTCCCTAACCCTACAGTGGTCATTAGGGCCTGTTTTACGCCATAAAAAATTCTTAAAATATATATATATGTATCATTTACAATTTCTAAGATAACCTGTTAACTTCGAATCTAATTTTTTTATATTTTCAATATAATTTTTCTTATTCCATCCAAAAATCTATACCATTTGAAACAAGCCTTTTTAGCTTCTGAGAGGGAATAGACTCATCTCAATAGCCAAATCTAAACAGGCGCAAATCAGAGCCGTTGATAAGGACAGCAAATCTCTAATGCGACAACTAAAAGAGGACGCTGGGCTTTCCTGCTCTTTAGAATCGCCTGCCATATGCTTTTGCTGTTGAGCAATGGATTTTTGGGGCCACCATCATGAATCAATGCAATCTAATCCATACGACAATTCTGATCCTTACGCTGATCTTACGTTATCGTATTAATTTTGGAAATTTGTGACATGGGCTACTGCCGGTGGAAGCTTTACACGGTTTGGGTCGTAAGTTTTTTTTTTTTTTTTTTTTTTTTTTTTTTCTAATGAAGCTAAGGTTTATTCTTGCAATGTTTAGGAGAACCCGGATTCTAAAGAGCACAGTGAACACTTTTAAAATTGACTTTTTCATGTGTAATGAAAAATCCAAACGGTTCATTAATCATGGTTTTTCTATTAAAATGATTGTATATAAAACTAAATGTATTGGATTTGTATATAATCAGTTTTAACCTATATCTAGAAATAAATTCTAAACCGTTAAATGTTTTTATAATATTAGTTACTTATTTTTCAAATCAAATCCATAAATCATGTTTAAAATAATAAAATATACTTGTAGCAAAAATAAGAATAATATAAACTTCATGGAATTAATATCAATCCAAAAATAAATATTTTAATAAATTTAATTCTTAAAAACTCATATAAATAGTCAAATTTTATATCACGATGGTAAATTTCAATTAGAATGCAATTAATAAATTAAACATTTGCCCTTTTTTACAATTTAGTCCCCTTTAATGCGATTTTATAATTTTCCTACTATCACGGGCTTATAATTTTTTTTTGTGGTGGAGGTTTAGGAAAAAAATTTCTTAATATAAATGTTGCTTCATTGTAATATCTAGAATTCTAGATATCATGAAGTATATATAGAAATATCAAAATAAAATAAAAATAAATAAATAAAGTATATAATATATATTTTTTAAAACTTCACCTGTCAGAGAAAGTATCCTGCTCTGTTTGGTCACCGCTCGAGACCAAAAGAGGACTCTACTCTAGAGATGACTTATGATGCGAGGGTAGATTGGCATTTTTGGACTTTTTTTTGTTGGTGTTGTGTGTATATATATATATTGTAATATTAGATATTATAAATCAGACACATTGCACTCGGTTCCCCATCTGGTCGCCCTCTCTATAATTTTAATGCATAATTATTAATTTGCAAAAAGTTCATGCTTATAAACTTCATACATGAGAACATTGGCGCCACTAAATTTAGCTGGGTTTTGTAATCTATTTTTTTTTTGATTGGAGGATATTTTACATCATATCTCAATTCATATTACATTCAAACCTTAAGACAATTCTAACAAGCTTATAATGGAAGACAACAACAAGCTTCCACAAATCAAATGAGGAGACCACTAGCTCCTATCAAAGTATAAAAGGGGACCACATGCCCCCACCCCAAATATAGTTCAGAATCCCACATGGAATTCGAACCTTGCATCGGTTGCGAATGGAAATCCCGTTTCGCAGCCGATGACCAGACGAGCACCGCTCGTTTGGCGTTTTGTGATCCATTTAGGCGCCAATGAATTCGCTAAAATGTTATCTTTAGATGTTTATATCCCTTCTAAAAAAAATTATCATTTATATGCTGCTGCTGCTACTTAACAATACGAAGGTTGGATTTTTATTGCTAACCATTAGCTTGAGCATTACCTACATTTTTTGGGTTTTTTAGGCCTGAAATTCTCTAAATCGACACCATGCAGCCAAAATAATAGTCTTACTCATATGCCAAACGAGTCGGCGCTCATTTGGTCGACGGACGTTTCGTTCCGACCATCGCATGTTCGAATCTCGCATGAGATTTCGAACCAAAAATTTCCGTGGGGGCATGTGTGATCCTCCTTGTTCGGTTAGGAGCTGGTGGTCTTCCCATTTGATATTTGGGAGCTAGTGGTCTTCTTTTCAAAATATTGTTAGAATTGTCTCAAAACTTTGAATGTGATATGTATTGAGATATGTTGTAAATATACTTCAATAAAAGAAAAATAGTCTTACTCATACGATGATTTGTAAAAAACCTGGTTGGATGCATGACCGTGCAAGAAAATCAGTCGATTGTAAATTTGTGAATGAGACGTATACGTTGTGGATGAATTGATGGAACGTGGGAGATACCGACTCTCCTTTTTTCTCTCGCCGTCTGTCCTTTATGATTTATTCATCGGGAACCCTCGTTGGATTGCTTCCGTGGAACCATACGACTTTTGGGCAAGTTCATTGCTATTTTAAAATCCAATTCATCTAGTGTAGTTAGAATACTTTGTTGGGATAAGAACCCAAATTTCTCGTAAGTCAAAATTTTGCACAAGTCATTATCATTTCAAGGTTGTTATTGACGTATTAAAACAGTTAGATTATTATTTAAATGATGAAAATTTTAATTAAACATTATTACCTTCTAAAATATTTATATTACATAGATAAATAATCATATAAATTTTTACAACATTCAAAACACCTGTATCCATAGATATAATATTGATGTTTCGTGCGTAGATAGTGTGTTGCATTGGGGATAATATTCTTCATGCAATATAATATCTTAAAAACTAATTACACTATTTTGAATCATTTTTCATATCTTTTCATATAATTATTATATCTATTTTAACTTTATTTATTTTACTTCTAATCATTGCATCTATTATATCAAATCACTCCCTTTGTCTTGTAAAAAAAAATTCCACCAAATTCCTCCTCCCTCCTTTTTTTTCTAAATGTAAAAAGCACCCATAATTTTATATATTTTCGCTATACAAAATTTTTTATTAAAATAATTTTTAATATTATAAGTAAATTGACAATTTTAAATAATATGAGGGTGCGTTAGGAATCTCTTGTTTCCTCTACTTTTCACATCTTCCCACGTAACTACCACGTATATTTCATTTTTTTATCGCTCTTAATTTATGATATCACAATATCATACATATATTTTCAAAAATATATTCATCAAATTTTTTCCTTCATTTTTTCTCTCTTCCCAGACTGACGAAGATTTTAATTTACCATCACCTTTAGCTGGGGTTTCGAGAAGTCAATTAATGAATCGGCTCTGTTGAGTTGGTTCCCTTATTAATCAATTAACTCTCTTAGCTGGCTGCATCTATATATAAATATTGATCCATGTGCTTCTGAAAAGTGCAAGCAGACAGTTTACGACATACTGCTGATTGGACTTGCTAAGGTATTCAATAAACTGGACGACACGTAATTTAGATTAAACCCCTCTTTGAAAATCTCTGCGTCAGCTGTGTCAACCCTATTCGGTTAGGAATTTTGAACCTTTTGATTTTCAAAACCACTCCATTTTCAATGAATTCACCTATAACGTTTAATGATATTTATTTAATTGACATACCAAAAATAGGTTGTTCGGATACTTTGACAGTCCGAAATATCAATAATTGTCTTGTTCGGACATTGGGCTTGTTCCCAGTGCTTGAATGGCTCGAAATGGACTGCCAAAGTATCCAAACAACTTAATTTTTAATATATTGGTTAAATATAAATACCATGGGTCGTTTAGATCCATGAATTGTGGCATGCATGATTTACAAAATCAAAGTTATTTGATATTCATGAACCGGTTCCACTCCAGGCTGGCAATTATTTTAAAAAATGATAATTAGAGACCCGCACCCAATAAAGTTAAGCCAACTCAAAATATGTTGAAAAATGAGATTATACACGGAGAAAGAATTGTTGCCCACGGAAGTGCGACTATTATCTATATGTTTTTAACTAATTGTACTTTATAATATTATTTAAATTTTGAGGGAAATATTTCCCACCCTTAGTTATGTTTTTAATTAATTGTACTTTATAATATTATTTAATTTTTGAGGGAGCCATTGCCCACCCTCAGTTGAATGTTAATCCACCCATGCTCTGACGTTTCTGTAATATTATTTACGAGGGAAATTTTATGGGGTGGACGCCTCTCACTTATCTTGGTTCCATTTTAAACCTTTTTTTTTTTATACAATGTCACAACTAATATTATAATCAATTACATTCATAAGATTTCATGCAAGAGGAAATCTGAAACTCCTGTGGTGAAGGGAAATATGAAAATCCTCACACTGGAAGAAAATATGCAAACCGTTGCAACGGAGGAAGATGGTAACACCTTCATGTAAGCGGGACGGGCAAGATGGTAACACCTTCATGTAAGCGGGACGGGCAAGAATCCAGGAATGTGATTCTATGCTTCCATGAGCATTGAGCCTCAATACTCTCAGACGCGTATACCTATATTTTATAACTTTTTTTAAAATTTTTTTTACAAGATTATTGATCTAAGTGTATTTAACCTGAATATTAATTTTTACTATTTTTGGAGTATTTTAGATATTTATTTTTTATTTTTGAAAATAGTGACATTTTAGGTAATTTTAAATTACTAAAATACTACTAATTTTTAAAAATCCGAAATAAATATCTAAAAAATCCGAAAATGGTAAAAATTGATACATACATTAAATACACTTAGGTTAACAAGTTCATACAAAAATTTTGAAAAAATATTAAAAAATAGGTATATGCGTCATGGAGCATAGGATCGCGGTTCGGGAATCCTAGTCTGTTGAGCCGTTTGCAAACCAATAGACTTACCACGCTGCTTGCCTCACCATGGCCATTTTGAACCTAACTTGATTACATCAAACTCTAATACGCAGTTACATTTGAAATTGATGGTTTAATTAGGAAAAATTTCATCAAAATAAAATACTTTCACCAGCCTCATCAATAAAAATATAAAATTAACGTAATAAAAATATTTATTCATTTACAACCTGTTAAAAATGGGAGAATTTCTACGTGAGCATTCAAACCCGACATACAAGGCTGCTGAAATCCCTATTATAGACGTCAAAATGTTCTTTTTTAAGTAGATAAACGATTCCAAATTACTACGATGTTCTAATGTATGCATGATTTGGTTTGAGCGATTTTATATTTTACTTGAGATTGTAAATATTTTCAAGAAGTATGGCCTACCATAGACTTTAATTGAAATGATTTGGTTGACGCTATAAAATGAGTAATGGTAAAACAAGAAGAGCAGATTGGTTTTCGATTCAAGGTGGGCTAAAAATGATTAACACCATCGAAATAATTGAACGGTGTCAACTGCAGTATTAAATCATTGACAAGTGATATATTCGTTCGGCCTCTACGTGTCAAGTTACTCTTTCTTCTTCTTCTTTTTTCAATTAAAAAAAATGGGAGTCAAGTCATTCTTTTAAGCAACTTACGAAAGGATTATCTCTTTCTACTGGAACAATCACCACCACGGGGAAGCACTTCTATATAAACGATTTTTACATTATTTATCCCCATAATAATAACATTTTAGATAATTTAAATATTAAAAATACTATATTTAATATTAAATTATTTTATTATGTTAATTTTATATATTTATAGATGAAACCTATATACACTCATATTAAACAAATGAAAATGTTTTGATAATATGAAGACTTCTATTATATATTTATAACAGATGAAATGAATTTTTTTTTCAACATTCAAAATATTAAAAATAAAATGAGTTACATGGAAAAGGGTTTTGTTGAAGCATAACCCGTATATATAGGAATATTTTTGTTAGCATGAGCTAAGTAAACTATTACAAATATTCCTTAGTCTACACTAATAAACTCATTTTTCATTTTTTTTCTTTTTCTATAAATTTTGTTAACATGAATGTATTTAACTATAAATTAATTTTTTACTATTTTTGAATATATGTATTTTTTTGAAAATTTAAACATAAGAATATTTCAGTTGTTTTAAAGTGTTAAAAGTTACTAAAATAATACTTTATTTAAAAATCTAAAAAATGTATACGTATATTCAAAAATGGTAAAACTTGATTTATACATTAAATACACATAATTAACAAGTTTTAAAAAAATTAAATAAATTTATTGTCATTAGCTAAGTAAACCATTACTTAACTTGGGTTAACAAGATCATATATTTATATAAATATATATATGTCAGAGATTTTTGCAAATATACCAACCATGTTTGACCAATATTGCATCTGTATTCCTAAGTTTGAGGAATTTACAAATATGTCTACAAAGTTTGCGTAAAATTACAACAGTGTCCCTTCCGTTAGGATGCCGTTAGATTTTTATATAAAATGAAGATAATGTTCTTTAACTCAAGTGATAAACTTACAATTTTTCAAATATCGTAGCTATATTTGTTATTTCACTATTTTATATATTTTTTCATTTATTATTATTATTATTATTTTGCAAAAATGCTTACAATATTTTAAAAAATTGAAAGTGTATAATTTAGCTTCAGGGCATTATTGTTATTTTACATAAAAATCTAACGTTATCATAACAGAAGGAACACAGTTGTAATTTTATACAAATTTTGTGGGCATATTTGCAAATTTAACAAACTTGTGGACACAGATGCAATATCAGTCAAATCTTGTAGGCATATTTGCAAAATTCTCTATATATCAAGTATAGACACATGCGTTGAAGCCTTTTTTTCATTCGAACCTTGGATCTCACACATGCACACTGGGGTGTTAATCACCCGGGCATCAGGCAGTGAATAGTTCATTAGAGTTTGATTCGTATATAAAAATTTAAAAAAAAGTTGAATCATATTTCTTAATATTAGGTCGAAACTCCTAATTGTTCCCCACATTGGTGGGTCTCTCCGATTCAGATAAGTTGATCACAGAACCACAAGTGGGTATTCGTTTGACCATGCTCCCGGGGAGATGGTCCAGCAGGCGAAGGAAGGACAATGACGATTCATGCCTTTGCCAAGGGTCCAGACTCCAGAGACCGCTGAGCCTGCTGCAGCATGAAAGCTTCTGTAGATGTGACACTACAGAATCATTTCCATTGATTAAAAGAGAAAGCTGCTTAACGCGAGACTGATTCCTCCACAGCTATTGTTGAAGAATAAAGCCCTCATTTGATAAGCTCAAGAGGACCCACTGCCTTGTGCATGAGTCCACCATGTCAATCATGTCTGCAGCAGTGTTTGATGGGTGCCGAATGCTGATCAGGCAGCTCTAGAATTCAGTCTTGGTGGGCCTTAACACTCGCACGTAATGTCTGTAACTCTATGTTGCTGTAGAGTTCCATTCCATTCCATTTGAAACCCATTCGATGGTTAAGTCGATTTTTTGTAAGCAAATGGATCATGATGATTTAATTGATGTTGTTATAATGTGAGTGTGTCATGACGCGAGTAGAATTTATGTCCTAGTAATAATAATAAAGAAAACCCTAAGGTGGAAGGCACCTAGTCAGCTAGATTCATTAAAGTCGTAGGAGTTTGGTAGCAGGACAGGCGCCATCCAATTTAAACATGATGCCAATAAAAGGTATCCATATCCGAGAACGATTACTTGTTGATTGAGTTACCTCAAAACAGGAGGAATCAAAGCGGACAGTATGGTCGGTCCTCTATTGGAATCTTAGGGAACCCACTAGCCGACTATATATATGGTCCATTTCCCGAATTAAAAATTAACTTTTAGTTGGGGCCACAGAAGGAACGTGTATATATCATAATATAATAAATATATAAATATTCATTCGCTAGAGCCTTTGCAGGACCGGGCGATCGAGCATTGCAAGATGCGCTGCTTCACCATTGTCTGCCTCGAAAAATCATAAAGCCTGAGACTTGCTTTCCTTCCACTTTGTGCCATATCTTTTGCTTCCAAACAATTAAGGGTGTGTTTTACTACTTTTTTTTTTCAATCTTTATAATTATTTTATTTTTAAATTATTTTTTTACATTTTTTTTACAACTACCATATTTAATAATTCTTTATACATAACTATTAATATAACTAATCTATCTATTTTAAATTTATCCTATTTACTCATTGTTATTATTCTTATTATATTATATCATTTTCTCTCATTTGACTGAAAACCTCTTTTCAAAAAGTTTTATTACTTTAAAGAAATATACACTAGTAAAGAAAATTATAATTTTTTGCCGCTCAAATACTTAGCCTTCATCATATGATTTGCCGAAAAAACAAGAAAAAAACATAAATGCTTAATGCTCACCTTAATTAGTATTTGAATTTATGCTGATAAGTTGAATCAAAACTAAAAAAAAACATTATCAAAAGCTTCATGGCTCTTAACCCACGACTCATCTATTATACAAAAGAAATATTAATGTTTCTACATCTATTATACAAAAGAAATATTAATGTTTCTACATCTATTATACAAAAGAAATATTAAGTTTAGAAACATGTAAGAAAAAATTTAAAAACTACTCCTTTCTACACATAAGCATATTAGGACTATCCCTACCCCCGTGCCCATAGGGCACTTTATTTTCAAGAGCAAAAGGATTTCTTCTAGCCTAGAAGCAAGACCTTAATTATTTTATTCCTACTTGCAATTTGATATGATTTTACATTTTAATCATATATTTATTTTATTTTTAATTATGTTTCACATCTTTTCATTTAATTATTATATCTATTTAGAGATTGTATGAAAGTATAATAAATGATAAAATATGATGCTAATGAGATGAGAAAATTGAATAAGAGTCATTGTATATTGAAAAATGAAAAATTATATTTAGCTTTTAAAATATAAAAAATAAGATTCCCATGCATTAAAATATATTGAAAAATGCAAAAAAAAATTTGAAAAATAAAAAAATTTGACATCATTCACGTCCCATAAGCCCTTTTGTATGCTACTAAACATTATATATTGTGTTTACTCTTATCATGCTATATCAGTTTTTTTCCCATTTTCTTTTTCTTTTGTTTAGTTTTTTTCCATTTCCAGTTTACTTTTTCTAAGCAGACTGTATGACTGATGTCTCTTTTATGCTTCAATCAAGTCAACCTAGCTGTACCTCCAACTTGATAATCATTTGAGAGTGGCCATGCTAAAATAAATAATGAACTAATTTAAATTAAACAGAAGTTTGTTGCTTGCATAAATCATGTTATTTAAGCATGAATTTTGCCTAAATGCACCCGAATGTACTTAGCCTTGGTGTGCTTAGATGCATTTAACATTATTTTTATTTTTTTGAAAATTTTTTATAGAACTGTTAATCTAAGTATATTTAACACGTGTATTAATTTTTACTATTTTTTAAGATTTGTAGATTTTTTTGAAATTTTTAAAAATCAACAGCATTTTTAGTAATTTTTGGATATCTGTAAATATTTTTTTGGATTTTTAAAAATCAATAGTTTTTTTTAGTAATTTTACTAAAAATGCTACTAATTTTAAAAATCCAAAAAAATATCTACATATCTCTAAAATGATAAAAATTGATACACATATTAAATATACTTAGGTTAATAATTTTGTAAAAAATATTTTCAAAAAAATTTAAAAATAAATAGTTGCATTGGGTTGCACCGATGTTCACAAGATCATGCTCCTCTAAGCATTACCATACACCACCGTAACTTTGGCAGTAGCTGGAAGAAGATCCTTCTAGTTGTCTTGGCTGGATGCTTTAATTATTTTTACATCTTCTCACGCAAGGATTAAAAAAGGAACGACTTCAACGGGGATGCCATGGCTTTACGTGAGAAGTTAGAACTAATCTAAAGTCTAAACTATGCGTGTTCTCATGTTTTTCAAACGGTCAATTTTACATTGTATGTTAAATATAATTTTCGTCATTCACGGTAAAAATCATGCAAATTAATATAGCTTTATTAATAAATTATAATAGAAGTATTTTAATAGTATACATGTTTTAAGAATATTAGTCTTCTTTACAACGTAGATTATATAATCTAAAATGTCATTTTACAAATGGTTGGAAATGCCGCATTCGGACCGATGAATAAAATTCATCTCAAAGCCTTTTTTTAGATTTTTCTTTGAAATTCTTAATCTTATCCATAAAATAAGATTTATCATTTTCAGATACGTATACGTATTTTTTAAATTTTAAATGCATGAATATTGTGATCATTTTTAAACAGCCACAATCCCCCTTGTTTAAAATTCGAATATGTATATTGCATCAAAAAAATTCAAATCTGTACGTATATACATCTGTAAAATTGATAATGCACGTATAGATTAATAATTAAAACAAAAAACAAAAAATTGCTTTTTAGGACCGGTAATTTCCAACCTGTAGCAAACGATCTCATTCATGCACTATGAAGCCTTGACCAAGCTTATGAAAAAAAAAACAAAAGACGTGACAAGTAACGCCGTTGAGAAAAATTCAGCAGTCATTGGGTGACGGGAAATGGCATCCATGGCCTACGGCTCGTGACTTAATGCACCCGGAGTGCACTCCGGTGCATTAATTCATTTTAACTTATTTTTTAAAAAAAATTAATAAAAATATTAATCTAAGTATTTTTAACATATGTATCAATTTTTACTATTTTCGAAGTATTTTAATATTTATTTTTTATTTTAAAATTACCTAAAATGCCACTATTTTTCAAAAACTAAAAATAAATATCTAAAATACTCCAAAAATGGTAAAAATTTATACACATATTAAATACATTTAGATTAACACTTTTATAAAAAAAATTTTAAAAAAACAAAAAAAATGTTAAAATGAATTTAATGCACCCGAGTACACTAGAGCTCAATACACCCGGGTGCAGGAAATCACAATCCATGGCCTACGGTGTGCATATGTGGTTAAAAGTTTGAATCCTAAGAGAAGGATGGACTCTATGCAATCTAATTTTCTAGGTGATTAAATTTTTAAAAATAGTAAATTTGTCATTTTCCTTTATTTTAAATGGAGTATTGTGTGTACATGGAGCCCAGCATGTTAGCAACTTAGCATACTTGATGCTCACTTTGTGCAATGTTCCAATAGCTTCCATATCCAATTTGAGTCAAGAGCTTTGTCTTCTATTTAAGGAGCATGGTCTTTTATGTGGAATATCTGCTGTGCCAAAATTAGAAGCATGTACTTTTAGATAATTGAATTGTAAATATATAGCTTTCAAATGGAATGGTAAAAAGAAGTGGTTGAATCAACTTTTATTTGACATTTTTATATTATTTCATTAAATTTTCTAGATATTAGAGCAACTTTTTTATTAGGAGTAATGTCAGTATTAATTGTATTGTCATAATTTGAAATTAGGTGTAAGACACGTAGCTGTCTACACCATTTTTATAAATGTATAATTATTTCTAAAAATAGAAATATAAGAAAATTAATCTAATAAGGCCAATCTTATACTAAGTTTAAATAGGGTTGACATTTGGTAATCTTGGATAGGTGATTATAAATATAATTGTCATCTTTTCTATATTTATTTTTGTCCCGATAACTCATCACATAACTGCTTAAGTTTTTTCAATTTTTTCACCTTTTCCATATTAGCATGTATAAAAACAAATGAGAGGTTAGTGGTCCTTCTCTGTTAATTTTTATTCCATAAAGATGCCCAAACTATTTACATATTGCATAAGGAAGATAAAGCCAAAGAAACAGAAACAACCAATGGGACTTAAGGATTTACTCACCGTAGTCCTTGCTTAGAGAAAAAGAGTACAGGTATGTTCGGTAATGTGTAAAATTGTGATATTGTGGAAACGATGAGAAATAAAAAAGAGAATATTTTGATAAATCTGTAATTGATAGGATATGATAGATATATAGTTGAAATAAATAGATTTGTGTATGTAGTTGGTGGAGAAAATAATCAGAATGTAAGAGTAAAAGTGAAAAAAATAATATAATTGATGAAATAATAATTAATTTTGGAAAACTAAATAACATAGAAAAACTATGGTTCCCATATGAGTACGTTACCAAACGTCCCATACAATTTGAAGCAATTACTATCAATATGATTCGATACCAAACCCATTCAATATTCCAATCGATTTATAGGCGACGCTTAGAATAAAATAAAAAGATTTTTATAACCGACAGTAAATTGGTCGATTCACTCAAGGCTGTATGGGTCAGAATCAAACAGAAGCCGCGAGGAAGTTTCCTTATTGTTACTTTTATCATTGACAACAATATTCCCAGTGTAGCTTGCGAGCTATGCAGTCTAGATAGACCCAACTCCATCGTCACCATCCGCTTCAGCCTCGTCTCGCCCAATGCACCTGGTGGGTGTTGTGGGCCACACGTAAAAGAAGGGCCAAATAATAATCTGCTGCTTTTAAAGCATGGCTCAAGATGCGAGGGACCTTATACTTCGAATGGCAAATTAAAAGTCTAAACTATTGATGAATTTATAGCGGTGCAGAGATGGTGAGATTATTATAAGCGGACGATGCAGGAGAGCAGCAGCGCTATCCGTACCCGTTGCCACAAAACGTAGTAGTTCTCGATCTCGAGATCCAACTTTTTAGATGCTCGTGCGTGCTGCTATCTGTCCTGTACGGCTGAAAAGGTCATCGACTAGGACCTTAAGTGGGGTTGCACCGTGCGCGGCCGATGCATGCTGGTTGATACATTGGCGGAGCGGAATTCCCTGCAATTGTTGTTGCAGAAAACGGGTGCAACCGTGGAAACCAAGAAAATGTTGGCGCGCGATGCTTGCGGGCCTGCGGCCATCGTATCTGATATTTTCTCAAAAGAAGAATCAAGAGTGATGGCTGTGATTCTCTGCATCGCACGTGTATGTACGTGTGAATTTTTCTTTAGCTCGCGGGGGCGGAACCGGCTCGCCAGCGCATCCGCATCCAAAGCAATCTCTGGGGATTATATCTTCATCAGTAATTTAATCAATATGAGAAGGCATAATTGAACTTTTAATACCCCGTTTAGTTAGATAGTTTAGATATGTTTAATTAGCGAACGTAGATCACTTGGGCGTTGGCGGCGCGGTTAGCTATAAAAATCCAGAACGTCAGCGCATCTCCTCCCTCCCTAATCGCACCATTCGAGCAAAGCCGAAGAAAAAGGGATCATAAAAATTGCTGATTTCCAGCCCCAGCCTGACAGCTCTGGCCCACGAAAGCAACGAACTAGATCCCTCCCAAGCGTGGCACGTGCGTACTCTCTACCATCACCCAGTGCTAGCAGGGTAGAAGCGAACTGCTGCAGGCGCTCCGAGAGCAAAAGAAAAAGCCCAGCGTGGGGCAAGCTCCTGCTTTTGAGCCGCTCGCCGACCCCGTTCTCCAACGCAAGCGGCAAGTCCTGCTTTTTTCAGCCATTGCCTTTGCTTTTCTTCGCCATCTCTATCCCTACGGGTATACAAACGCAGGAAGGCGCGGCTAGAGCTGAAAATCCAAATCCAAATCCCGGAATTCGACGGTCCAGATCTCACTTCCTCTGCCCCTCTCGGATCATGAAATCCCAGCCCTAGTGCGAAATTTCGACCCAAGTTCCAAAATTCTTCTCTCCAAATCCGCTGCCATGGGTAAGGGAGGAATCCAGGACGGGCAAGAAGAGATTTTTCCGGCGTGGGCCCGCGACATCGACCAGTGCCTCTCCCACTACGATGTCTCCATCAGCTACGGCCTCCGATCTGCCGATGCCGAAGCCCGCCGCGCCGCTCACGGCTGGAACGAGCTCGAGAAGCACGAGGGCCCGTCAGTCTTTCGCCTCGTCCTCGACCAGTTCAACGACACCCTCGTCCGGATTCTCCTCGTGGCCGCCGTTGTTTCGTTCGTGCTTGCATGGTACGACGGCGACGAGGGCGGCGAGACCAGCATTACGGCATTCGTGGAACCGCTCGTCATCTTCCTGATCTTGATCGTCAACGCTATCGTGGGCGTCTGGCAGGAGAGCAATGCGGAAAAGGCTCTTGAAGCGCTCAAGGAGATACAGTCGGAGCACGCATCTGTGAGGCGAGACGGTGTTCTGATTCCCAATCTACCCGCGAGAGAATTGGTCCCTGGGGATATCGTCGAGCTTCGGGTCGGCGATCGGGTTCCTGCCGACATGCGCGTCCTGTCCCTTGTCAGCTCGACGGTGAGGGTTGAACAGGGGTCTCTGACTGGCGAGAGTGTTGCTGTGAACAAGACCTACCACCGGGTCGATTCCGAGGATACTGATATTCAAGGGAAGGAATGTATGGTTTTTGCTGGAACTACAGTTGTGAATGGAAGCTGTATCTGTCTGGTCACGCAGACAGGCATGAACACAGAAATTGGAAAGGTTCATGCTCAGATCCATGAGGCTGCGCAGAATGATGAGGATACCCCTCTGAAGAAGAAGCTGAATGAGTTCGGGGAAGTGCTTACAGCGATAATTGGTGGAATTTGTTTGCTTGTTTGGCTTATCAATGTGAAGTACTTCTTGTCTTGGGATTACGTAGATGGGCGACGCCGGTTCAAATTCTCTTTTGAGAAGTGCACATATTACTTTGAGATTGCAGTTGCTTTGGCAGTGGCGGCCATACCAGAGGGTCTTCCTGCAGTGATTACGACGTGTTTGGCACTTGGGACCAGGAAAATGGCACAGAAAAATGCACTTGTGAGGAAGCTGCCGAGCGTGGAGACTCTGGGATGCACAACAGTGATTTGTTCCGATAAGACAGGGACATTGACGACAAATCAAATGTCTGTGGCAAAGATTGTGGGGATGGGAGCAGGCCCCGGTGTTCTTCGAAGCTTTAAGGTGGATGGCAGTACATATGATCCAAATGATGGGAGGATACAGGATTGGTCGAATGACCAGATGGATGCAAATCTTCAGATGATCGCAAAGGTTGCTGCCATTTGTAATGACGCAAGCATTGTGCACTCTGGGCATCAGTACCATGCTACTGGCATGCCGACCGAGGCTGCTTTGAAGGTGAGACTTGGGCATTCTTATTGTTCACTTATTAAGCATGAAAAGCTCTGAAACCAGCGTATATATATGTATTATTGTTAATTTTAAGGAGGGACACCAGCAGCTTATCTGAAATTAGGGAGGAGCAAAATTTTATCTGTGATTGTATGCCCCTTCCTGGAAAGTGTCATTGAACTGAATTCTGATTGCTGCCAATTTGTTCTGCTTTTCTTTTTCTCACTAACTTGAACCGATTATAGTAGTAGTTAAGAGTTTATTTCTTCAACTGTTCCCTATGTTTGAAATGGCTACTGCTTGTCTCATGAGAAGAAGATAGAATTAGTGTTGGTGTTTGTCGATTTGTCCCTGGCTTGCAGGAAAATTTTGTTGCTTATGGGTTGAACTGATTTCTTTCCATGAATGCAACTTACATATGGTTGGAATATTCATGATCTCTCTTTAAAGGTTCTTTGAGCTAGGATGGACATTGAATTATTTCTGCAATACCATTGAAGTTATTTGATTTTAATCAACCAGTGGAAAGTTTTTGCCATAGTCAACTATTTGTGAATGTAAATCCTGGATGTCCTCTGCGAAGATGCCAAAATTCTTTAAATACCTGTAAAGTTCAACTGACTGACATATAATATGCGCCAAAGGCTAACCACATAGCAACTGCTTTCTGATGTTATCTAAGGATGACAATCAAGACACCCATCACATATTTACCAACTTCTATTTCCTTCCAAGTTCTGAGCATTGATGTTTAGGATGTTTAGGCTTTTCAACCTCTGGTTAAATTTTGGGTTATCTAGTGTTTGATTGATGGTAATCTTCTGCCTCGCTGTTCAAATTAAAATCCTTCTTGGTTGAATTTATTGAGTCAAACTAGGTTAAAGTGTTATATTTCTATTTCACATTGTTGATCAGAAGTACAAGGATTAGTTCAGGATTTGGATGGCATAGAAAGCGAAAACCTGCCATTTGGTAATCAGAAAAAAAAAATGGGGAAAAATTTACTGGGAAAACTTGAAAAAAAATGAAAGAATAATGTGATGTGATAGGGCAGTAATTAGGAGTAAAGAGAACAGAGAAAAACAGATAGGGTAATTGTATGGAAAAATGTGAAAAATGCTTGAAACACAAAGTTAATGATAAAAAGAGTGGGAGTAGTTAGGTTTGGTGTCAAGTCATACTGAAAGGATTGTAGGAACGAGTGAGAAATGTTTCTTTTTGCCAAATGTCAAATGGGCCCTAAGATTATGGTCACTACATCTGCTGTGCAAGTGCACAGTTGGCTGCTTGTTTTTTGAATGAAAGCCATTCAATGCTGTGCAGTATTTTGAAAATTACAGATGTATTCTATGATAGTCAGGCTTGGGTTTCAACCCTGTTACTTTCAAATTGGACTTAGAATAGATGAATTAGTTAAAATGCAAGAGATACTTCCAAACTCTGGGAATGATATGGTAGCTATTTTTGTGAGGTAGCTGCCATCTGGTTGTTTGCTCTTCTTTTTCTTCTAGTTAACATTTTCTACTATTATCTGCTAAAAGATGTTCAGGAAAATAAAAAATGAGGCAAACTAAAATTATTTGGCTGCTTGCTTGAGTGCAAGTGGAGATTGGAGAACATAATCAATCAAGAATGCTGTCCTCAACAATGGAGCAGCCAAGTCAAAAGTCCCAACACTGCCAAACCTTGTTGAGTTTTATTGATGATCCAGAAGAGTAAAGAGAAGTGCTTGGTGACACATGGTGCTGATGACCTAAAAAATGATAGGCGAAGAGGGTAGCTTGCATGCTTGTTACCATCAATGTATTTTTTCCAGTGAAGTGCTTTTCAGAACAATGATTTCTTCTCTAAGACTCTTGAGCATGATGATTTACTTTGTAACCCATGTGATCACTTTCTGATGTAGTTTTTTTTTTTTTTTTTATATATAATGCATTAACAGGTTCTAGTTGAGAAAATTGGCCTTCCTGATGGAATCGATCAGTCATCTTCACATTACTCTGGCATCATATTGCGTATGTTGAAACTTTGATTCATCTCATTTCTCTCTCAATTTATTGCTCCCAATTTTTTTTATAAAAAAAATTTCACATGAATATTCATGTTTTTATTTGAATTCTGTGCCATCATCTCAGCCTGCTGTCAATGGTGGAATGAAAGGGATAGAAGGGTTGCTACTCTTGAATTTGACCGTACCAGGAAGTCTATGGGAGTTATTGCGAAATCAAATGCAGGAAAAAATTTGTTACTTGTCAAGGTATGCCCCTCCCAGTTTTCCTGGCTATAGGTGAATATATGTTGCAACCTCATCAAATCATTATTGAAATTTTTTTCATAACTGCAGGCTATATACTACATTAGCGTTTGGATGGTGAGTTTATTTTAGTTAGAATTGTCAAGTCGATGGACTTTTTGCACTTGGAAGTTGGGAATGGGAAAGGGGCGAGGTTTTAAATTCTATCACTGTCAAAGCAGATGTTGTAAGATTGACAATGACTTACTCATTGTAACTATATGTGCCAAGGCCCAAGTTCAAGGGAAGGAGGGGTCGTATAACATTCTTTTCCCTACTATAGAAAATGAAATGAAATTGAGTATGCGCGCATGAACTGATCATCAAAATAATTGCAAGGATTGATAAAAAGTGATGCTAAGGTATTAAGTGCTGATTTAATAATAGCTTGTAAGACATTTCTTTAAATTGTTCTTAGAGATTTTTATTTTGTTTTTCTGTTAAATTCTTGAAAGTAATAATTATCTAAGGTCTCTATATAGTCAGTCCGTTGGAAACTGAGAAGTAAAATAGATGTGTTCCCTGGTATAGAAATTTTTTTTGGGCACATGGTTTTTATCCCCTTTTCTGCCTGATGAGCTTCAAGTAGTACGGTTGTACCATGCAGAACTTCACCTGAACCCCAAATCAATATTCAATCTTTGGATGGGGCCGTAGATGAAAAGTCAAGAGACATATCCAAGAGCCAGACTTCTAAAAAAAGTGGTTTGGATCATTTGTTCATTGTGGCATGACAACATCCTAATTTGCACAGAAAGGATATTAGGAGAGAATTTTTACTCAAATTCAATGGCGAAAGTTCATTTGTCAACTGTAATACTGTGTTCTTATATTGCTTCTTGGACCTCATGTCAAAGTGCTCCACCTGATATTTCTTTGCTAATGATCTGTGATGTGCTTTTAACCAACATACAGATATGAGAAATCCGAGATATTTAATATCTTTTTTGTTAATATGATTGCCAACTTGGTCCTTCCCATTGATTGACAATCGTGTGTAAATGTGAGAAATTTTGGAGCTTGTCAGCCGTAATATTTATTGTCCAACTAATCGTGTCCTCCTAATTAAGGGTAATAACTTTTTAGCTAGTTCAATTACTGCATTGGTCTGGCTGCATCGTTGTCCAAGCTTATTTTTTTAAAAAAAGAAATGCGTAGTTTCAGCTGAAGAAATAACTGCTTTGTCAAGCAGGAACTGTGTCTGTGTAGGAAATGTTGCATAGTTTTAGTTCATCAAGGGGTTGTTTTAGGCTCATAGGAGAGGCATGGTCTCGTCAGGAAGGGGAGGTTGGCTGTATATAGAGATTACAGCATCATTGTTGGGTTTTCTGAAAGTTTCATGACCCCCCTATCCAGTTATTAATCATTTAATCCATATTATAAATGCAGATGCTTTATGAATAGCTGATGAACTGGTCTCGACTCTTCTCATTTCTACTTTACTGTGTTGTTAGAATAGATGGGAAAGTCATTGATGGAATTTGACTAGGGTTAATTGCATTTTAATTGGTGGTTGATTTAATTCATGACTGCGTTATTTTAGTTGATTATTTCACAATTGTTTTCATTACTCTTAATTTTTATATTTCATCTTTGTCTTGTACTCTATACTTAACATTTATTATTACAAGGGAAAGAAAATTTATGGGTAAGTTTGGAAAGAGTATTCATTATCTATCTTTATTAAATGAATAGAAACTTCGAGTTGCAGTTTTATGCAATATACCGGCTCACATTCTTATTCATTTGTGTCGTTTATTTATATGAACATTTTCTATGTGCATCTTAATGTGCCATGATTTGCAGCCCCTTAATTCTTTGTTCTGCTAGTTAAATCCAGTGCAAGATGGAAACTCTTCTAAATTTTGGTAATAAATGCTGGTATGTTGCAGGGGGCAGTGGAAAATTTGCTTGATAGAAGTTCTTATTTACAGCTGCTTGATGGCTCTGTTGTTAGTTTGGATAATAATTCAAAAGAAAAAATTTTAGAAGCCTTGAAAGAAATGTCTACTGCTGCTTTGCGCTGCCTGGGTTTTGCTTACAAGGAGGATCTCGCTGACTTTGCAACATATGACGGCGAAAATCATCCAGCTCACAGGCACTTACTTGATCCATCTAATTATTCTGGAATCGAGAGCGACCTTATCTTTGTTGGGATGGTTGGGCTGCGGGTAAGATGACATGTACTTTGTTGTGTTCTGATTTCAAAATTTCATTTTTTTTCTGTTACCTATATTTGCTGGATATTGGAGAGAATTATATGCCCAAAACTAGGCAGAGCTTTTATTCCCATATATATAGATATATATATATATAGATATATATATATATATATATATATATTCTATGTGAATATTGTAGTTCATCTATATTTTATATGCCCCATGGTTAGATATTGCACACTTGGTAGGCCACTGCAAGTATCGTAAAGTGTGTAAAGTGCTGGCCTCTGGATACTTTTGTCTTGGGTCAATCATATAATTCCTCTACATTTATGAGTCCACTGCACTAAAAGTGTGTATTTGTTTTGTTTGTGTTTGTGTTTGTTCTCTCTCTTAAAAAAAAAATTGTGGGGCGTTTGTCCTCAATGCCAATCATCCCAGGACCCCCCTCGAGTTGAGGTTCACAAAGCAATTGAAGACTGCAGAGCAGCTGGCATTCGAGTTATGGTTATCACTGGGGACAATAAGAACACAGCAGAAGCTATTTGCCGTGAAATTGGAGTTTTTGGCCTTGAAGAAGACATCAGTACAAAAAGCATAACAGGGAGGGATTTTATGGTTCACCCTGATCGCAAAAGTTATTTGAGGCAAACTGGTGGGCTTCTCTTTTCTAGAGCTGAACCGAAGCATAAACAAGACATTGTGAGGTTGCTGAAGGAAGATGGTGAGGTCGTTGCCATGACTGGTGATGGAGTGAATGATGCTCCTGCATTAAAGATGGCTGATATCGGTATTGCCATGGGCATAGCTGGAACTGAGGTATAATCTTCTCGCCTCTGTTATTATTTTACTGTGTCTTCATTGGTATTTCAATACACTCATGCAGCTGGTAATGGGCTTTACAAGATCTATTTATTAAAAAATTGTTTTAGATGCTTGATTAGGTTCTGATTGTTTGCCTGAATTGCAGACACAAATTAATGTGAATTTTTTTTGGAAGCTAGTCCATTTTAATATTTTTCCTTATGCAGGTTGCAAAGGAAGCCTCTGATATGGTGCTGGCTGATGATAATTTTAGTACGATAGTTGCTGCAGTTGGTGAAGGCAGGTCCATCTACGATAACATGAAAGCTTTTATCAGGTTGGTTGATCATCAATTTTAGTCTCCGACGTTTCATTTGATCTTATTGTAATGAGAGATTTTAACATATGCCCCCTTTTTTTCTGACAATCTGAGATTCCTCCTTAATGCAGCTTCTTTTCCCATTTACATGAGTGATTTGAATACTTCAAAGTGGGAACATGTAAGATGTAAATGTTGTTAACAACATTGGGGATATTATAGTCATAAAGTGAATAAGGTTTAGATGGTTATAAAATAATAATTGGAGTTTGGTGATGATGAGAAAAAAATGAGGCTCTTATGATAGTTGTTGAGGAGGTATGTTACATCCACTTGTCATATGCCCCCAACATTCATGTGCGAAGACTGAAGAATTGATGTAACGGTACCAGAAGGCATTTGACCAATGTGGTATTGTACTAGTGTCAGTAGGAGTTGTGTTGATAAAACTGGTCAGCATTGGGGAATCAATCTTTAATCAATATGGTTGTGAATGTCTTTGGTAATTGGTGCTGTTGATCACAATGCCTCACATGTAACACAATTGTCCTGTGATAAGTTTGTTGCCACACAATCTTTATTGTTAACTAGATCTTCAGAATTCTAAAATTTTCAGCACCATCCTTTTGGAAAATAGTTGTTGGTATTTAGTTGTGGCCCTGGGTCTTCAGTGGATTGTACCAAATTCTGATTCTGTTTGGATGGAGGACTTCATTCCATTTGCCTGGGTGATCTAATTGAAAGTTTAGACATCATATAAGGGAAGTTTCTTTTTTTGTGTTTGTTTTGTTTTGCTCGCTTTTGCATTTTAGACCTTGCAAGTTTACAAATTTGCTTTTAAAACCCTTGGAGGCTAAAAAGCAAATTCGCAAACCTACATGGTTTAAAATGCAAAATCGCTGTAGGGGGTTGCCTGGATATAATCTTTGAAAATATGCAAATATTCACCTGTCATAACAAGCTGGGTAACATAAAGTGTGAATAATGATATTTCCTTGATATGATTTCATCATTTCTGCTTACATAACCAAGTTTCTGGGTTAAGAACAAAAAATAAATTTGAAGGGAAAAATAAAACAATCCATAACTCGAATCATGTGAATAGATCTTCAACATGTTAGGTTTTTCAAGCCAAAATTGTTAATTTTCATAGCAAGTACATTATGCTAATAGGATAAGTGGCTCTACAGGATGACAGGACCTTTTTAGACCTGCTTTATCTTGAGTGTGCATTTCCATTTTAATGCTCAATGCTAAGGTCATCATGTTGGCACTCATCATGTTGGCACTTACTTTCCCACAATTTGTTGGTCGTGTTGAATCAACTGAATAAATGGTTGATCACTCATTCAATGTGTTAATTGATCAAGACGAATTCAGGGGCTGCAGCTAACATCCACGAAAGAGCAGGAACATTAGAATAAAAACTGCAGTTTCTTTTTTTGTTTTACCCATGTAAAGGTTTTCATCTGATCAACTAGTGCTTGTGGTGAGACCTGTTTTGGTTCTCTTTTCCTTCAAGGCTTCCACAAAGTTCCATCTCATAGTTGAACAAGTACAGTAGAAACTTTAATCATTTCGAGCTTTCGAGCACTTTTTTTAATCATGCTTTTCTTAGGAAATGAGTTTCATGGAAAAAAATTTTCTTAACATTATCGCGAGAATGTATTTGCACTTATTGGTTGTCTGATTACCAGCATGGCTCTTGTGGATGTTGCAGGTATATGATCTCCTCAAATATGGGAGAAGTTGCTTCCATATTCCTTACAGCAGCTCTTGGTATTCCTGAGGGATTGATACCTGTTCAGCTTCTCTGGGTCAATTTGGTCACTGATGGTCCTCCTGCAACAGCTCTGGGATTCAACCCTCCTGATAGGGATATAATGAAGAAACCTCCCCGTAGAAGTGATGATTCACTGATTAATGCATGGATTCTATTCAGATATTTGGTAGGCAATAAGTTTCTCACTTTTATTTACATTGTTATGCATGGCACGTCTCCTTTTCCTGCCTTTATTTCTTCCTTCTTTTTACTCTTTCTTGTAAATGTCTCTCATGCACGTTTGGTGTCTACCTATAGGATATCCAACCATTGACTCTAGATGTCTAACTGGCAACTGCTCCATGCATCCATTCGATTTAGTTCCATCTTAAGTAGTGGCAGAAATGCATTGAAGGGTTGGTCATATTCTAAGTACTACCATAAATTTCATTACGCCTTAAATATAAACATTCTCCATAATTGTTGTGTTTTGATCTTTTCTGACCGGTTAGAAAACTTTTTTTTTTTTAGTTTTTTTTTTCCTTTGAAACTGTAAATCAAGGTGTATATTATCTATCAACCAAATTTAAACATTTTTGGATATGGGTAAATATATATTTTTTAATTTTAAGCACAGGTATTGTGGTCATTTTAAAAACTGAAAGAAATTTAAAAAATGTTTTCCGACCTGTATGAAATGATCATTCGCCATATTTGTCTGTTGAGCATTCTATGTAGGTTAGCATATTCCATAAAAATGTGGGTGTTCCTCACTTTCTAGATGGGATTATGTAGATTTAAAGGTATCTATTCTTGTTTGATTCTGTAATGTCTTAGAGAAACCCAAGAAACTTGTTAAAATACTTGAACCTTATATGTTTGGAAATTGTTGGAGTTAGTAATTAATGCTGGATTTACTTCTTTGAGAATGACAAATGACAAAAATTAGCTCAAAGCTGAATTTCCTATGGCAGTTTTCAGACATGCTAATGCATCTTCATTTGTTTGTCATCTGAACACACATGATCCTTGATTGTGATGTTTGTCTTGCATTTTGCATTCTAGATCACCACTATTGTGTGTACACCGAAATATGATTTGGCTGTTGCTCCAATGCAAACACATTGTTGCCTCATGTTCTTTTTTTCTTTGTGCAGGTTATTGGACTGTATGTTGGTCTTGCTACAGTGGGCATTTTCATCATTTGGTACACTCATGGTTCTTTCCTAGGAATCAATTTGAGCAATGATGGTCATACGCTAGTGACATATTCCCAGTTAGCAGGTTGGGCCAACTGCCCATCTTGG
>JAXCLR010000063.1:50341166-50381240 GCA_035584095.1 Annona squamosa | reverse complement strand
AAGCACAAGGAAGAGTAGAAAAGTTAATTTTTATGCTGCTGACATTTATATAGGGAAGTGAAGTCTCTAACATGCTGAAGTCCCAAAGCACAAAATCCACTCGACTCTTATTAGGGTACCTTACCCCTCATGTTCTTTTGGTATTGATGGCTGATTTGAGAGATTGGAAAGAATTGGGATTCTGTTCAGCAATATTTTTCACGGATCCCAACTTCCATGGCCTTATTTTTTAGAACTTTTTCAAACATTGTTATGAAGTTCTCATTTGAAAATCAGAAAGAATATTTGCATTTATTGCAATTATTTTTTTCATTTCTATGATTCTGTTTCCAACAGGGAAGGTTATTACTGCTGTTTGCAAGGTAAAATAACAGTCATTGGGATGCTAAAGATGATCTATTTCAGCATTATAATTCACAGTCTGTGTTTTATGGCTTAAACCTATTCAGGGACTGTGACGATGTCAAAACTCGTTTGATTTATTTGCTGTTGAAGGTGCTAGTGTATTAGTGCCTCACATAACTGGATGGACTTAAGAATCAGAAAGTGCAAATTTTGCAAACTTGGGGGATAACCCCGATAAAATTGTCAGCATCGTTAGTAGTTCAGATGTGCATGGCAGAGTATCTGCGTGAGGGTATATAGAATATTTGAGAGAGGACAAAAAGATAAAATAATATATTTGGTAATAGATATTAGTTGGTCTACTTCTATGTAAATGGGTTATATATAAGTGATTCTATATTACCTCATCCATTTTTGAGATTTTAATGTTTGATGGAAAATTTAATTTATTCATTATATTTAACATTATTTATTTAACCAGGAGATTAAGTTTCATCAAAATTTAATATGTGTATATGCCATATTTGCTTAAAAATAGGCACATCTATGTGTAAATTAGGAAAAATGCGTAGATCTTTTCACATATGTTAGAATGTAATAATATTTTATAGAATTATTTATTCTTAGATGGTTTAAATGTTGTAAATATTACTTAAATTTTGATATTTAATATTAAATTATTTTATTACGTTGATTTTATATGTTTATAAATAAAGCTCATATATACGGATGGACAAAGGAAAGAGTCTCTATAATAATATACACGATATTAAATATGATGAATAGAATGAATTTTTCATCAACCATCTAGATGTTAGATGTTAGATGTTAAAAGTCAAAAAAGTTAATATTAAGAGGGAGTTTTATAGAAGTGCTCTCGAGCTACCAAAAGAGTATTCAAAAGACTGAAAAATCTATAGGAATAGATAGCTAAAAATATTTAAATAATGACTGAAAAATACAGATAATTAAGAGATGGGCTATATTACACTATATTATTTGTATAAAATAAATAAATATGTATATTACAAAAAACATTACAAAATATGCAGTAAATAACCCTTTATTCAACCACACGTCTGTTCCAAAATCCAATCCATATTGGACCTTAGTCGATTGCAATAAATATTCACACATTGCTGCAATTTCTTGCGTTCATGCATTTTCTTACTTAATGAATTAGTCGATTACAATAAATATTCATGCATCTCTGAAATTATGGTATTTCTACCTGCTTAACAACCTGCCCATTTCCATTACATGAGCAGCCGTAGGTCTAAAATTCCGGTGCAATCACATCTAATTTGTGCTTTTTTGATGACATGCAAATGCAGAAGTAGCGGATATGTATATATATACACGGGAAAATAATCCAGTGCATGCGATTGTACCGTGCAGTCCATGTACTGTGGGCCCCAATTGATCATAAATAGAAAACCCACCCCACCCATTGTATTTAAAATTGTTCACTTTATTAGCATACTAGTTTTCATCCAAATCCAACATGTGTGTAGTCCCCATCTGCAAATGGTGCAAAATCAACGTAATAAATAGTTTAATGTAAATATCAAGTTTAAAGTGATTTTTTCAACATCTAAACCGTCTAAAGTATGACTTATATATGGATAAATGAGTGTATAAAGTTTCATTACAATCTAATATGTGTGGGGTCCATTTTACAATGAACTGCACAGGATCAGATCTCATATATATATATATATAAGAAATATTGAGGTGCACTATTTACATATATATAAAAACCTTTCCTATGCAGTGAAGTTGAAGCATAATTAAAGGTACATTCAACCCAAAAATGGGCACCGCATGTAATTAAATATATTGATGTTTTATACAATTATTTAGTCATATATAAATTTTATAGCAAATAGTTTACATGTTAAAAAAATAATATTAAATTGTTATTTACATCAAATTATTTTATTATGTTAAATTTGTACTATGTTCAGATAGGGTCCATACTCTATATACATATTTAATTGGGATGAAAATTGGTATGATAATAGAACACATAATTCTAAATATAATTGGTGAAGTAGATTATAATTTTATGATCATGTAGAACCCAATTTAAGGCAATTGCACCTTAATAGTGGTGTAATGAAGTTGCACTTAAATATATTTTTTCTCTCTCTCACTATATATATATATATATTCATTCATGTGCCGACGGACTACACTATAATTATAGTGCAATCAACTGTAAAATAAACCCCACATATATTAAAATGCAATGAAACTTTACACAAATTTTTATCCACATAAAAATCATATTTAGACGGTTTCAGTGTTGAAACTACCACTTTAAATTTGATATTTATGTTAAACTATTTTATTGTATTGATTTTGCACTATTTTAAGACGGGACCGTACATATGTTTTTGATAAAATTTGTATATTAAAAAAGTGAACAATTCTAAATATAACGGGTGTGATATATTTTCCATTCATGATCAAATGGGCACACATTGCACAGACTGCATGGTGTAATCGCATGCATTAGATCATTTTTCATATATATTATAATATATATAGGTGATGCAAATATCAATATGTGGACAAATGATTCTATAATGTATTATTATATTCTAATACATGGATAAATTGATGTAAGAGTTTTTCTTAATTTACACATAAATATATTAATTTTTGAGCAAATGTAGCTCACAAATATACTTGATCGACATGAAACTTGGTCTTGTAGATAAATAAATAATATTAAACATAATAAATAGATTGAATTTTTCCTCAAGGATCAAGGATCAAAATTTATTCACGTAGAAGCGAAGCCATATAACCCGCTCAATTGTTAAAATTTTAATCATTGATAGAAAATCTAATCAATTCATTGTGTTTAACATTATTTATTTTAGTTAAGAGACCAAGTTTTATCCAAGTCGAATATGTACATGATCATTTACTATATATATATATTTATGTATAAAGTATGAAAAATGTTTATATCCATTTATACATGTATAAAACTGTAAAATTACTTTGTAAATTATTTATCCACATAATGATATTTTAGACGGTTTAGATGTTAAAAATACTCCTTAAAATTTAATATTTTAATATTAAACTATTTTATTACATTGATTTTATACAATTATAGATGAGACTTATATACAATGATACTAAACAAATAAGAGGGTTTCTATGATAATATAAATGATGTTAAATACAATAGATAAAGTGAATTTTTTTACTAACCATCATGATTTTAAAAATGGAAAAGGTTACATAGAAAGAGAATTCATAGAAGTGGAGCTTATAAATATGTGAAAAATATTCCGGTGCATATAAATACACCATAACTTACAATATATTTACTTCAAAATGGGCCCCATACAACTATAAAATTCACATCTACTTAACTAATTATATTTAGAATTATTTCTTTTATTATCATACCAATTTTCAGACAAATTAAATATGTGTATGAGCCTTATGTAAAAAGGATACAAAATCAATATAATAAAATAGTTTGATTAAATACAAATTTTAAAATTATTTTTTCAACATGTAAGGTATCTAAGATATAATTTATATATGGATAAATGATTATATACAATATTAATACAATTAAATGTGTGCAGGGCTCATTTTGAGTTAAACGCATTATGACTTACAGTGCATGTAACTACACTAGAATAAATCTATATAGGGGCTTGCTTTTATGTAACCCTCATAAATTTTAAGATCTTAATGCTTAATAAAAATTTAATTTATTAATTATATTTAATATCATTTGTTTAGTTATAATACCAAGTTTCATCCAAATCTAATATATGCATAGGCCACATTTGCTCAAAAATTGTTACATTCATGTGTAAATTAGGGCAAATGTTAATCCATTCACATATATAGTGGAATGTGTTAATACTTTATAAAATCATTTATCCATGTAGTAATGATATTTTAGATAGTTTAGATATTGAAAATGCTACTTAAAATTAATATTTAACTTTAAATTATTTTATTGTATTAATTTTTCATGTTTGTAGTTGAAACCCATATACATGAATGTTAGACAAATGAAAGGATTTTTATAATAATATATGTGATACCAAACACAATAAATGGAGTAGATATTTTATAAACCATCTGGATGTTGAAAATTGAGAAGATTGCATAGAAAGGAGGTTTCATAAAGTATTCCTAATTTATATATATAACTTACATAGAAGCGGAGTTATATAACTCCTTCAAATTTTAAAATTTTGATCTTGATGAAAAATTCAATTTATTCCTTGTATTTAATGTCGTTTATTTATTTAGGAGACTAATTTTTATCCTGATCAAGTATGTTTATAGCCACATTAGTTAAAAAATGTATATTTATATGCAAATTATCAAAAATATTGACATCAATTTACACATATAGTAGAATGTAATATATTTTATAAAATCATTTATCCACATGGAAATGATATTTTAAACAATTAGATGTTCAAAATATAACTTTAAAATTGATATTGAATATTAAATCATTTTATTACATTGATTTTCAATGGAGCCCATGCATAGCGATATTAAACAAATAAAATAATTTTTAAAATACTATAAATGATACTAAATACAATAAATGAAGTGAATTTTGATCAATTATCAAGACATTAAAAATTGAGAGGGTAACATAGAAAAAAAGGTTTCATAGAAGCAAGACTATATTAGGGCTACTTTTATGAAACTCTTCTTATATAATCCTCTCTATTTTTAATTATTTAACGGTTGATGAAAAATCCATTCTTTTTATTGTATGTAGTATTATTATTATTTTGATATATTTATACATCACGTCATCCAAATATTACAATGAAACACGTCTACCCTCATACTATGGAAAGAAAGTTTTGCCTAAACCTCCACCACATAATAACTACATAATAAAATAATTTAATATTAAATATTAATTTCAAGTAGTATTTTCAATATTTAAACCATCTAAAATATCATTACTAAATGAATAAATGGTCATATGAAATATTATTACATTATAAGACATATGGGCATTTTTCTTAATTTACACATAACTGTATTTATTTTTAAGTAAATATCATCTATATACATGTTCAATTTGGATAAAATCTGATTTTCTAACTAAACAAATGATGTTAAATAAAATAAATAGATTAAATTTTGTATCAATCGTCAATATTTTAAAAACATGGAAGAGGTTAATGAAATCACTTGCCCTATATATACATATATAAGAGATATGATCATATATATTTACAAGTGCCATAAGTTCCGGTATGTTTAGCTCAAAATAGGTCATACATTCGTTTAAAGATATTAAATTCCTTTCATAATTATTTATCTATATGTAAATTATATTTTACATCGTTTATATTGAAAAAATTTTAAAATTGTTATTTACATTAAATTATTTTATTATGTTGATTTTGTATCATTTTCAGCTGAAGTTTATACTATATCCAATTTGAATGAAAATTAGTATGTTAATTAAATAAACAAGTCTAAATATAATAGGTGATATACATTATAATTTTATAATCATATTGGGCCTATTCTAAGCCAAATACCAGATCTTATGCACATATAAATGTACATAATCAAAACTCTACACATACAAATGATATTGTATATTTATATCTACCATAAATTGTAGAGATATGGCTTAACATGAACGATATATTCTCTTAAATGTATTAATACTTTACACAAACATTTATCCATATATAGATTATGTCTTAGATAATTTATATGTTGAAAAACTAACTTTAAAATTGTTATTCATATCAAACTATTTAATTATGTTTATGATGTATCATTTTTAGATGTGTCACATTCACATATCCACTATGAATGAAAATTAGCATGTTAACAAAATAAATAATTTTAAATATAATGGATGAAGTAAATCATAATTTTATGATCATGTGAGGTCCATTTTGAACCAAATGTATTGTAATTTATGGTATTTGTCAATAAACATGATCGAAATTCATATATATGTATATATACACACACAGAGAATTTATTGAGTGCAATTAAATAAATAGTAACTTACCATATAATTGGCTCAAAATGGGTCTCACATGATCATTAAATGATAATTTACTTTACTCATTATATTTAAAATTGTTTAATTTATTGATTATCAATTTTTATCCAAATTAGATATGTGCATGAGCCCTATTAAATACTATAAAAGTAATATAATAAAATTATTAGATGCAAATAACAATTTTAAGGTTGTTTTTAAAATGTAAACCATCTAAAATATAATTTATATATCAATAAATTATTATATAAAGTATTAATATATTTAAGTGTACATAGGGTTATTTTTTAGCCAAACATACTATAAGTAACAATACATATAATTGTACATGATAAAAACTCACATATATGCACACACCCCATGCATCTCACAAGATCTAAAATTAGCCCCTCTTTCACAAGATCAAGCGGAGCAAACATAATCAAGTGGAAGAACAGTGCTCATTCGGAGGTTATAAATTTGGGAAAACGGCTTAAGAGAAGGATCTAAGAAGCAGGATTCCCCTCCAAACTAACTTTAAATATTCATTGGGAAAATTCTTTATCCAAGCATTCATGTGTAAGTTATGAAAAACGCTTAGATATATTCACATATGTATTAAAATGTAATAATACTTTATAGAATCATTTATTTATATATTAGATATTTTAGATAGTTAGATGTCAAAAAAATTATTTTAAGTTGATATTTTCATATTGAACTATTTTATTGCTTTGATTTTAGTCATTTATAGATGGGACTCATATACAATGAAATTTAAAAAAATAAAAAAGTTTCTAGGATACTATAAATAATGTTAAATACAATTGACAGAGTGAATTTTCTATTAACTATCAAGATTGTAAACGTGAAGAGAGTTTCATAGATAAGTCCTCATGTATGTATATATATAGAGAGAGAAAAAAAAAAAACCTTTCCTATGCAGTGAAGTTGCACCATAATTAACAATACATTTAGCCTAAAATGGGCTCTACGTGTACTTAAAAATATTGATACTTTATATAATCATTTATTCATATATAAATTTTATAACAAATGATTTACATGTTGAAAAAATAACTTTAAAATTATATTTACATCAAACTATTTTATTATATTAAATTTGTATCATTTTTAGATGAGGTTCATACATATATCCAATTGGGATAAAAATTGATATGGTAATATAATACATAATTCTAAATATAATGGGTGAGTATATTATAATTTTATAATCATGTTAGGCCAATTTTGAAGCAACTGTACCGTAAATGTGACTGCACGTGTAGTTCATGCACCGTGAGACCCACTTAAACATGAATAGAAAATCTACCCAACTCTTGGTGTTTAGAAATATTCACTTTATTAACATATTAATTTTCATTCAAATCTAACATATATATAGGCCTTACATAATTATAAAATAATAATTTAGTTCACTCATTGTATGTAGAATTATCTTTCTGCTGACATAATAATTTTTATCCAAATGAGATATTGTACGAAGTCTTATATGAAAATTGTACAAATTCAATGTAATAAAATAGTTTGATATAAATAATAATTTAAAAATATTTTTCAACATATAAATTATTTAAAACACAATTTATACATGAATAAATGATTATATAAAATATTCATATATTTAAGTGTATTTGGTGCATATTTTTAAGCCAACTATACGGGATCAGCTCTCTCTTTGTCTCTCTCTATATATGACCATAGGTCGACGTGGAGATCAGGGCAGGAATGACAAGGATCTGATCCTGCGCTTATGAGGATGGGTGAAAGATGTTTTAATCCCAGCAGGGAATTAAAAAGTTGAGTAGCATCAAGATGAATGCTTAAGTGGGTCACCCTATCATTAAGGATCAGAAAGGGACAAATGCAGCAGGCAGGGAACATGTGCATAAATGCCTTTTGGCTTACTCGGAGTTTGTTGCAACTTCCTCTTACAAGGTTTGGATCATTCATCATGGTCAATCACTTCATGCCGACCATTCTATCCACCATTCTACAATCCAGACTGCTTAATGGATATACGTGGGGAAAATAACTCATGGTCGGGTTTCTTCACTTGGAGCACTTCCTTGGTGGGACTTAGCCCCTCTTTCACAAGATCAAGCGGATCGAACATAATCAGGTTGAAGAGCTGTCATTTGGCTGTTATAAATTTGGGAAAACAGCTTAAGGGAAGGATTCCCCTCCAAACGAACTTTAAATATCCATTGGGAATATTCTTTATCCAAGTATCAAACTTGCCCTCGATGTGACTGAATGGAGTATTTGCAAAAACCTTGCTCATCCAACCAATTTGGTCTGGAGTTTAGCATATTCCCACCTACGTCTAGAAAAGTATCACATTTAGATTGACCAGATCTGACCATCGCCAGACTGGGGCAGTCTAGCTAGCTCAAACCCACCTCCCGAAATTTCTTAAACTTGTGAGTTGTGACTAGTGGGATTCTTTTTTCGAACCAATCGTCTCAAGCGCCCCAAAATTTTTAGACTGTTTCGAGTAGTCGTGTGTGCAGAAAATATGTTTGAATATTGGAAAAGTTTATTAAACCCTGCCTGGAGTCAACTTGTTCTCATCATAATTATCACTTTGGAGAGAAGTCTATCCATGCGTACCAAAAAGGGAAAAAAAAAATTGAGAAGGAAAGGTAAAGAACTAAAACCCATGACCACAAGCAAAGAAAGATGCAGCAAATGTTCAAACCCGAAACTATGACAAAAGTGCACCGAAACCCATAACGTCAATTAAGTGCTTTGCCCTCACCACCACTGCACCAACTCATTTTCGTCTCCTAATTCTTATTTTTCAAAAATAGTTACAACTATTACGTATTTAGCTTTAATTATATCACGTGATTTCTAATTTGTTTAACTAGCTCCTGATTATAGAATGTAGAGACTATCCTTTAGGTCTTTGCAAAAAGTCAGTCGTCGTTTAGTCACCAATAGAAGTTTATTTTGATTGATTACAATACCCATGTTTATTTGGATTTGTAAGTAATTAATTGAATATTTTCAAATGGGTAGTCGTCGTGGATAATATTTTAATTAATTAAAATACCCATGGATGTATATATAGTCGTCAAGTAATTTTGTAATTTTAAATATTGTAATGGGGTATGTTCTCGAACGTTGGCTTGGGGAAGTTTGAAAATTTACCACTCACAATAATAACAATAAATCTAGATTGAAAGCAACCCCACCCATCTGGTGAACAGCCGATCCATTGATTGGCCGTAGTGTTGAATGAATTTTAAGAAATAAGTGCAGCAATCTTCACAGTTGGTGGACGGAACAAGATGAAAGTTGGTGTCACGGAATTATTAAAAAATTGAGTAATTCTACACATTCACGATCAATAAAAGGAACTGATATGAGATCATATCCATAGTACACACACAGTGTAAGGAACTGTTATATGTGAGATCATTTCCTTATTACGGATCCGTTGGGTAAAACGTGTGGGCGAAAAAGGAATAAAGAAAACAGGAGGAGAAACGGAGAGAGTACAAGTTTTAGGAATAAGTCTTGTAAACATTCATTACATCATTGTTACTAAATAATAATTATTTATAATTTTATATCACTAATTAGAATTTTTACAATAAAAGGTGCTAAGCTTCTAAAAGTATATCGCAAAATGTTGATTTTCTTAAAATATAAGTAAATAAAAATAAAATAGAAAGACTTTAAATAAGGGACTGTTAGTTAAGATGTAAACGATGGGAATGGATATAATAGCTAGTGGAAAAGTAGGAATAAAATAAAAATAGATATGGTAGTTGTATGGAAATATATGATAAAATGATCGGTACGACGCACTTAGCCTCAGTGCAATGATGTAAACTTAATCTATTTCTTAATTTGTTAATTTTTTTTTATATAACTATTAATCTAAATTTATTTAACATGTATATTAAGTTTTATCATTTGTAGATATTTTTTGGATTTTTTTAAAAACAGTATCATTTTCTTTGCGTCGCTTGTATTTAACCTAAATTTCAATTTTTTTGAAATTTTATTATGTAACCGTTAATCTAAGTATAATTAAAATGTGTATCAAGTTTTAGCATTTTTAAAATTTTGAAAATATGTTTTAGATTTTTTAAAAACAGTGATATTTTAGTAATTTTACATCGGATATATTTAACCCTTTTTTAATTTTTTAAAATTTTATTATACAACTATTAATCTAAACATATTTAACGTGTGTATCAAGTTTTACCATTTTTGAAGATTTGTAGATATTAATTTAAAAAATTACTAAAATATCACTATTTTTAAAAAATTAAAAAATATTTATAAATTTTCAAAAATAGTAAAACTCGATATGCATGTTAAATATATTTACATTAACAATTGTATACAAAAATTTTAAAAATTAGTTTTTATACATGTATGCACCGAAGCTAAGTGCACTTGGATGTAAAGGATTATTATCCTAAAATGATTAGAATACATATATAAAAGTAGAAAACAAGTAGAGTAGCTGGGTAATTAATGAGTTACCTTTTCTTTTCATTCCATTTCACTTCACTTACAAATTACAAAATACTTCCAAAAAATAAAAAAATTAAGATTAATTATTTGAGTAACTAATGTATAGTCACATTAACAAATGATGTGAAAAATTTTATCGTCTCTTTTTCTTTTTCTCAGCCCTAAAATGTCATGACTTAAATGATCAAGTAGTTGGTGTGAGTGAATTAAAAATGTGAATGAATTAAAAACATGTTGGGTGAAAATCCAAGTTTTAGCAAAGATATTTGTCTATTTATTTCTCTACTGTAGGTGTCCTCCATTAGTTGTCT
Organism: Annona squamosa; assembly: GCA_035584095.1. Lineage (NCBI taxonomy): Eukaryota > Viridiplantae > Streptophyta > Magnoliopsida > Magnoliales > Annonaceae > Annona > Annona squamosa. The sequence continues at coordinate 50,370,038 of JAXCLR010000063.1, read as the reverse complement.
ATAACAGAAAAAAAATAAAAATAAAAATCGAGCCCTAGACTGTTCCGACAATGTCACTGTATTGGAAATGAGTAAAAAAGCTTGAAATTTGTTATTTAATGATAAGTAACTTATTTTTTTGCTCTATTTAATCTTATTATGCATTGTATAAAAATCTTAATATGTACTTGTGTTTTCCCCTTTTTTCCCGGTCCAAGCTGAGCTGCATGCATCAAACACGCTTCTCAAATTCAACTAAACGCGTGCATGCACTTTTTCTGGACGTTTATCGCGAGCAGTAATTATCCGAGGATGAATTTATAATTACATACACAATAACAAAGTTTAAAATATCATGTAACTAAACGAAGAGGAAAACAGCATAAAATGGGATTTAAAACCCACATACGTCTGATAATCAACTCAAACAGGAAAAATGAGTCGAGTTGGTAGCTTGGTTGGCAATGGCAATCGTGGGGACTTCTTCATTTTCACAACACACGCTACATATATACGTGCATGTCTTCTTCAATTTGCCAAGTATAGACTCATGAAACAACGTCAGTGCAACAAAAATTCCATTTCTAATCGTGTTTTACATGGCTAGCTACCTTGTGTTTTCAAGAGCATATCCTTGTGACATGTTGGAGTATGGGATTTAACATATGTATGTACTGGATCCCCCTAAAGTTTGGAGGCCTGGATGTATATCTGAGAAGTCTGGCTTGACCTTAAATACTAATTGAATAGTTACACAATTATGATTTGAATAATAGTCCTCTTAAAATTTTCAAAAAATTAACAATATGGAATCCAGACAATCAGTTATAGATTTTTTTTTATTTTTTTTTTAAAAAAAACATATTCATCAGTTCCTGATTTTGCGAGAGCTTGCCAAAAAAGTCCACTATGAATTTTAGTTCAAAAGCAAACTAATTATGGATTTGTTTGCACTCTTATTATCAAAATCTGAGAGAAGTTAGGAATAAATGGGTGGTGATTAAGAATACCATTGCATGCATGGCTTTAATCATGTTTAAATATTGGATTATAAAATTCGAACGAAGTTTTTTTTTTTTTTGAGTAAAAAATTCAATCAAAGTTAAGTGTAAAGGTCTGTTTGCTAAAGTACGTATATAATTGAGGAGGTTCTACTAAATCAATACTTAAGAAGAAAATTGCAAGAAAGATGAGGCAAGTGCAAATCAATCGGTATACATATATGTATATAAAGAAATGAAATTATGATGATAGAAAATTCATGCCCAACTCACAGTTGAAAACCAGAATTTTTTACAAAAAAACATATTTCCCTTATGCGGCCCACGTGAATAACCATATTTCCTGTCTTTTACAATATGAATTTAAAGTACAAAAATCGAATGGCAATTTTAGCAGGGAAATAGGAGTTCAATAGTTTGCTGCCGTTGCATGCATGTGGAGAGAAGTTAGAGACGTGCAAGATAAGCTAGCCTACCAGCCATTCCAATAGTTATTTCCACTCATCTCTGAGTTGAGATTAGGCAATTAAGATCATCGAAACTTCGAGATATGCTATTCGAATAACAGTTCAGCTGCCGCAATCAACGGGTCTGATCAGTTTGAGTCAATTGGAAATTTTCACTTGAGCATGTGCAATCAACTTAACTAATTAAAGCAATGTTAGCCGCGAGGAGTGTCCGCCAGTAGTAACTTATGTTGGTTTATCATTGGTTGGTCATAAGTTTAACTCTTTCTTTTCTAAATTTAAGTAGTATGAGAGCTTTTCTATTTCTTTTCTAAATTTAAGTAGTATGAGAGCTTTTCTATTTCTTTTATAAATTTAAGTAGTATGAGAGCTTTTCTATTTCTTTTATTTTACGGAGATATTTGTAGTTTTCCTTCAGTGTAGAATATTATTAAAAAAAAATTCTTCATTATGTAAGGGTTATGAATGTGCTTAAATATAATACGAGTTGTCATTAGATATATAAATACTTTTAAAAAAATAAAGCAATGTTATTCATGCTGAGGAGATCTAGTTGGGCATTTTATAATTTTGAAATGAGATGTTTGTGGAAGTTCAATTCCCGTAGCAAATTACGCAACATGACACAAGCGCAAGTGGCTATATAGTGCAGCTGGCGTCGCTGCAGACATCATTGCCCCCATCGCTCGTTTTGAACTGTTTTCTTCCCATCCGTCCATGGGAGAAAAATCCAACCCAAGACATTAAAAAGCCCAAACCAATCTCTCGTGCTTCTACCTTTGACTTCAGCTTTTGCTGCCTTTGTGAATACAAAGCCGGTGGTAGATAAACACCTATACCTAATTCCATTAAACCAACAAGAAAAAATGGGCTAAGCAGCACAACATGGATGGCTCACCCGTCCAAGATTTACTTAAGCCACGCCAACAATATTTAAGAACATGTTTCTAATCAGTATCAATTCTATTGTGAAGACGACTAATATATGGTTGGTCTGACTTGGTTAATTATATAGTTCTTAGAGTCATACATAAATGATGGTCACCCGAAAGTTAAATATGCTTGTATGTTTTCAATGGACAGCGAAAACTCAACTTGAATTTGTAAATAATTCAGAAGGAATATAAATATTACATACTTTTAATGCGATTCAACAGTCTGCCACCGCATTAAGATTAATTTGATAGAAAAAAGAGGGAATGAGAAAATAAACTAAGGTGGAAGTTCATGATTGAAATAACAGGAACAATGACATTAATATTTTGAAAATATAGAATCTTAATACTTATTAAAATAATTGAAAATCCATTGGAAATCATGGGTTTGATATATATGAATAATCTCGAATAGTGAGAAGATTATATGTCCTATATTATATTGGTTGAAATATATTTATGGAAGTTACCAAGTAACTTTCCTAGTAGGAATTTTGTTGGATGGTGCTCAACTAGAAGCATATGTTTTGATTCTTGTGTTTACTTAGACTCTCTCTTGCATCGCTTTCAGACATTTGCCTCGGAGAATTTCTAACCTTTTAAGCCTCTGACGAGCTCGAAGTACCCATTTAATTTTTAATTGATGTAGGTGTTATCGCAACGATAAAACAAGTAATAAATCAATTAAGGACTTTTGCCCCCCAAAAAAAAAAAGATGAATATATAAGATGTTACCCATGTGGATGTTTACAGATAAAAGTAACAACAACATAACTATCGGGCCAATTAACAAGAAGAAACCATTAGATAAACTAACATCAAAATTTTTGTGCTTCAATACGTATTCGACAGCTCTTAAATATGACGCAAAAATAAGCATTTTTAAAGACAATTAAGTACATACAAGAATTTTTTTCATCAAAAAAAGTACACACAAGAACTCACATTAAAGAGCAAAGTACGAAGAAGAACTCTAATTAATTAACGGATACTGCATGGGGAATTGAGAGGGGGTACAGTTGTACACGAAATATTTTTTGAAATGCATTTAAAAATTCAAAAGAAGAAAAAATTAGGTAAATCGGCATCTTCATTCCGTCTGTCCAGAGGAAAATAAAAAGGAAGAAAATATTTGGAATTCTAGTACACCGCAGACCCACATGGGTCCACCGACTTGGATGGTCAAGATAGACAGGTATGGTTGGGGGAGTTTCTGACGACTTCACCGGCCAGCTTTTTCCGGCGAGCCAGGTGTGAGCCCATGCGTGACGAAACGAAGGCGTGGAGAGGTGAGATTAGGAGGTGTAGGTCACCACCATCCCTCCCTCACATGATTATTTTTTTTAGGGGGGAATGTATACAGATGCAATAAAATAAACAAAAACTGGCTTGAAAATCCAAACAAATGGCTTTAAATTCGAGCGTTGTACACGACAAGCAGCAGAGGAAATGCATTATCCTATAAATAGAAATGGACCAACAAAAACGCAACTCGCCAAACGCAAGTCCATGAAGATTGACGACACTGTCTCTTCCTCTCGAGCCCACCTTCCCTGGTATCACTCCCCTTCTCGAGCTCCGCATCTAACGCCGTTATAACTTCGTAGGTTGATTTCGCGAATATCTCTTTCCAATCCGTCCACAGCTCTTGTCTCGCTCGCTCGGCCGCTTTTAAATACAGAAGAGGCGGGCGGTTCGTTTAGTGCTTCAAAGAGGAGTGCTGGGGATGTCTAGTAGAATCGTATCGGAGACCGATGTTTCGGACGCCAGATACTACTTCAACCGCCGGCAGCCGATGGAGCTCGAGAACTTCTCAAAGAACGGCAGCTTGCGCCGGCCGTTCGACGGCACTTCTCCCACTCTCGGGCAGCTGCTGAAGCAGGTCGGGGATGCCAGGAGCGAAGCGGAAGTGCCGTCGGATCGAGTGGTGGAGATCTGGGAATCGGGGCTCGGTGGCCAACGATCTCTGCCCTTCGTGCTCTCCTTCACCAACTTGACTTACTGCGTCAAGACACGGAGGAAGATGTCGGTGCCGAGGCTGTTCGGCCGGCGGAGGAACCGGCTTGGGTCGGCGTCGGATGAGTCGTCGGAGCCCGTCGGGTTCAAGTTCATGCAGACGAAGACGCTGCTGAACGATATCTGCGGCGAGGCGAAGGACGGCGAGATCATGGCGGTGCTCGGAGCTAGCGGTTCCGGCAAGTCGACGCTGATCGACGCGCTGGCGGACCGGATCGCCAAGGAGAGCTTGAAAGGGAGAATTACGCTGAACGGGGAGGCGCTGGAGAGCCGGCTGCTGAAGGTGATATCGGCGTACGTGATGCAGGACGACCTCCTCTTCCCGATGCTGACGGTGGAAGAGACGCTCATGTTCTCGGCGGAGTTCCGGCTGCCGCGGTCGCTATCCAAGACGAAGAAGAAGGCGCGGGTGCAGGCACTGATCGACCAGCTAGGGCTGCGCGCAGCTGCCAAGACGATCATCGGTGACGAGGGCCACCGAGGAGTCTCCGGCGGAGAGCGGCGTCGGGTCTCCATTGGCATCGACATCATCCACGATCCCATCATCCTCTTCCTCGACGAGCCCACGTCTGGGCTGGACTCCACCAGCGCCTTCATGGTCGTCAAGGTGCTGCAGCGCATTGCCCAGAGCGGCAGCATCGTCATTATGTCCGTCCACCAGCCCAGCTATAGGATCCTCGGCCTCCTCGACCGTCTCATCTTCCTCTCCCGCGGCCAGACCGTCTACAGCGGCTCCCCCTCCGCGCTGCCGCTCTTCTTTGCCGAGTTCGGCCACCCGATTCCGGAAACCGAGAACCGGACGGAGTTCGCCCTCGACCTCATCCGCCAGCTGGAGGGTTCGCCCGAGGGGACGAAGCGCCTGGTGGAGTTCAACAAGTCGTGGCAACAGCGGAACAAGTTCCCGCCCAGGTCCGGCGCCGCCGACGAGCACGAGCTGTCACTCAAGGACGCGATCAGCGCCAGCATCTCTCGGGGAAAGCTGATGTCCGGGGCCACGAGCGACTCCGCCTCCGCCTCCGCCATGCCGACCTTCGCAAACCCCTTCTGGATCGAGATGGCGGTGCTAACGAAGCGCGCAGTGACGAACACGAAGCGGATGCCGGAGCTGTTCGCCATCCGGCTGGGGGCGGTGATGGTGACGGGCTTCATACTGGCCACCATCTTCTGGCGGCTGGACAACTCACCCAAGGGTATCCAGGAGAGGCTGGGATTCTTCGCCTTCGCCATGTCCACCACCTTCTACACGTGCGCCGACGCCCTCCCGGTGTTCCTCCAGGAGCGCTATATCTTCCTGCGAGAGACCGCCTACAACGCCTATCGCCGCTCCTCTTATGTCCTTTCCAACGCCCTCGTAGCCATCCCCTCCCTCATCTTCCTCTCACTCGCCTTCGCCGCCACCACGTTCTTCGCCGTGGGTCTCGCGGGCGGGGCGCAGGGCTTCCTCTTCTTCTTCCTCATCATCCTCGCCTCCTTCTGGGCAGGCAGCTCCTTCGTCACCTTCCTCTCCGGCGTCGTCTCCAACGTGATGCTGGGCTACACGGTAGTGGTGGCCATCCTCGCCTACTTCCTCCTTTTCAGCGGCTTCTTCATCAACCGCGACCGGATCCCGCCCTATTGGATATGGTTCCACTACATCTCGCTCGTCAAGTATCCATATGAGGCAGTGCTACAGAACGAGTTCAAGGGCGTGACGGACTGCTTCGTGACGGGGGCGCAGATATTCGACAACACGCCGCTCGGGGAAATACCGTCGGCTATGAAGGGATCGATCCTGAAGGCGATGAGCGGCGCGCTGGGCGTAAATATCACCGCCACGACGTGCGTGTCGACGGGGAAAGATATACTGAAGCAGCAGGGGATCACTGATCTCACCAAATGGGAGTGCCTGTGGATTACCTTGGCCTGGGGCTTCTTGTTCAGGATATTGTTCTACATTGCACTGCTCTTAGGAAGTAAGAACAAAAGGAGGTGAAAAATATTGCAGAATTGCAAGGGAATCACCTTCATTTTATGATTATTTTGATGTTCTTGTCATGTAATTTTTCTTTTTGTTTTTTTGGCTTTTTTTTGTGCATTTATATATGAAGGGTTGTTAATGTGGGCTTATACTTTGAGGACGTAAGTGCAATTGACTGATTTGATGCATATTAGTGAACCTCAATTCGTACAGTATCGGTTTTTCTTACTCTGTCTAGTTATGCATAAGATTTTATATATATATATATACATGCATACATACAAATGTCTCTAATTGATTCTTATATTTTTAATATAGTTAATAAATAATATAAAATTTTTGAAAGAAAATAAAAATAAGACAAAAATACACTTATGATTTTTAAAAAATGACATATGTCATTTTTATACTTGATCAAAAAATATTGATTGTACACCATCTAAAATGAGTTGAGTTAGGGAACTTTGGTTGTATGCTCCTGGCGCTACATGCTCCCGGGCGCATACACCTATTTTTTTAATTTTTTTCCGAAAATTATATTATAAAATTGTTAGCCTAAGTGTATTTAATCTTCAGGTAAATTTTTACCATTTTTGGAGTATTTTAGATATTTATTTTTTATTCTTGAAAATCAGTGGCATTTTAGGTAATTTTAAATTACAAAAACGCCATTGATTTTTAAAAATTAAAAATAAATATATAAAAATATTCAAAAATAGTAAAAATTGATACATACATTAAATACACTTGGGCTAATAAGTTTATAAAAAAAATTTCAAAAACAAATAACAAAAAGCAGATGCATGCGTCCTGGAGCATGCAGGGCTGCATGCCGGGAGGATACAACCACGGTCCTGAGCTAGGAGAAGCTACAAGTTGATAAGCTCCAATTCTCATCTCTATTTTATTCACATTCACCGTACTACTTCATTTGTGTAATGAAATCATAAGTAAAGTGGATTATGCTTAATTTTATTTTTAATTTCTAATTTTAAAATATATTGGTAATTTTTATGTAATTTATTAACGCATCTTTTTTCAAGCTACTAAAATTAAATTTCATCGAAAACTCATAGCTTATATAAAAATTTGTGATATATGTACTTTTTAAAGAGTCATAAAAAATACACATGGTTCATAAAAAAAAAATTCGTTGAAATCTCATATTTTATAAAAAAAATAACATTTCTAGAGTAAATATAACTATTTTTGGAATTATAAATAAATAAGCATAGATAAACATAATAAGTTATTTAAGTTTCAAAAAATATTTTTAATTAAAAAGAAATAATTGTGAGCATGTAGTCTCGTTTCTTATGATAAATACTGAATCATTATCCACATTATTTTATTTAACTTTCTATGCGCTTTTAGAAGGGAGTTTGAGAGTAATTAATTGGTGTCCTTTCTTGCAGAGGTTTGGCACCTCCGTATAAATGGGTCTTTAATTTCCACATGGGACTATACTTATTTCAAAGGTTTAGCTCGACCATTTAATTGGGTACGTGAACTGGCAAAATGGCTGACTTGAGGTGTCGGCCTGATAGCATTTGACCTTCTTTAATTTGCATGGTAGGAGAAGACGGCCAAGGACGCACCTAACTGCTTCAAAATTGTACGTTACCGCCACAAGAATGAGAGCCGGATAATTATTATAACTTATTATTCTTATAATTTTTAAAAGTGACAATATAAGCTTCTAAATATCAATAAGATAGACTATATACTCTCAAATATTAACTCAGTTTTACGTTAATTTTAATTAAATATTTATGTAATGTGACTAAATTAAGAACTCTCACAATATAAAAGGAATTCTTCCAACGACGACTCTTTAAGCTAAAGAAATTTGTATAAAATTCTAGTATCGGGAGAATTGTAAGACCTCCACAACTCAGTAAAATTATTGTAATTTTATCCCTCATCCCTCACTGAGGAGCGTTCGAACCTGAGACATCTTCCTTTCATCATCCTCAAGTTACCACAATGGTGTTGTTATCTTAGCAATATTATATCTCATTTGATATTATAATAAAACTCATTTGCATAAAAGATACTAAACTCTTACCTAACTATAAAGGTCCCAATCATAAGTCATACTCGCACTTAAGAGAAGAATGTCATACTCTAATTGAAAATGGGCTATCAAAATATATGCTATTAAACATTACTTTTAGTACATTTGATATAAAAATGATTATATTTATTTAAATATCACCACTCGAAAATAATAAAGAATTTATAATTAAACAATCGATCGCAACTAAAATATAACTAATATGGTCAAACATACGTTGTATGTAAAAAAAAATATCAATTACATCAAACGAAATTTGTTGTCCTGTAAGGAAAATTTTCTCTGAAAGAAATCAATATCCCACACCAGATCTGTGAACCACTTTAGCAAATATATATATATATAATATATTTTTTTCAAAAAACGACCCGTTCAAAAATCTCGAAAATATAGCCAGTAATAATGGTTTTGGTTTTGGCTGTGCAGCTAGAGCTAGGGAGGTTACGGCCGCATGCATCCTTCCTGGTGCATTTGGGGCCCACTCACGAGCCATTTCTTGGTGGGGCATTAATTGCTCATGTGCCACCTCCCATGCAACGCGTAAGCCGTCAGTTGTGAAAACCATAAAACCCGCGTCATGTTTCATACAGCTGCCAAGGATTTTTATGCCACTCGAAACGAACCCCAACATTACAGTCGTGGACCGTCCAGCAGCACAAGAAACCCGAAGGAGAATGGGATATATCAAGCAACTCCAGGTCTCCAGCTCAACAAGAATACAACCGATCCATTTGGAAATTTGGAAATTAAATGGCCAGATTAATCTGTGGTTCTGTTTACACGGATATGACTATTATCCATAATGACACCCTAAATGGTTGGTTAAATCTCATCTGCGTAGCACGCATGTTTGATTGTTTGTAAAAGGCACGCATGAGAGAGGGAAGCATGACCGCATGAGATAATAGATTTAGCAACAGCTCCATTTCATCCGATCCCTTTATTAGCTTAATTGTAACTTAAATCTCATAGTTTGAATATTTTATTAGATGAACTATTTTATTTTTAAAAATATTACAAAATTGCAGGGCATTTTTTATGCTAATGTCATCGAAATCGGATTTGGGACAGTCACACGTCAGCTGGACCTACTGACACTTAGACTAGGATATGTGCCATCCGGGCTCCGGCTATGCCTCCGGATATATATAGTTAGCTTCTTAAAATGCTAGTTAAACTCATACACTAGAATTGCTTGGTTTATACAGATCTAGTTTTGATATATTACATGTACCGTCTCCGCCTCTATTAAATCCTTTTCCGTATGACTTTTTTATTTTTAATATTTTGACGATAAATAGAAAATTCATCTTATCAGTTATATTTAATATCGTATATATTATAATAGAAACTTTTTCATTTATTTAATATCATTGTACATAGGTCTTATTTATAAATACATAAAATCAATATAGTAAAATGATTTGATACTAAATATCAAATTTAAGTATTATTTTCAATATCTAAGTCATCTGAAATATTACTACTATATGGATAAATTATTCAATAAAGTATTATTATATTTTAATACATTTGTTAATAAATCTAAGTATTTTTTCTAATTTATACATAAATATATTTATTTTAAACAAATGTGACCAATGCACGTATTTAATTTGGATAAAATTCGGTCTTTTAGTTAAATGAATGATGTTAAATACAATAAATGAATTGAATTTTGCATGAATCATCGACATCTTAAAAATAAAATGGATTCTATAAAATTGCTTCTATGCGACTTGACGATAGTCTTTTTTGCAACTTGGATGATTCGTTTTGTAAACACACCTGACAGATGATCGAACTTGTAAATAGACAAATTTTAGTGGTTTACTTTGCAAAAGCCCGCTGATCATGTACACCAACGTGCAATACGGGTGGCCTAAACTATTTTTTATTCTTAAATTTTTTTTTATAAATTTACAAAACATATCTAGATCTTCTTGCTCATTGCTTGTGAAATTCGATAAATTCTTAAATTTCCCTCTGTATATAAATATATATATATATATATGTCTATTTCGTTGAATTTTAAAAATCAAAATAAGATAGCTAACAAATTAAAAAGTTGTAAAATTTCGCATAAAAATATCTAGGTTAATCCCTTACATTTATTTAAAATTTTTGTAAATGTTTTCTGCCAAATTTTTTTAAAAATTTGGGCCACCCTTGTTACGAACTTACGATAAAAAGTCTTCTTTTCATCCAGCGATTTGCGTATGCAGATCGATGTCTTTTGGGCGGTACCCAAAAGCACGCACATAAGAATACAGAAAAGCGCCGGTGGGGGTTTAACGTGCTGGTCACGGAGGCGGGGATGGTGCCGGCACGTTTGTGGTTCAACGATTATTCCTCTATGTTACAAAGATTATACATTGATTTATAATATCAGATAGCATGGTATGTGTGCGTATATATATAAATAAATAAATAAGAACATAAATCAGCACTCCTTCGTAACTTCATATTCACAGTTTGATGGGGATTTAATTTTCGTCTGGGACCCACCATTTCTTGATGGTTAACTCGGACACGTGCTCGGAATTTAGTAGCAACAAATATTTTGGGTAGACAGTTTGCTTTGTATCTCCAAGGAGGATTGATAACCTTGCCCCAATTAATAAATAATAAAAATAATAATGATAATAATAATACAAATTTTAAATTTTAAAGTAAAAAGAAATACTATTATCATTAATATGGACTAAATCTGTATCTATAATTCTATATTGTTTAAAGATTCTTTTATATCTTTTGTTTTCTCTCTTTGCAGAGTTAACTTTTCTCTTCTCATATTCTTTTTTCAATCATTTTTTTTTTCCCCTTAGGCCAACGGTTACATATCTCATCCTACCAGTGCGAATTGGTTGGATAGGCCAATTTGGGCCCTATCTTACTTGTTCATGTCAAATCTAATCCAACCATTACTTTAATACTGGTAATTGCATTAAAATTCAAAAAAATTATATCAGTCGAGTGGTGTGTGAGTTATATTATAAAAAATATAAAAATATATATTTAGAAAATCACATAAATCATTATTTTAGATAGATTGAATGTTTTAGGTGATTTAGAAATTAAATGGTGACCTTACAAGTTTTTATAATAAACGAAGAAGGTTTGTACTTTTTTATAATAAGCTATGTACTTTAAAATCACTTTTAAGTGATTCTTTTTTTTTTTTATCTAAAAAGCCTAATAGAAATCCTCTATTTCAGCTCTCTACCAATTTTGAATAAGGATTCAATGAGGATGGACCATCAGAGCACTCATTCAAAAAGGAAAGATTTTTACAAGGGAGTTTTGCCATACACTATTGTGGATTTTCCCACTACACATGTTCAGGGATGTCATCATTCAAAGCGCTTTCTACCAAATAATGGGCTACGTTGTTACCTATAGGATCTAATTTTTATTGATCAAAGTCAATTTCAATATAGATTTTTTTGTGAGGAAAGCTATCTGCCCAAATAAAACTCCAAAGGATTGCTTGGCTTCCTTCGGCGTGGTGTCCATCTCAACCATGCTTTTGCAGCAATAAAGGTCCCTTATCTCAAACAACTGCTGCCGTGCCCATTTTGTGATCCTTGACCTTGAGGCCAACGTCTACATGAATCTTCAATGTCCCCTAAGCTGGTGGAGTCCATCTGCCTGGACTCACTTGAATTAAGTGATTTCAGATCTTAAGCGTTCTAGCAAAAATCACAATCTGTATCAATTCAATAGTTCACCATGAAATGTCCCCCATCCGAGGTCTAATTTCTTCTACATAGAACCTATTTCTTATAGACCACATTCTCCAACATATGAAAAAGAAAATGAGAGGATACAATTTCTTGTCATCAAAAGAGATTTAACCACACCCCACAAGTTTAAAACATTAGTACTTAGAAGAAGCCTCTGTAGCTGAGTTGCAAAACCTTCCTTATTAGCTGAACCTTTGCTAAATAAATTTAACACAATCTTCATTTGTTGCATTGCATAAAAGACATGTTGGTTGAATTCGGACTCCTCTTCTGGGCAGATTTGCTCTTATGGGCAAAGAATCTATGGGTAATCTCCATTTAAAGATAACTATCTTTCTTGAGATCTTTAATCTCACAAAGTACTGAAAGCGTACAGATTACAAAGTTAGGTTTGATTTTCCTCTGAATTTTGATTACACATTAGAGCCAATTTGTAGGCAAACTTGATTCTAAACAACCATCATTTTTGTGATTTCCCATTATCTAGGATACCTAATAGCCAACCAACAATACCATATAGCCTAAGAAAAATTTGATAGTATCTCCTCATAATTTATAAGAGGTAACATGGAATATAAGACCTATTGTACATGTATTATATATTTCCATTCTAAGATTTAACAAAAAGTTTTACATTCATGCATTTACTTATTTATACCATAAAGCTCTCACATTAAAAAATTTATATTCATGTCTATTCAGGCCAAATCATCCGTATGGCAAGAAAGTTCTCATATGTCATCATAATTACATCAAGGTTATCCAAAGGATCATCATATATATACATACATATTGATTGTAGAAATGTAAAAAATACCAAAAGCATACCATGTCCATCCCTGTTGGTCCAAACCAAGCATCCACATTCATTAATATCAAATAGAAGCATAAGGTTCATATTATTAGAGAACGCAAATCATAAACTATTGGGTCAAGTCTTTGAAGTTGTGTTCTTCTTTAGTTCCACCTTGAGATGTTTCACCCGGCCTGTAATTTAAAAACATAATAATAAATCATGTAAGTCTAAACAAACTCAATAAGTAAATAGCAATTGTTATAAAATAGAATCAAATAAAACCCAAGATGCGCCTACATTAATAATGAAGAAGAAAACTAACACCTAAATCACATGTCTTTACCAGACTGTGCATAACCTCCTCTCATGTAAATCAAGGGTTATAAATAATCATTTTTCCTTGTCAATCAAAGATCATAAACAACCCTATCTATCAATACTAACTACTCAAATACAGCTCTTCTCTAAAGATCACATAATGCAATACAACTGAGCTCATGCATGTGCACATTAACTGAATACAACACAAGATTATTCTAACAGACACGGCACAATAATCATAAAAACCAATATCACAAACTATTCATACGTCACTAATATTTCAAAACATATTTATTCTCAATTTAACATATCATTTGTGATATCGACATTTCATCGAACATTACTAGTTTTTCATATTCGACTGTCATATTCAAGCCAACATACCTCCCATGATAAGAAAATGTTTATATGTCAACCATGCCACAAAAATCATCCAATAACCCTAAATTTTTCTATGTTATGTCTAGCCTTGTCTCCCTTCACATCCTAGATCGCCCCATCCATAAATTGTAAGAGTGGTGTTCACCCCACATGCACTACAATACAATAAGAATTAAGATCCTACTATAAATTCAAGAAGAAAAAATCATCTACTCATCTATATCATAATTTTTTCTATAATCAACAACCGTAAATTTGAATCTCCGAGATTTCGAGCTCTCTTTATGCAAATCAATGACCTTCAAAGCAATTTACAGAGTTCTTATGAGAGTTTAGGGTTAAGTTGAAGACTAGGGAGATGAAGAAAAGACAAGGGAAAGAAGTAGAATGAGAAGGAAACGAATGGAAGGGTCCCATACACCCTCCTTTTGAATGACTCTTGCTAGTTATACCGTTTGGGCCAAACATGGGTCATGTAAGTGTCTACAGTCAAACGACATATCAACTATATGCCTCTAAATCAATACTCAACAAGTCACATCATAATAAAGTAATTGCACACAAATATACTAATGCACAACTCATAACTCATGTCTTATATACTCATGAACTATATCTCATATACTCCTATATGCCAAAACCATAATACATGTATGCATACACGACATGTCCTCACATGTAAATCTCTATATACATGTCATCAAGATCTACATCTGAAATGGGAACATTTCCTCTAACCTTCATCATCCACCACCCTTTTGACAGCTATTTCATTTTAGTATCTATTTAACTAATCAATGTAGTCTCTGATTTTGCTATTTTCTAGAATCTCCAATGGGAGGGATCCCACCTTTACCAATTTTGATGTGGCCTAATTATCTCTAAAAAATTGAATCTTTTGCCTATTTCCTAGTTGCTACTTGCAACCCATCTTCAATAATTCGACAACCTTTAACATACTTTTCCAAATATAATAATCAGAAGCCTTCGATACATAGTCACATAGATCATGATTTGGATAATATTTTGCCTTCAAATTTTTTTGGATTAAGGATTCAAGGTTTTTCAATAACCTCCATACCTATTTAGATCATAGTGCCAAATTGAAAGCCTCTAATCTTCTAAAACTTATGTCTCCCTCCTCCGTAGGGATGCACATTTTCTTCCAAACTATCCTACGTATCCTACACTTTCCATTCTACTCATCCCTCCAGAAGCAACTAAATTAAAGCCTCGATATCTCCAAAAAGTTTTTTAGAAGGAAAAATAGGCTTATAGCATGACTAAGAATTGCTTATGCCACTATTTTTGATCAAAATCTCATCCCCCTCCATTGTAACTTTCCTCTCCAACTCTGGATTTTCTACCTTACCTTCTCTTTAATATATTTGAAAACTTGATTTCTTAACCTTTCCATCCATGAAGGCAAACTTAGATACTTGTCAACATGTCTACCATTGGATCCCAGTAACTATTGCAACTGTTTCTTCACCTTCATTCTAATACTTTTCCTAAAAAATATGGTCGTTTTGTCGGTCAACGTTAAGATGCTTTCCAGAATCTTTTAGATTTGAATTAAACGCCTGACGCTGTCCCTCTGGGCAGTGCCGGCTTACTTTGCTAACGTTTTGAGTATGATGAGCCCGATCAGCTTCCCATTTCTTACTTTGTGCGAATTTAACGGTGCAGCACATTAGTAAATAAACCCAAATCACTTGATTTCAAGACATGGACCATTGCATGCATGAGGGTGGGTTTTTATTTTATTTGCTAACGTTTTTTTTTTTAACGCATCTATCCGAACAACCAAATAAATCAAATTGCTATTGAAGGAATACTTAACGAGGAAGCATGGTCCAGAGCTGCTCCAAATTCAACGAACACGAGTCGACCTGTGCCGGTGGGTACATGTCGGCACATGGGCCACCTTACTAGCACTTCTTCTTTAGTTTGAAATGGCCAATATATATACAAGTCTTCCTAGCTAGCACAATGACCTGCGATCTTCCATGCGTGCATTAATTACGGCCCACCGGCACAAGAGGTTGATTTCTTCGTGGCCTGTCCCTTTCTCCGTATGAAAACGAAAAAATATGTGCGTGTGATTAATTGCCTCGATGATTCATGATATATATCTTCGTTTTATGATTAAGGGATGATATCGTCTGACCCCATTTCAGAGAGCAATGTTTTGAGTAAATTTGGCTAGTCATGTACAAGCAGATAAGCTCGTGATATTTATCCGAACATGTGATGACCGCACAAGAAGATGAAGATCAATCGGCGTGGTCGTCTCCGATGAATAATTACTAATTAATGATGATTGAATGTTCCCAGCCGAGAAAGGACAAAAGAAAAAGAAAGGAGCATACCATCAGATGGTAGCCAGACCCAGTAAACATCTTCTAGGGTTGGAAGCTTTGACAACCCAAACGTTTGTAAGGGATGATTTCGAAATCTAATGGGCCGAATCCCTGTTGTTCAGGCAACTGAAAATCTCTCGATGCTCACCCGTAAAAGGCTTTTAGAGAACTCCGCCGATTACTTGAGCCGGACCATGAGTTAGTCCCTGCAACACTTTTGAATCTTAAACATTTTACTGTTGATGACTATTATATTATATTATTTTTTAATCATTTTTCTATCTTACTCATTTTTACATAACCACCAATACAACTCATTTATTTATTTTAATTTTTCTTTTTACTACTCATTGTTACCTCTTCTAAATTACGTTATTTTCTTTTATTTTAAAAACTTTTATACTAAAATTTTTTTAAAATTATACATCAAAAACTTTTTATCTAACAATTTTATCATTTTCTAAGTACATCCTAAATTACAAGTTTCACGAGACCATACTCATCTTATAAAAAAGAAATTAAAAACATTTCTCCTCTTTTTGTACGTAGGCTTAGGACTACGAAGATGGGGAAATATGCCGTGGATTTTTCACAACAGGATAATTTTACATTTTTCCTCTATGTATAAAAAATTCAGCTTTGGAATTTTGGGAATGATTTTATTTCAATTTTCTTCCGTAGCCCTTCAATGTCTCTTGATTACAAAGCACATGCATAAAATTCAAAATACGAATGTAATCCTTTCCTCAATTTTTAATTTTCCACATGCATCAAATTTTCTAAATTTCCAAATACTTTCTTGAGAATATCCTTTTTAATATACTTTTAACGGATAATTCTTTTAAACAAAGATTGATATGAGTTCCAAAAGAGGGGGATATCTATGCGACTCCATTTTAAGATTATCTTGATGATTAAATTAAAGGATTAATTTCAAATATGCACACTATATTTTCCCTTAATTACAAATATATCTATTAAGTGTGTATTTGGGAATAGATAAAACTTTTGATGAAAAGTTTCGAAGAGTAAAAGTTGTCAAATGATGTGATATATAAGGATAATAATGAGTAGTAAAAATGACACTAATAACAATAGATGCTAGATCAATCAAGAATATTTTAGAATCTTAAACTTATTAAATATTCCTAATCGTCATATTGGATATATTTAAAATTAACAAAATACTTAGTAGATATATGTGAAAGTTTTCAAATTTAATAGATATATTTGTAATTAAGGAAAAATGAAGTTGATACATTTGAAATTAATCCTAAATTAAATCCTATTCATTCATTTTGTTTAACGCATTTTTGTTTTAACATATTATTAGAAATTACTTTAATCAACTCTTAGTCGGGTCGTACCTGCTATAAACGTATATAATCATTTGCTATAAATAACATTTTAAGCTGTTTAGATTTTGAATATAGGGGCTTCAAATAGGGCTCATATACGCCTTTTATTTTGAAGAAATCATATTTCTTTGTTAAATAAATTTCTTTAAATAGATTAGGTGGATTGAATTTTAATTCATGATCCAGGTAGACCCAAAATCCATGTAATAGACTAAAATCTTCGGTGGTACGCCCTGTATCTTTCCTTCTAAAAATATTTATTTCTCTTTATTAACATGTTAAAATGGAGCACCGATCTTTTCAGACCCGTCGGTAATCACCGACCGATGTGAAAAAATCATTGGTCGTGAAAATGAGTAAATATTGAGGGTAATAAATATAAAAATATTACAAATATTTTAGAAAAGTAAGAAATATATTAGTTTGACCAGAGTAAATCGTGATAACACATGGAATGACGACAAATAAATAGTCGAAAATCCACACATTTTGTAAACTAGATGTAGGTTAAGCTTAGGCTTCGATTGGCCTTGTGTTGAGATTTTTATGATTCAGCTCCAATCATAAAAGGAGCATTTATAAAAAGTGTTGTAATAAAAAGTTATTAAGTATTTGACGGTGACATTTAAAAAGTGCTTTTACTAATGATGTCACGTTTGGCTAAAATATTAAAAGTGCTTTTAAGCATATAAAATTACAAAGAGAGACATGAAAGCAATTTAAAATTTAGCGGTTTAATAGAAATATTTTATTATGCATTATTAATTAGACATTGTATACATTTTAATTTAGAAATATATTTTATAAACTTAAAATGCAAAAAGAGGCAATATTTATCCAAATTCCTAAAAAAATATGTTTAGAACTTATTTATTTGAATTTTAAATTAATATATATCCATTTCTATTCAAACATATTCAAAATAAATAGATAAAACTTGGTTTAACGGGATGGAATTATTGGGAAATAAATTAAATTAAATTAAAGTTGGTGAATGAATAGAATTAGATATTATGTATTAGTATTAAAACCTTTAATGATATTAATATTAAAAATACGAGATCATTTTTAAATTTATTAATTGTGTAGAATAAAATAATTTTAGAAACAAAAAAACAAATGGATATATAAAATTTCAAAGCCTATATTTAGGTGTACAACTGTGACTCACAACATCCAAAATAAAAAGAATGAATATATAATCTTGATGAAAGGAATTTAATACTGTGAAGCCTACGTCTATGTCCTATATTTTTTGTGATCTTGCGATGGCCGTGGTTCCCAGTAGAATATCATGCATATATCACCGGCAAGGTGGCGACATTTTTGTCTTTTTTCTCATGAAAATACGCGATGGACATATTCCATTCCAATAAGTATGAAACTGGAGCTTCCTTAAATAACAATTTTTCTAGGATTGCCAATTTTAATAAACTATTTTAACGTTCAGACATACACCATAAAATCCGATAAAACTGCTTTTATGTGAAAATAAGTCCGTTTAAGGGATTTAAATGCTGGGCCAAACATTGGTTTAACTACTAAAAATGAGTGCTTATTTTAAAGAATACAAAATCCTTGAATGAAATCTGTATTTTTGTTAACTAATACAACCTATTTATTTTTAATAAAAAATTTTATTCTCAACACATATAATTACATTTTCATCCCAAATTACTGGTTATAATTTTAGATATGGTATCCATAGGAAGACTACTAAAAAACTCCTAATCATATGTTCCCGAGTGCATACATCTATTTTTTTTATTTTTTTAAAAAAAAATTTACAATAGTGCTAATCTATATGTATTGAATATGTGTATAAATTTTAGCATTTTTGGAGTATTTTAGATATTTATTTTTTATTTTTGAAAATTAGTGGCATTTTAAGTATTTTTTAAAATCCGAAATAAATATCTAAAAAATTTTAAAAATGGTAAAAATTAATACATAAGTAAAATTTACTTAAGTTAATAAGTTCATAAAAATATTTTGAAAAAAAATAAATATATGCGCACCCGGAAGCATAGGATGAGGGGCCGGTTCCACGTAAAAAGCCTTATAGACGTGGGATACAGAGTTTTATTCGTGTGAAGATCATATGCCTGGAGATAAAGGTTCCTCGTTCCTCCTAGGTTTCCCGAAAAGCCCTTGCTTTACCCTGAAATTACGTCACTGTCATCTCCACTGTGCTTTGGGGATATGAGAGAGAACTCTGCGTTCGTACCCTCCTACGGCCCAATGCAACACCTGAGATCTACTGCTCCGCCTTCAAATCCAATCAGAGCCTACCAGCACCATCGTAAGAGCAAATCTATTTCTTATTCCGACGTCAAATCCGAACGCACCCCTGCAAACCCTATGGTCCGTAGCCTTTCTGCGAGTCCGGATCTTTTATTCCCATTTCTCCCGAGTTATCATCTTTTCTTCATTCTTTTTTGAGGATCGGAGCCTCTCCTTGATTTTAACTCTTTTGTGTACGATTTTTGAAAATTCTGTTTTAAATTTGCAAATGTTTTGGAAGAAAGAGAATCTTGGTGAGATTCCGCTTCAAGCAGAGTAAGGTTGAAGTGCGCAAGATGTTGCCCTCGCGAATGGCGTCCATAGTTGCCCGGTTTTCTTGATGGTGAACGCATCCCAAAACCCGAGGATTAGATCTGGCGGCCGGCAGCATATCGAAGAGCGGGAGCAGTACAGGAATTGAGTTTTCATAGGGGAGTACGAGGAAGTACTGAATTAGAAGATGAGAAAGAAGAATCCGTTGGATGACAAGGTGCGTTCTCTCCTCTTGGTTTTAATTACTCAATTGTTATTCATCCGACACAGCTCCAAGAATCGAAAGAAGAAGATGAAAGCTGCTGAAACGTATGAGTGCGAAAAGCGAGAACGATCAGCCGTTTGAATAGATTAGATTTTAGATCTTACACACGTGGCATGCGATGGTATCTATGATGCCTGATCTAGACTCAGTGACTCAGCCGATGTTTTATGATCCTCGTCGTTATTATTCTATTTCTTCAGGCTCTTTGCGTAACGTCTTGAAAAGGCAGAGAGATCCAAAACTTATCTTCAAAGAACCACCTGTCGCCGTCACTTTGTATCTCTCATTGAATTACGAAAATTTATGATGGTGTGGTGGGTCCAATCCATTTGTTGAGTTTCAAGTACTGGGAAGCTGGACACAGGAATGCTTGCCGGGAGAGAACAGAAAAAGGGCCCCATCTTGCCTATTGGCTTGTCCATAGTTAATAAGTGAATGTCAATAAGCAGGCAGCTGCCATTGTGTCTTTGTTTTCACTCCTCTTACCCAAATCTTCCGTAGTTATTATTAGTATATCTATTTAGTCCAGAATCCTGCAATCGGTCTTCTGACTATTCTGTTCTTGTACGGAACTCTTCTTTCTAGTGTGAACAGCTCATAAGTGCAACATATAGAATTATCGATCACAAAACTGAAATATGACTTTTCTAAAAAGAGGCGAATAGAAGATTTGAGTTCTCCTGGTCCTAGGAGGTAAATGCTTATCTCTTCTTTCTTGAAAGTAAATGAGTCTTTCAAATTCCTCACAAGAGGTAGAGCCACTCTCCTTTCCCAACTGCTAGGTAAATATTTTCTTCCTATGACATACATGGTGCGATTGCTATCTACCAGTGTTGAGATTCACTAACTAGCTTATTCTTGCCTATTTTTGCAAGATCAACGGGAAAGAGAATAGACAAGGCTGTATTATTCCCTCTTAAATTGATATTATTCCATATGTTTAAACATGTTCTTATTCAAGGATTTAAAAAGACTTTGTTTGTGCATAGAATTGGACATGATTGGAGAATTTGCCGCAGATGGGTTTGTTTTGTGTCTGTACGGCTCCTTGTGGAGTATATTCACATCCTGCCCGATGACATGAGTTTGTTGGTTTATATAGTAGTAATAGTTGCATATTAGAATCCAGATAGATTCTAGAATGCAGGTCAGATGTGTCTGGACTCCAGTCTATTCTCTGGTTTACATGCAAGTACAAATCATAAATTAGTGGTCTTTCCATCTGCTTAACAACAATACAGCCAAGACGTGGATATCCAGACCCATATGGTTTAAGGTGACTCTACTTTAAACCAAGTCCACACTCAATTTTTTGTTGTTATTATTTGGATATGCATTTTTTGCCTAGTCTTGCAGTTGGTCCTTTGACTGTTCAATTCTGGCACTGCAACAATATAAAACCTACCTGATGCAGTGAATTCAATGGTTTGTGCAGTAGTGCAAATAAAATACATTAGGGGGGCTAGATTAAGCCAGATAGAATGCAGTTCAAATGTGTCTAATCTTGTCTTGACTTACCAGTGTAAATTATAAAGTTAAATTATTCTAGTCTTTTCAATGTTAACCACAATCCAACTTTCACATATTGTCGTTTGTCACCTTGACACAAATTAATGATGTAAGTCTTTGTTGTAAATATCAAATTACATTTCATTGATCTTTCTTATGTTGTCAGGGTGTGCTTGGGAACAGGTAAAAGTATTTTAAAATTTTAAAAAGAAAAATCCTCACTATACATTTTTACTTCTTTTACTATGATTTAACATCTTATCTACTGTCCTATTTTTTTTTATTCTTAACTCTACCTTGATATCATTTTTTCACATCTTTCATATGAGTATCTTATTTATTTTAACTGCATTCTTTTATTTTAAATTATCACTCCTATCATAATATTATACCACTCTCTCACTTTTTAAAAAAATTTCCCATGCTCACTTTCTCCGCCTTTACTTTTACATCTTCCAAAACAGACCCTTATTTTGTGGTCTTAAGTTATTTTTTTCTTTTAGATGTAGAAATTTTGAATTTTGATGATGAATTAATCAACCATCAGTTTTACTTTGATATTCTAAGCATAATCTTCGTAAAGTCAAACAATCTAATGACTTCATTAGTTGTTTCTTCCTCTATAGTTTTGCACTGTGTTTGTTTTTCCAACATAACCTTTTTAATATTGGAGTGTTGAATAGTTTCTTCATCCATAACAATGGAGTTTTCTGATGTTTATGAATGAACTTTTCATTGTGGAAATCTTTAATAATCTCAGCTTTATCATTGGACACTCTTTCTTTTGCCACCAAATCGACTTGCATTACTTGTTTTTCAACTCAAACAATGGATTATTTGGTATAGACATTTTAATGGCCAACTCTTTTAGGTTCTCAAATGAGGAATCGATTATCATCATGTGTAAGAGAAGTTGTGCAACTTTGATTTTACCCTCGATGAAACCTGTTTTACATTGTAATGTTTAAAATTACTTCCTAATGTTTGTTTTAAATGTCTTTTGAATGTGTCAAAATTTTGATTTATAGACTCGCTCACCTCAATTATAAAAGTTAACAAGTTTGATAATTTAGTTGGAGAAGATGAAGTTGATCATTATGATTTGAAAATTGATCAATATCATTGAAGGAATTTGTGTTATTTCAAGAAGGACGATCTGTATAACCCTTAGCTTTTTTTCTTTTTCTTTTTTTTTTTTTTCTATTTTGTTGTTTGTTGTTCTAAACTCACCGTCATTTGATGTACTATATTCCAGTCTTTTTGAACTTATATTCATGAACTTTGACCTAAATTATAATTTAAACATTTACAATAGTCTTCACCTTATTAAAAAGGAGACATCTTTATCTCACTTTTAACTTTCCGCTTATGATACTGTTTAGCTTATTCTTCTGTGTGTTGGTTATATTGTTGCAGCTAATGAAATACTTTGATAGCATATTTATATTCTCTTTTGCGAAGAAAACCTTTATTTCAAAATTGCTTTTGATTTAAATGATTCTGAATAGCAAGAAATCTCAGATTTGTCAGCAGTTCCTCGACTTGTCTTTTAACTTGAATGTTGCAAATTGTCACTTTCATTTCTGCTTATGTGATATCGTGCAAAATGGTAATCAATATACTCTACCTAGTCTTGAAATAGCTTCATATTTTCACTAGCATCATTGGTATGAAACAGGATTTGTTCATCTCTCTCTTCTTTGTAAGATGACCATAAGTAGAATATTTTGCATTTGAATAAGGGTTGATAAGCATAAAAATATCAATGGAAAGCATTAGATGACTATTGAAAAGATCTTTGTCTACTTGCTGAAAGGTTTTTGTTTGGTAAATTGGTATTTCTTAATATTTTTAAAATGGGTATTATAACATCCTTTGTTGTTTGGTTTGGAAAAGCAAGAAGTTGTTTTCTTCTCTTTTTAAGCAGTTTTTGTCAATATCTTTTTAAAAAATAATTTTATAATTTAAAGTTTTCTGCTATTTAAAAAATTGTTTTGCAACCAACTCCTTATAATCTTCTTTCAAATAAATCTTTATTTTGATGTTAATGAATTTTTTTCCAACCAACTCCTTTTAATTTTTGTAGTTCAAACAATTCCTGAATTTTACAGAAAAATCCCAGCCTTTGAATCTTGCAGAAGTGCCTTTCACAACTTTTGAAATGAAAATAAATATTTACATATATATATATATATATATATATATATATATGTGTGTGTGTGTGTGTAAATGTATATGCTTATAATATACACACAAACACAGGTTATGATTCAAAACAGCCGACTGTTTTGAATCCTAACCCCATACATATATACGTATGAGGGTCCGCTTATTTTCTTAAGATCTTAGAAATTGTTTTCAATTTTTTTTTAAAAAAAAAGATCTAATTTCAAAGAAACTATTTCTAGAAAAATTTTCATTCAACTCTATCAATGTTTTTTTTTACGGGATATTGTCAACAATGCATCTATATGTAAACTTTTCATCCAAAAGTTCTATCACTTTCCAAATATCAGCCTTTGTTTGCAAAAATAGTCGTATCAGTGATGAAAGTTTGAATTTTCAACAAAGTCAAACTTTGACCTCTTGAATTAGACCCGCAATGATCAAGATCAAGTGGTGTATCATCTAATGATGCTCTTACATTTAAGTGAGACACAAAACTTAATCAAAGTTAATGATGATGACATTTTTGCTAACGAAGTTCATAAATAGTTATGGATAAAAATTTTAAATTAGCATGGAGATCTTCTTACTTTTTGCTAACGAAGTTTACAAGCATGTCTTTTTGCAAACGAAGTTCATAAATAGTTATGGATAAAAAATTTAAATTAGCATGGAGATCTTCTTACTTTTGTCCTAATGTTTTCTATAGATATTTTATGGTTATTATTGCTCAAGTTATTTAAGTAAAAATATTTTAATTTTGATATCTGAATTACCAAGAAGAGAGATATGGACATATTTAATTTCACGCTAATGATGTTCGTAGTGAATGAAACTATGGAGATTTCAAATTTTGGTGAGATTTATTGAGTACTATTTGCATATTATCGTATGAGTTGGAAGATGAAAAGATACAGTTAGCAATGTCTACGTTAACAAATGAGTTGAGGAATTTATGACATCCGTTTTTGAGTTTCTATATGGTTCAATTTGGCCATACTTCAAACCAATTTTAAAGAAAAGATTTTTTTTGTACGGAGGGTATGATGTATTACCAAAGTAATTTTATCAGTTGCAATAAAGTAATTGGAGCGTTGAGGCATATGTTGAAAAGCATTATTCATGGACAGTTAAAAGTGGTATAGACATTTTCTTTGCAATGAAGCGGAGGTTATCGTTAAAGTTTAAACTATAATTTAAAGTCAAAGTTGATGAGTATATAATTGAGAGGCTTGAATAAAATACATCAAATGATAAAGTGGGCTAAGAAAACTAAATAGCAAAATATAAAAGACTTGAAGCTAATGATTATGCATATCATTTTTTCTTCAAATAACCCTTCCTTTCGGTGGTGTTGATCAATTTTTAGGATTGTATTGATAAGATGAAGCTTTTCTTATCTAATTATTATCCTTGGAAGCTTTTTATAATGAGTTCGAGCGATGAAATAAATCAAAAGATTTGGTATATTTGAAAAGCATTTCGATAAATAAGGGAGTAATTTTCCAAAGTGCAAGGAGTCACAAGGTTTCATTTCGTGCGCAAAACAGAGTCTAAACTTTTCCTATGCTTGACGGTCAATTGTGAATTTTGAACCTAAAGAGTTTGATATTGAAAATACTATATTAGATAATTCATCATAGAATTGGAGAAGCAAGCAATAAAAGTTGATTGAGTTGCTTAAGGAAAAAAATCTAATGGAAAAAATGGGATATTATTGATTATGTCCAAAATGAAACATTCATTTGTAAATATTAGTAGATTTCTGTTATTGTGTGAAAGAAGGATCCATTCAATATTTTTGATATTATAAAAGAAGAGATTGAAAAAGACAAGTCTAATGTGAAAACTATAGATAAAGAAGTTGATGAAGGGATTAATTATTTGATTTTAAGAAGAACATTCATGTAACATCAAGGGAGAACTCAAGTTTGATTTGAGTCATTATAGATGCAGCTCTAAGGAAAAAGTGCTCATGCACACGAAATAGAATTATGAAAGGTCAAATAAATCCTATTTGATTATTTAACATAAAGGATTACATTATTAGCCCGTGGTAAAATGAAGGGAGACGAAATACAAATACGAAACTGGATATGATCAATCTTCAAAATTATAATAGTAAAAAAGTATATATGATCAGCATGCGTAACGCAGTTGTCTATTTATTCGGAAATGAAATGCCCAGTAGCTTATTTAATAATAATAAAGGAAAACAAAATTTGATGGGGACTTGGAAGTCTGCCACGAAAATTTCAACAATGGACCAAGTTATAACTCCAGATGATATGTATAGACTAACATCTTGTTTATTGGTCATAATTGGGACGCACAAACATCAATGAATTGTGCAATATTGCTTACAAAACAGCAGTTTTGAGTCGGCAAACGTCAAGGCTTTCATCCATACAGCTTATAGGCCAACAAGATGAGCCAATTACTTTGAAGACCTACTGCCCCTATCATGCCCGGGCATCAGGAGATTTTCACAAATGATATCTACAAAAGCATGGAGATCTAAAATGAGTCTCCAGAAGGCACAACACATCAGAGGAACACGAGAAATCAAAAACCCATGAAAAACTAGCCAAATTACAATTTCAGTAGACACCCCAAATCAAAGGAACACCAGAAGTTTCATTGGCTCCGAAAATTAACCGTCAACTCCATTTACATACAGAAAACTAGAAATCCTAAAAACTTCTGAGAAAAAAATCACCATCATCGCGATGGAGGCGAGGAAGCTTTTGGTAATGACGACGACGAAACCGACGGGCCTCACAGGGACTATGAGAAAAAGGCACCGTCAACGAAAGAGGTGCAACTCAGTTGTGTTATACCGGATTAGATAAACTCAAATCTTAAACTGTAATTCTAATATTAGAATTGAGATGTTATTCAAGTTTGAATTGGGTTAACATTAATTTCAATCTTAATATTGAATTAAAATTCAAATTACCCTCAAACTAATAAAAATTAAAACTTACCAATAAAAATAATAAACTGTTTGAAAATTATTATATTTACACTAACTAATTTTAAAATATACTTTATAATTATGATAATTTACTTATTCATAATTTCTAGATAAATAAATTGACTTACAATATCTTTAATTTTGATAAAAATTAATTTTTTAATTAAAAACAATGCTAAATATAATAAATATAATGAATTTACTATCAACAATCAAAGTAAAAACTAAATAAGATCACATGAAATTATTATCTAAATAAATTTAATAAAAATAACGTATTTATAAAAAAAATTATTAAAAAGTTTTAAGATATATTTAGAAATAAATAAAACTTTTGATGAAAAATTATAAAAAATAAAAATTATCAAATGTGATATAATAAAGTAATAATAAAAAATAAAATAAAATAAAATAAACAAGTTAATTATGTAAGTAATTATGTAAAAATAATTGAAAAATAAAATAATAATTAAATGTAAATAAATAATTATAAAAAGAAAAAAAATTTAACTCTACAACTTTTACTCTTTAAGAGTGTGTTTGGTTAGAGTTAAAACTTTTGATGAAAAGTTTTAGAGGTAGAAGTTGTCAAATTGATAGAAAATGATATGATATAATAGGAGTAATGATGGGGAGTAAAAAGAATAAAGTTAAAATAGATAAGTTAGTTGTATGGGTAGTTGTTTAGAAATGATTAAAAAGTATGGTAGTTTGTATAGAAAAATGTAAAAAAATAATTAAAAAATAGAGTAATTATGAAGAGTGAAAAGTTTTGAGTTGATAAATTTTAATTGACAAGTTTTGGCCCCAAACAAACACACCCTAAAAAACACACTCTAAATTAACATTTTTTTAACCCAACAAACACACCCTTTGTATCGTTTTTTCTTGAGAATTTCTTGTAGTTTTGTGAACACCAATTCTTTTCATTGAAGATATAGATACATCCTTGAGAGTGATTTCACAGTCGGTATCAAATGTCTCTAGAATTGAATGAAATTACAGTAATCCTAAAAAATAACAAGAAAACGAACATTAGCTCAAAACCATTTTTGAACCGAGTGAGCGGAACAAGAACCGACGGCCACAACCCTTCCGCATCCTAATCACATAAGCATTGAAGGTACCTCTTTCTTACGCGGCTCTACTTCACCAGCTGCCCCACCTTCATCACTTCACTATTTCTTGACAGCAAGACTTTATTACAAAAAAGAACACCCCCGCTTAGCCCCCGAACCCATAAAGAGTCCTTCCCTGCCTCTTCAGGGCATACACCACGTCCATCGCAGTCACCGTCTTCCTCCTGGCGTGCTCCGTGTACGTCACAGCGTCTCGGATCACATTCTCCAGGAATATCTTCAGCACACCCCGCGTCTCCTCATAGATCAGACCACTGATCCTCTTCACCCCGCCTCTCCTCGCCAACCGCCGGATCGCTGGCTTCGTAATGCCCTGGATGTTGTCCCGCAGGACCTTGCGGTGCCGCTTCGCCCCGCCTTTGCCCAGACCCTTGCCGCCCTTTCCGCGCCCAGACATCTTCTACCCTTCCTGCTTTCGCCTCTCCTGTGAGATTAACGTTTCAGATGAGCATGAGGATTGACCTCCGGGTAATAGGAATTGAAGCGGAAAGAAGAGAAGAGAAGAATGCAAAGGAGAGTAAGCTGCCTGACCTGAAATTCCAAAAGCTTCAGACGTCGAGATGCGCTGCAGAGATGCTGACATGAATTGGGTGGTTTATAACTTTAAATAGAGTGGTCGGGCGGGGAAGGGCGCAGAAATAGATTTTCGGCTTTAGTCTTTGGCGCGCTTCAGCATCTGTTGACTGTTTCCTTTGGACGGCTGGGATGGTTCTCTGTCTAATGTGCGGATCGATGACGTGTAAAAGACTGGTTCGAAATAGATTCGGTGGCCCGCGCATTTCGTATTTGGGATTTTGACGGCGGCGCGAGGCGAGGTGTGCTTTCCCGCCCGCCTCCTCCACACACACACCCCACACTACGCC
>JAXCLR010000063.1:50309445-50330921 GCA_035584095.1 Annona squamosa | reverse complement strand
AAAAATGATAAAACTTGGTTTATAAATTAAATATAACTAGATTAACAAGTTTATAAAATTATTTTTCAAAAAAATATTAAAAAAAATATGTTTTTGACCGGTCTGAAAAGATCACGCGTCGGGGATATATACATATATATATTTATTTATTTATTTCATACAAACATAACCATCTATTAGTCTGGCTATATTTTTCCGGCGATCATATGAATAAGTCAACAGTTGCAATCTGTTTACTTCTTTTTGTCATAGCTTAGTTTTAAGCTGCAGTAGAGCTGTTGGTTTCCAGGCAAAGGACATGATTATGGCTGACAAAGGTAAAAGGAATTTCCTAAACATTTCTACCTAATGGACATGATTATGGCTTACAGATAGTTCCAGTTCATGGAACTTAATGTAAAACAAGCTACCACGTTTATTATCTTCTGAACCATCTATACTTTCTAGGATCCAAATCTTTTATCATCATATTGGCGATTATTCTGGATGCATATACCAATTGTGTCTATGCTTTTAGCATTCGGAAGTATTGCTATATGAGCTTCACAAAGAATATGTCTTTCCTTTCTCAGGTTTCCCTGGGCCTAAAAGAGGAGTCTGTTGATTTTTTGTCATGGCTGCAGCAGAAGGCAGGCATTGAGATATCAACAGCTCTTTCACTCGGAAATTCCATTTTTGGCAGGTTTTTCTCATGCCAAGTTTTTATTCTAGCTCAGTTTATGCATTTTATAAACTATAAAGTCATTGGTTGTGCTGACACCTGCAGATAATCAAATAAAACATTTTTCTGGATAGCTGCATATAGGTGTTCTTGTCTCTTGGTCTGCTGGGAAAAGGCTATTGATTAAATTCAATAATGATAATTTCTAAAAACCTAAATTAAAGTTTTTTTTTTGAAATTAAGAATCCTTTTAATGTCCACATCAGCCATCAAGTCATGGTTTTTGACAGTAGGACTCTCTCTCTCTCTCAGCAACCTGTCTCTCTTTGTTCTTCTTATTTTTTTCTTTTTTTTTTGTTTAATTGAAAACTGGAAATGCTGAGCACAATTAGAGCAGCTATATGGTTACACTGAAGTGCCTTGTTGATTCTGCTTTCCTAAGTTCTTCCTGATAAAGTTATGATGTACTGGATTTTTTCTTGGCAAGCTGAAAATTGTATACCTGCAATTATTATTCGTGATCTCAGATGGTAGCCAGAGGGGAAAATACGTTATTTCTCTCTAAGGAAATCAATTTTCTCTTTCAAGAATTTTTTATTGTTTCTGTTTTGTTTGGGGTTTATAGAAAAATTCTTTTTTAAGCTGAATACCTTTATAGTTGGTTACTTCAATTGCCGGCTTCTCTGCTTTGTGCCTGAGTGAACTTTGTTTTTGTAGCCACAATGACCTGCTGTGAAGATTCTGAACAGATCGTATAGGACCATCTGTGGGCAAATCCGAGTTTGCGATCTGTCCTGAACTTTGTTCATTTATTTGTTCTGCAGTTAGTTAAAAGTAATTATCAAAGTGGATTCAATAGTGAAGGAGAATATTTAGACGGCGATGGTGTGTCAGGGGCACTGTGCATATACATGTTGAATGAAACATGGACTGCTAACATTCTCATTAATGGGTCTGGTAATGTAGGCCTAGACTTCAAGTGCTATCAGAAGTTGAAGCTGCATCCAGGCAGAGAGATCGTGTGCTAGTTATTGGATGAAGAAAAAAATCATTATGTCACATATATTGATATGTTATAAGATGAGAAATTCAATACTCAGCTTAATCATTGTGCTTTAGACCATATAATCTTCCTGGATCACGTATGCTGGTTTTTCTTTCTGATGAATGGATAGCCTCTTGTATGCTTTTCTATTGGTGCATGCACGGTGTTGATAGTCACCTGTTCCTGATGGAAACATCTAAAATCTTTCTCCAGACAACTTTTGGACATGCTTCTACCATGTTGTTCATAATGAACTTATTATGTTCCCTGGGATGCAGGTCATTGTTTGCATCCAGGTTCATCCAAGCTGGAGAATGCATACTGCAAGTTCCCCAGAGCGTTGTATGTTACTATTGATGACTTTGGGACTGGCGTTATGTGTTGCGTGTTGTACTTCCATGAATTCTCTAATTTTAGTGGAACACTTGTCACTCTGCAGGAGCTCACAGCAGCTAACATCCATCCAAAAGTTTCATCTTTCTCCTGTGACGAGGTTGGTAGCAATGCTCAGCTTGCAGTGGTTATTTTGGCTGAGCAGAAACTAGGCAAGGTAATAGGTATTTTTTGGTGATTCATTTCACTTGCTTTGAGTAGCTACAAGATCTCCAATTGACCATTCCCTTGGCATTCTTATATTGCCATGTAAATAAACTGACGATGCCTGAGAAATATGGACTGAGTTGTCTACTCTTTTATGCAGGATTCTGAATGGGCACCTTATATCAGTTGTCTTCCCCAGTCCAGGGAGTTACATAGCACAGTATGTATTCATTTATCTCATGGAGAATTGTAGTTTTTTATAGGCTTACTCTGCCATTCCGGCATAGCACACATGATTATATTTTTGAAATGGATGAGCAATTTAAAAGAATTTCCAAGAATCCAAATACATATTTTCTGATGCATCCCTTTTTCATCATTTTCTTACTAGATCATGTGAATATGATTGTTGAAAATAATTCTAAGGACCTTCATTCAACTTGCAAATGCGGTGGCTTAATGAGCTGAATAGAGTTTATTTATATAATTTGATCTTCTTCTTCGTTATATGTGCCTCCAACGTTGCAAAAATTAAAAAATGCATTTGGAGCCTATGATTTTCTACTTCCAATTGGCTCTATGTAAGTTGCTTAAAATATGTGTTTAAAATAGTAAGTGTGATTGCCCTCTATACTCTTTGTTTTGCCATCGGATGATATGAGGCCATGATGATAAATAACAACACTTAACCTAGGGTAAGAAAATGATACACATATTTTAACTACAATTTTTTTGAGAATTTTACATAATATGTGTAATACTGTTTGTTCTTGATATCAGCTCCCTCTAGTTGGATTCTCGAAGGAGGATACTTTTTTGATTGAATGGCAATAGCTTTGTATTAATTGCTCCATGTTTAGTAATATATCCGTAATACTCTACCCTTTAGGTGTTACAAATAAAGTCTACTACGTCAAAGATGAGAATAAAATCTCCAAAGATAGAAATAGATACCAAGATGCAAAAACATAAAAATTTTTACTATTACATTTCAAGTTTGCTCATCATGGAGTTATTATATATATTCGATGTCTATAATCAAAACAAGCATTATAAGATAATTTCAATAAAAATCTAAACTTCTTTGTTTTTTGCTCTGCTAGATTCGTTTTTTTCTATGTTGATAGAGGCTCTAATTTAGCATTGTATCCTTGTGTTTCCACTGAAAACAAAACTATGTAAGCTGAAAGCTCAGTAAGTAAAAAAAAAAAATATTTTTTACTAAATTCATTTTTGCAATCATTTTGATTTTTCAACAACAAACACAACATCTATATTATCTTTTATGCACAACAAATTTTGATTAACGAAAAATTAAAACATCTTGATACATGTGCACACATATGTCAATTTTAAATCATGCATTCACACTATAGGTATTGCCATTTATTTGTGCTCGCGTGCAGCCTTGCTATACATTCATGAGCTAATCTATCTTTTTTGGTAGTCCTGAGGTCGTTACCCAGGTATTATCATACTATTTTACTCCTTGGCGGCAAACCCAACATACAATTATGCATCATGTTCATGCACTGTGATTAATGCACCACTTAAATTCACTACTTAACATGATTAAAGATATTTTGAAATAATAATTCTCATATTTGAATAAACTAACTTGAAAAAAAAATTAAATTAAATAAATAATCACATTTCATAACAAATCACAACATTCACATATTATTTTCAAAGTCATGCTTTGGAAAAAAGTTTACTTACCTTTAAGTAGACTTTAAACTCCTCTTTTCCAATTTCTTGTAGTAGCTTCAAGTCTCTTTCCCTAATTTTTATCACAATATATTCATTATTTCATCATGGTTTTCATAAATATTATTTAAAATTTCATTTATGACTTTTCCAAAATTTCTCATTATTTTAATTGGCGAAAATTCTATTTTTTTCCTATTTATTCTTATATTATTCCACTTTTAAATAAATAAATTTGGACTCATACTTCTTTAAATACTTACTTTAAAATTTTCAAATTTTTTTTCCTCGCCGACCGGTCGCAGGTGCAGGTAGTTGGCTGGCGGTAGCTACTGTCGGTGGGCTGGACCAGTGGGCCAGGTTGGTGGGTCTAGTTGTGGGCTAGGTTTTGTTTCTAAAATTCGGGCTTTAGTTTCTGTGGGCTTTGGACTAGTAAGCTTGCTTATGGGCTCTCTGGTTCACTAGGCTTGTCTGGGCTTAGCCCACTAGTCTAGAAGCTTAGTTATTTATTTATTTGTTTGTTTTCAGCGGTCTATATTCACTAAGTAGAACAGTTTAGATTTCTCAACACAAATGTTTGTTTGATCTGAAATTTTAGGGGTAAGCTTGTGCAATTATACTCTTTAATATGGACGGTCAATTTCTCAAAATGACATCTCTGTTATTAGATTTAACATATTGGGTTAATAAAGGGTTAAAATTAAATATCACTTCAAATAGCTGTCTAAACTAATTTTTAACAAAATTTATTCATCATACCCACTGTAAAATATCACAAAGAATGTTTGTAATGGATCAGATAAGTGTTTTTATATCTGTATTTTCCTGTAATTATTTTTTTGTGTTTTATTCTTAAAATATATATTCATCACTCCAAATTTTCATAAAAATTACTATATCTAAAAATCCATAAGTTTGATCAAGTTGAAATTTTGTAGGCAAGCTAAACATATAATTAACTTACTATTATACGGTCATAATTTTTTGATTATGCCCAGAAGTATGTTTATTTCATCATATAGCATCTTCTACCCTTTATTTGTTATTTCTTATTGAAATCAGTAAAATTTTAACACCAAACATTTCAATAATATTCCTGTAACTGATTAGTCATGCTAAAAACATTGATAATGGTTTAGATCTGAGAAACGAGCTGCATATATTGTAAAAGCAACGAGATTAACCGAAAGATTGTTTTACTCAACTTACCTTCAAAAACTCCTTCCTCCTTCATCTCTGTTTCCTCCTTTGTTTCTTCTGCTATATATATTTTTTAAAGCAATGCAACCCACCTCATGTTCTCCCCCTTCTTATACTAATCTAGTTGCTAAACGGCTGGGATTAATTGCCATAAATCCCACTGTTTTTTTTAACGTATTTGCATGGCCCATAATCCCACCGTTTCTTAAAACCGGATGGCCATTACAATATCAAATTAATTCAATTGGTAGAAGTGCATCTACACTAGTGTTGTACACAATTTAGACCTTTCCATCCTTAAAGAAGGTTTATCTTTTAGAATTTGATAATCCAATTGTTTCCAGATATTTTGGACCAAAGATGAACTGGAGATGGTTCAGACTAGCCGTGTATATCAAGAAACCATCAACCATAAAGATCGTCTTGAGAAAGAATATTTGAGAGTCAAACCAGTAAGTTTATCTGCAGTTGATGTTCCTTGCATGCACATCCCTGACCAAAGTTCAATTAATAACTTTTCACTGAGTTTTTGTTTTGTATGGAAGGCTGTTGTGTCTGTGTATGTCCAAAATAGGCCCCAGAAATTCATGAATTTCACAGGGTGGATCCTCTCATTAATGTCTGTGCAAACTGCGGAGTTTGAGAAATTTCATCCTTTCGGCCCTTTAACATTTTTCGTATTGACAAAAACTTCCACATAACTGCTCTTTGCTCTTAGCACTGGAAAGCATTGGAGACATCACTGCCAGTGATTTTCTGATTATGGTTAATCAGGGTTGTCCATTTCAATGGCCAAGCCTGTCTGATGGAATCCATCTGATTTTGCATGGGTGTTGGTTACATGGTTTGTTCTACAAAAATCGTGAGTTTACAAGGTCTATTTTGCAAATACACAAAACATAGGATATAGTTTGCAATTTGACAAACTACTGGTATCTATTTTGTGAAAAAACTGCAGTTTAAAAGGAATGAAGCTGGGAACTGAAAATGCTTTTCCATTCTTTCATTGAATATTTGGGACTCTTGAACCTAAAATGACCATGCAAAAAAGTTCAAGCCAGTGGACCAATTAAAGTTGAAATGGTGATGGTGTTTTGGTATGATAGACAGCTGGAATGATTATTATTTCAACGTTTGTTGGTGTTTTTATGTGACAATGAAGATTTACATATTTCACATGTTCAGCTGTCCTTTTATTTGTTGGGCATGTGGGATTTACAATGTGTTATCATTGGGCCTTCCTCGTTCTTTTATTTTGTTTCACTCTAATTGAAGTGTGAAGCTATTGAAAAAATCTTGTTTTAATTCTTTACATGATTATAACCCCATTCATCTCTAAAGATGTTGGGGGAAGGAAATAGATAAGTTGCCCTTCTGTTTTGTAAAGATTTCTTTCAATGTCATGAATGACATATACAAACTGCGAACCTATGTCATCTATCTTTTTCTTATCTTTTCCAGTACCTGATGACTGATTTCAGTTATTTGAATTCATGTAAATGAAAACATCAAGTCAGAGAGAAGCTGCGACTTTTTTAGCTTCTTCTTCTCAAAAATCTTTAATCTCACATTCTGTTTTCTAAAACTTGCTATGGCAGTATCCTTTTGAAGATTCCTGTTTTAATGCTGATTTGGAAAATGAAATGTTTTAATATTGTGCTGTGGATCAGGCTCTTGAACGGTTTCATCAGATTTTTGGAGAAGTAACAATTGACAGTTTCATGCATGCTTATGGTACAGGTACGAACCTTGTGCGTACAAAATCATAGAAACTTTACCGTTTCCTTCTTGTGCTGCCAATTGATGTCACCTGTAAATTACCTTTGATGCTTTTATTTTTATTTTTCTCCTCTT
The DNA here is from genome assembly GCA_035584095.1 of Annona squamosa. Taxonomy (NCBI): domain Eukaryota; kingdom Viridiplantae; phylum Streptophyta; class Magnoliopsida; order Magnoliales; family Annonaceae; genus Annona; species Annona squamosa. The sequence goes on along the minus strand of JAXCLR010000063.1, from coordinate 50,323,914 downwards.
ACAACTCTTTTTTCTTGACATTTTCATTTTAGCCATCCTAACATATTGTGTATATGTTGCTTATCAATTCACTGTCTCCACAGAGTGACAGTCTAACATTTTTGCTGCACAATGCATGGCTTATTGTTACTATCAGTACTTGCTGCATTGATAAGTTTCTCATCTGGATATTGTGCTAGTGGGCAATTTGGTATATAAAGTGAAAATGTTTTGATTTATCTTCATAATATTATATTTTGATTTATCTTGGCAATATATTGTGATTAATTTCATATCTCATACATTATCTAGATTCCAATAAAGATGTAGCATCCTATAACTTCTTGTTCTTTTCTTTACCAGAGTACTGTGAGTTTTTTTTTTATTTCTAGTGCTACATGAATTATTATTATTATTATTATTATTATTTATCACGCCACTTACCTTTGATAACTAGGCCATTGATGGAGGACACTTTAGTGGAGGGGTAATGAGGCAAATGCCTCTACTCAACTTTGAACCTAGGATCTTTCACCTTGTTCACCCTTAATTCTCTCATGTTGAGCAAGTGGTGACTTGTACGGTAGTACTGGCTGCGGGATCGAAATTTTGAGCATTAGCTTGACCTTTTCAAAGAATGTTGACAAGTTTTTTAATAATGCTGATCTTTTTTGTACTTCAAATGGACATATCTGTTTCAATTATTGTCTCATTGATTACAAATTGCTTCTCAAAAAAAAAAAATTTTCCTTGTAATTTTTGAAAAATATTTTTGGGAACGAAGTCAAATTTACCTAATTTACGAAGCACAACACACCCCTAAAAAGAGTAAGTCTGATTAATTTTCTCATTTTACTTGAGAGTTTATCTTCATAATATGTATATATGTCTAGACTGATCTTCTGGGCATAAATATAACTCTTTCTTCGATGACTTTGCATTTCACAACCTTTGATTGCTTTCTTGAAAGTTGGAGCATCACGTGTAAATTTAGTTCCTTTATAATCCTCTTGTTAATTAGAAAAAAAATCTATGTCATTGTGAATTACTTTAAAATAAACTAGGATTATAATGATGATAAGTATTTAATTTTTTCCATGCTTCCATTGGGGGAACTTCTGTGCAGTTATTGCTTCTGCCTTGCTGAAGGAGGGTACATTAGTACTTATTTGAACTTCACTGTGAACCAATATCATGAATCTTAATCAATTTTGTTTCCATTAAGACTTATGCTATTTCCTTGATGTGAATTTACTTTTTACTTTTCAATATTCCAGTTGCGTCACGCGCATGGAAATCAACAAAAGGCCTAGCCTTGGTATCATTTCTTCTCTATTTTTTATCCAACATAGTCTTAATATTTAGAGGATATTTTGTTTGCGTTGAATTCTTGTTTCTTGTTATTCTGTAGGTTCCTTTTGCAGACTTTTTAAATCATAATGGGATTTCAGAGGCATTCTTATTGAGGTTTGAAGATGAAAAAATCTCAAAGGTACCAATCTGTCACATTTGGCAATGATATACCAATGCCTGGTAATAATTGTTTCCGGTAGAGGAGATCAATAAATGTTAAAAAAAGAGAGAAGAAAATGAAGAAGAAAAGGATCTATTCATCTAGTTGCACAGATGTCTGTTACATTTGCCAATAAATACCAATGTCTACAAGGTTTTGTTGCATTCTAATGGCTGTCTCCAGTAGAGGAGTGACAAATGAATGCTCACGAGTTGCCATGTTTAATGTTTAAACAAACAAGAAGTGCCTCATTGTGAAAACCATGGAAATTCCCAAGAGTTGAGTTCATATGTAATTTTCATAGAGCCTATTTTTTCTTCATTAACTATAATTTCAACTTTAACTTAATTGGGCCCTAGGAATAGCTCAGCTGGTTCCTCGTCCTGACATGTGTGCCAGAGATCCATGGTTCGAAGCCCGTGGGGAGCATTTTCTCCCACTGAAAGTAACCAAAATTTTTTTATTTTTTATTTTTTTCACTTGGACACCATCACCTATGTTCCTGAGGCCAATTTTTTTCCATTTTAATCAAATCCACTCCCCAATTGAGCCTTGAAAAAAATTGCCCCCCACCCCCCCCCCCACCCACCCACCCACAAAAAAACCTCAGATAGCTAAGTTTCTGTATCCTATACTCTAAATGATTCAAAATGATGCATGACCTAAACAGAAATGAATAGGATAATTAGACTACAAGCATTTTATTAGTTTATGCTTTGGTACCATTTTTGCAGGTTATTGCTGACCGAGATTATGTTACAGGTGAAGAGGTATCGTGCTTTTCTGGATTTGCTTGTTGCACTTAGTAATGGTTGGAAATATAGGTAATTAGGTGTTGATGGGGAGAGGATTTTGTGGAAGGTGCATACCGAATTAAGCTTTTCCAAGTACATACATTCTATGCAGCAGATCAGGGCCAATCAGGCCCTTTGGTTTCTGTACTATATTTAAATTGTGGCTTTCATATATCTTTAAGTTGTGGGAATAAGGGGTGGCCTGGTATTTATTTTAGATTGATGAAAATGCAGGATGGCCTTATTAAATGAATGGTCTATTATCCATATTCCATATCTCTGTTATGCTAATGAATTCAATATTTATATTTGTCCCAGTCAAACTGAACTAACTTTCAAATGAAGGGTGGTCCAAAGTCCGGCATCTCAAATGGGCCTTCTCTACGTTGAACTTTCCTATATTCAACATGCCATCCATTTGTTAAGTATCAGTTGTTGTTGTTGCTGTCTTAAAATCAATTCAAGGGATGGATGACCAAAGGACTGTTCGTGGTGTTCCATGCTGGATACCTATTATCTTTTCAGTAAACTTATGATGGACCATCCATTAAGCTGTCATCTAATCTAAGGGTTAGCCTCATTTGATCATGATGATTTTTAGGGCAATGTGGGCATAATCAAAGGAAGGTTTGAGTTGTCCGACCAAATGAATAGTTGATATCTGTGCTTATCCATTAGGTTTGTTAAATATGAGCCATGCATTCCTTTGAGAAAAAAAAAGGGAGCCATGCATTTCTAATATTAGTCTAATGATCTAACCACTTTTAGAGCGATGGATAACCAAGGATGGACCTCACATCATACTACATTATCTTTTAGAGGTAAATTTCTTTTGAGGGATTGGACTTATTTTGTTGGATGACCTTGAGGCATGAGCGCTTGGGTGGAATCCCATGGTGGGCAAGTGCAAAGCCACCAATCTAGTGGTTATGGCAATAGTCCAAATGTTATGCTATAAATTAGGTAAATTTGGTGGACCTTGTATTTTTGGCAGAGCCCATTTTTAAATATCAATTTATGATTGTGTGGGGGGATGAATTTTTGGATTTCTTTTACTCTTATTTTTTAAACTATATATTTAGGGATTTCTTTTACTTTTCAATTATTATTATTATTTTTATCTTTTTAATGTCTTAGGCTGAATTCCATTTCTAGTGTGACATCTTGTCAGCCCAAGCTGAGATGAGGAGTCAAAGAGTTGAAACCTGTAGAATGCATGGTTGCATACTTCAATCCAGCCTGGGTGTCAGGATTCCACGTAAATATATATTTAAAAAACACCGGCATTTGGAAAATTATTATGGAGATTTGTTTTGAGATATACACAATGCACAAGTAGACGATGTGAGAAGAAAACCTTAATCTTTCCAGGCAGCACCAGCAACTTTACCGGTAGTGCCGGACTTTGATTCTAACCAAACCATGGGTTATCCAGGTTTTAGCTGGCGAATTCAGACTTAGGTAGGCGTGCATTAAAAAAAATGGAAACCTGGTCTCTTGCTGGTCTAATCTGTGGTTGAGAATCCAAAATGGCCCAGCCTAGCATGGGCAATCCCTGCCCCCTTCACCTTTTCTTCTTCCTTGTCTTGCATAGGTGGTGTTCCAGTGGTGGATCTAGGAATTGGCAAGTCAGGGCAATTTGACATGAAGGGGTTATATTATTATTTGAGTGGGAGCAATCATCCTACAATAAGTGATATTTTAAACTATTTTCCAAAAATTTAAGGGAAATTATATAATTTTTGAAATTTCAGTTGGTGCACTTGCCTCGATTGAATTCTTCATATATCCGCTATATGGTGCACTGATGATAGTGTGGCCTGTCTCTGAAAAAATGGAGTATTTCAAGGCTTCAGATTTCAAAGGGAATACATGCAGGTTGCAACCATACTTAAAACCACCATCATTGTAAAAAATGAAAAAGAGGAGACTTTTTCTTCAACTTCTAATCATTATTGGCGATGAAGATTATTTTTGGACTCTTATTCACTTCTTTGCACTGAATAAGAAAATTAAGCTGATTGTGCCATGCCAATTCATCTCTGTCATCTGCCCTCCTGCTAGTTGCATGTATTCAAGCTAGATTAGATATTCATACTGAAAATTCTAGACCAGATACTTCTTGATATTGAAAAATTTTGTGGAATGTTGTGACTAATTTTTCAGGTTCTAATAAGCTATGGGAAGTTCCCAAATTCCACACTAATACTGGACTTTGGTTTTACTGTTCCTTTCAACATTTATGATCAGGTTGGACTCAACTTCTGCTTTAAAAGCATTCTGTGTCTGGTATTCCTGCTTTTGTCCGTCTGGAATCTTTTCTGTGTCATCTAGATGCTGGCCAAGTTACTGTCCGTTTTTTAACCATTACATGTGATGGCTATTATCTGTTATGTTGATTAATGAGGAAATCACATGCTTATTGAATATCTATGTTCAAAATCAGAATGATGACTTGTGTGTTGCTTGTACTGTTGATAATGATCAATTCTCTCGTTAGTATCTTCATGGTCACTTTGTTATCTGCAACATTTTTTTCCCATTTTGCATCACATTTTTGATGCAGTGAAGAGTGAATCTAAACAAAAACATCCAAAATCCAGAAACAATGATTGTTTGAAAGGATAACAACTGCCAAATGCTCAGGATGCGAATTCCTGATTCAAAATGGTAAAACCCCCTACAAACACAGTTAAAAGATCTTGATAGGTCTCTAATGATCCTAACTACTAGTGAGCTGAGCTACGAGCCTGCATCCATTTCCCAAATAGGCCTGCTTGGGGTAAAGACTTATTTTGGATGCTCAAGCGTTCGCTTTATTCCCTTCACGCATATTTTGATTTTATTTATTTATTTATTTTTGTTTATTATTATTATTTTTTGGGTGAGTATTGAGTCAGCCCTCGTCTAATCTTCATGGTACTTTTACTTTCGATTCTTGTGTTCTACCTATTACCTGGGGAAATACTGAATCTTCTGTAGACTGTTGAGGTTCTACCTATGCTTCAGCATCTGATCTCTATATGTTTACCGACCAATGTTGGTTTTTCACAGGTTCAAGTCTGGATGACTGTGCCTGACCATGATCCTCTCCGTACCCTGAAACTAGAACTTCTTCATGAACATTCCATGACAACCACCACACCAAATGGAAATGGTGTTAACTCTGGGAACTTATTTATGATCAAGTTGGTATTAATTTTGTGCCTCATTCTTCATGAATTAAACTTTCTATTCTTGAAAGATGAAAAGATAAGAATGCAAATGTGTGACATCGTCTTCTCTCTTTGTATATAAAAAATGGAAATCCATGTCTCTTCAGCTCTTTTCCCCCCTTTTCTGATTCAGTAATTGATTATTCAATTCTTTGTTCTTTCTTCCATATACATCATCCATTTATGCTTTATACATTTAACACAGTCATAGACAGTAGGGATGGATTTAAATAGACATCCAATTCAGCAGAATGATGGACAGTTACTGCCTATGATAGTGCACAATGTTTTGAAGTGGGAGGTGAATTGATAGCAGCAGTGTGGACACATCATTTTGTTTAACTAGTGGTTTGAGTAGACAATACTAAATGTGAAAACAGCAAACACAGTTTATGGCCTATTAGCGAAATGCAAGGATGTTAAGCATATTTCAGCCATGTAGTGGAGAATTACAGTCAGATGCCAAGAGGATAAAAGTGTGCAACTCACATGCTTATTATTAAATATTTCCACCATGTATTGGTGGCCTTCTGAATCTATTGTTCAAATTGCCAAATACGCTTGCTGTGAAGGAGCTCTGTATTACGGACATGATGCACACTGCACATTATGGCATTTTCTTTCTTTGAATTATGTTTTCTATTCCTCTCTGTTTTTCTTTTTTCTTTTACATTACTATTTCTTCTTTCTCATGTCTTTAAATTTTTGAGTCTGAATAGGGAAGTGAAATCTGCTAAGGGAAAAGGTAAGGGCATCCCACAAGCACTCCGTGCATTTGCTCGGGTTCTATCAAGCACCTCTGCTGAAGGTCTTCTCTGTTCTTTTGATTTCCTTTGTAATTATTGTCTTTTATCATGAAAAGAAAAATCTTTGCATTTCTCTTATGAAACTTATTGCTGCGCTTGGTTTCTTTATGAAATTTCAACCTCAGATCTCAATGATTTAGCTGTGGAGGCTGTTCAGACTGACGGTCGACTGGCAAGACAACCATTGAAGGACAGGGATCGTGAGATTATTGCCCATCAAATGCTGCTTTCAAAAATTACAGACTTGATTTCAGAACATGCCATTTCTATTGAGGTAATATTTTACTGGACTGAAGAGCTAAAAGTTGCTATACCAATGGCCCTCTGCATACAAGCATCTACGCCTGCACAGCCCCTTGCATCAATTGGGCCATTGTGGTGGCCTGCTCCACTGATTCTATGGTGTGAAGCAATTGACGGTTGGAAACTTGTACTTGTGGTCCAGCCAGTCAATGATGTGGCAATTTGTTAACAGGTCAGCCGCCTGATGCAGGTTTCTTGAGCTCCATGTTTCGAGTACAAATTACACATTACAAAAATGCATTTCTAACCATTATAAACTTACTCATTCATGCCATTTACTTTAGTCCTGGTGTGTTTGAAGACTGAGGTCTGAACTATCAAGGAACATGAAAAATCATTGATTGCCACGTAAATATCATATACTCAAGGCATATTTGAAGAACAAGGTTTGGCATGACCCAGCTTTACTACCTTGGAGAACATGGAGAATCACTTGTTCCCACTTGAATATCATAGAGGACCCAATCTACAACTACACTATCAAGATAAAATCTGAGAAAAGAAAGAGATCTAATCCAGTTCTGATTGATATCGTCATTCTGTTACAGAAAAACTGTTGAGGCACATGATTTCCCTAGAATGTTCAAACACTACATGATATTTGTGTGTTGTTTGCTGCTGCAGTCGTTCACTTCCACAGACTCCGGTGACATCAGCAGCCAATTTTTACATCGAATGCAAATGGCAAAAGATCTTCTCACAGGCGAGCTTAGAGTCCTACAATCTGCATCTGCATGGCTGTTGAATTATTGTGCTGCTTTATCCAGAGGCTAAAGCAATTTACTGTGTGCAGACGTTGTTTTGTTGTGTCCAAATGCGAAACATCAATCTAATTCTGGTAGTCCTTATTTCAAATCTTCCCCCCAGAAAAAAAAAACACTAATTGCTTGGGTCCGTTTGGAAAGAGGTTAAAAAAAACCGAAAACAGGAAAATTTTTAAAAAGTGAGAGATGATATGATAATGATAATGATTATGAGTAAAGAAGATAAAGATAAAATAGATCGGATAGTTATACAAAAAGATGTGAAAAAATTAAAATTTAGAGGTGATAATAGAAAATATAGGATATTTAGATAATTAAAATCTTAAATCATGACAAAACATGTAGGAAGGATTGAGTTCTTTTTTACATGCTACCAACGGACCTTAAGCATGATTAAAAATAAGCAAACAAATATTTTTATGAACTGCTTGTGGTGGTTGTTACTATGAAAAATTGATGATACTTTTGTGATAACAGTGACAAGCATGATAAAAAACTAAACAAACATTTTGTTATGATGGGGTGTTAATGGTACGGGATGAGGGATTCGCCACCAGTTTTTTCCAAAATATGTAAAGATCAATACGATTAGAGTCATGTAATGGGTAGGTGTTAGGCACCCATTGTACGGTACATTTTTACGTGACTATTTGATCAACTGGATTTTCACTAGGTGTTCGATGAATATTTGGAACCACGCAGCAAGCTATATTAGTAGATTTGATTCAATCATTTTTACATATGCATGTTTCAACGAGCATGAGAATTCAAGAAAATATGAGCGCTATCAAATTCAATTGGCCAGCAGCCAAACACGCATGCTTTAAATGATCCAGCAAAAACAGTTGCAAAATCAATAAGAACTCAAAGGGAGAAGCGAAAAATGAAACTAGTAACCGGATTGAAAGGAATCCCGTGTGGGATTTTCGGCCCAAAAATAGCGTGGGAGCTTGTGGTCTCCCGGGTGGAGGAGTGTGAGAGCTTGTGGTCTCTCTGTTGGCTGTTGGAAGTTGTATCTTCCAGTTTATTTCGTGAAGTTGTGTCTTCAGATTTCTTTGGGATGTTATTCTGTCCCCGAATTTGTAAGAATGTCTCAAATCTTCAGGTATAATATGTATTGAGATGGATGTAATTAATACCAATTTAAAAAAAAAAGAAAGGAAGTTTTTAAGCACGCACATGAATCCTTGACTCTCAATTTCCTGAGGAATAGAGCTGTTCTCTTTGCAGAGTACTTAAAAATTTTCCTCCATTATTTCTTGTTAAAACTTTTTTTTTATGATTATATTTACATACATCTCAACACATATTACATTTAAATTTTGAGACATTCTTACAAATACGGAGATACATAACTCCACCAAAAAAATTTGGAGACACAGCTCCACCAAAGAATTAGGAAGACACAGCTTCCACTAAGCCAAAGGGAGACCACAGCTCCCACAACATTTTTCGTGCCGAAATCCCAACATGGGATTCGAACCCCTGACCACAGCTCTGCAAATGTCCTATTACCTCTATGGCCACTAACTCAGTTGGTATTTCTTGTTAAAACTGAATGAAACTTTAAAGAAATTCCAATTGCAATAAGGAATCAAATCAAAGCATAAAAAGGAATAATCTGGTTAGCTCAAGTTAAGTAAATGTCTCTTTTAGCCCACCTCAAAAATTCTATTTAAAACAACTTTTTTTTGTTTTTTTCTTCATTTGTTTGTTTATCTAAATGTATTTAATATATAAATCAAGTTTTATCATTTTTGAATATGCATATATATTTTTTTTAGATTTTTAAAAAGAAGGATGTTTTAAATATATATATACACAATAGATGTTTAAAAATCTGAAAAAATAGATCAATATATTCAAAAATGGTAAAATTTAGTTTATATGTTAAATACACTTAGATAAACAAGTGTACAAAAAAAATAAAAAAAAGTTACGGTAAATAGGTTTTTTAAGGTAGGTTAAGCGGGACATTTATTTAGCTTGGGCTAACAAGAACACTCCTCAAGCATAAAACTAGCATTGTTTCATAAAAAAAACTCCCTTTTAAAAGCAACAATTGGATTTGCAAAAATGAAACAAAAAATTCCTAAAGTTAACTCCAAATTTAGTAAAAGGACTTTAATTTATAGACTATGGGGAGCTCCATTCCTTAAATTCATGAATTGAGAAGGGTAACTGGGTCAAGAATGACTCGAGCTAATTTTAGATCCTTCAATTACATTTTAACATATACCAAGTTGAAATGAGGTGGTTTTTAAATTATTCCAAAATGTTGCACCTAACTTTAAAGTTTTTAATACCAAGTTGTGCTCACTCTATCCAATGACATTGAAAGCTAAAATGTGAATTAACTACTCACTTTTGACGTCAGCATTAGGCATTGCCCATTTTGTGAAAAAAGGGGGGGTTAGTCTCAAATATACTCATATTTTTGCTTTAATTAAAAATATACGTACAAAGTTTGAAAACTTTTACATGTGTTCACTAAATATGGATGAAATGTCATCTATACCAATTTTGCAAGAACAATTAAAAATTACCATTATCCATCATAAAAAAGTTAAAAATGACTCTTATTATTTAATAATAATAATAATAATTTAACTATAACAAAAGTCAAACATAATAATGAAAATTTATCCAACTTGAAAGAGAAGCTAAATAGAATAAGTTTTGATAGTATGATAATAAATGCTAGATTAATTAGGGGTGTTTTGGGATTTTAAAATTATTAAATATTCCTAAATGTGACATTTAGTTTTTTTAAAATTAATCAAATACTTAATGATATATGTGAAAGTTTTCAAACTTAACAAGTATATTTTTAATTAAGGACAAATGTAATGAATATATTTGAAATTAACTCAACAAAGAACACAAATAAAGAGAAACCATGATACCACCTCAGCACAAAAGATACTGCCACTGGGTATTTTAGAAAAAAATTCTAAAATCAACACTGCAAATGGTTATAGTACTAATCAAAATTTGAAGACTAAAAGATACTTACAGTCTTACTTGTGTTTAGACAATTTTTGTTGCGTAGTTCAACTGCACGTGTCATTTGATATGCTCAGGAAATTGTAGGCCCATCCATTCTGGTGTCTTAGAAGCATAAGCATGAGAACTTTTGGCTGGGGAGGCTGACAGAGTCACAGAGTAGCTGAGGAATGTGAAAAATTGAAGATGGATTGGAGAGAGGTAGCCAAGATCACATTTTTTCTGAATTTTCAATTATAGAATCATTCATTTATAGCTCTTAATCTCTACACTTATTCAACAATAGTCCGTATTTGAATTAATATGATCCAGATTGCTGAATGTTTGCGTACGATATGAGATGGAATAATAAAGGCTGCCACCAGAAGCCTGTTATCTTTCCATTTAATGAAAGGTGACAAAGGTACAAGTTTCCAAAAGAAAAGCAATTTTTTATTTTCAAAAAAAAAAGAAGAAGAAGAAGAAGAAGAAAGAAAGAAGTTGCAGCATCAATGGCTGGTGTCCAGACCGTCCATTTTATTTGCGTCTGCTAGAATATTAGATGGTGATGGTGAGGCTGCACGAGTTTCTTAGACATGAAGCATTTCTTTAAAAAACTACGGGATTCGGTCAAACGTCCGCCATCCTTCGGGCCACGTTTCTTGAAGAATTTCAACCGTTGGTTGCCACTGATAGCATCACTGGCGCATGATAATTTATTATGAATTATGGTGCCGGAACATTATAAAGACCCAACAATCGCGTAAATTCACTACTGTTCATATTGCTTTTTCCCTCTTTCCATTGACAAACGGAGACGTATTTTACATTTACATTAATTCGAGATGTATTATGGTCAAAAAATAAAACTTATATTTAATTGATATCATCTTTTTGAGCACATAAATACTAAGAGCACTAACATACTTGTATAATAAAATCTTATAATCTCCAAATTCAGCGACACAACCGTCAACGGAAAATCCCCTCGCCAGTCGCCGCCAACGAATTGATATGCACGGAAATTTGTGCAGCCTAGCCTACTGCCTAAAGCGGTTGGGCGCGTGGCGTGTCCCTCCCTCCTTCCTCTTTCTTTGTCCTCGCCGCGTCGCTCCTAATCTCCTTTTCCTCTCGGGCTCGCTTTTGAAGCGGCAATATTTCTAGCAGCGTTTGATCTTTGTACTTTCTGCTTCTACTCCTGCAAATCCGTTGTTCCGTCTTCGCTTCCATCCTATTTTCTCCCTCTCTCCAGGTAATGGAAACGTCTCCCATTTCTACTTTTCTGGCGATTATTCTCGAATTTCGATGTTTCGGTTGCATCTCTTGATCCAGAATTTATGGAGCCAATTCTGCACTGAAAACGTGTTAGTTTCTTTCTTTGATTTTCTTTTCTTTCGTTTTCCCCCCTTCGTAGATTTTTTCATCTTTTTTGTGGAATAGGTTTGTTCCCTTTTATATCTATGCTTTGCAAGATCTTTTGGAGATTATAAAGAGGCGTACATGCATAAATATAGGAGTGGATTGATATCTAGAATGCGCAAAGAAAATTGGAAGGGGAGGAGAGAAATCGGAATGTGTAGAGAATTGTCCGCAAGAAAGTGCACTTGTCCAGTCATGACAAAAACTTTTGCTATCGCAAGCTTAAATAGCTCTGTATCTATTATATTGATTCTGTGCTCGATTTATACACAAAAAAATACGAAATGGGAATTCCACCATGATCAAGTCTGAAGAAATCTACTTCTTTGACAATTATTGGATGAGGCTTTTAAGTCTAAAAATGAATATGTTTACCCTTGGTCTTGACCTGAAAAGGTAAAGATTTGATAGGTTTTCGTTTGCCTATTCGTGTTTGTGGTTCCTACTATCTTACTGGAGTCGTGGCCATATGAAATAATGGAACAAGATCATTGCCTGCATTCACCGCACCGCCATTTTGGGGTGCCTGCTAAGATAAATTGTAGGATGAAGAGGTACTTGGGGTAGGGTTATTTGCCAAGTTTCACCACTTACGTGGAGAGGAAATTGTATCAAGAAAGGTTATATGGTGGGAAGATATTATCATTTTACCAACCTCTAAATTGGTTTTCATGGAAAGAAAATCTGCAGAACTTCTCTTAAATATGGAAAAAGCTAATTCATTTACTCCGTTTGGAGCCTTTTTGGATACTAGGAAAGAATGTTCTGTCTCTCTTTTTTTTTTTTTATTCTCATCTGATTTGTTTTCTTAGATAATATTGAAATATCTTAGGGAATAATGAAGATTATGTTTGGGAACTCCAGCTCTTTGTATAATGGGAAAAAGTACCCTTAATTTTTATTTTTGTGTTACATGGCCCTCAAAGAAGAACCACGTGCTTTATGTTGATGATCATGTCATCAACTCATGGTAGAGTCTTTGATTCTCTTGTAGTCATTGGAAAAGAATTCTGGAAGAGAGTAGACGCATGACCATGTTCTAACTCCTAATAGCAACAGTACTATCATTATTATCATCTCATGTGAAGAACTTTATTTTGCTAATTCTCATAGAATTCATAAGCATCATACTGTAATTACTGCACCTTTTTGCATATATTCGTAAGGTTTACTCTCCATCTATGACTATTATTCTTGTTTCTTTGTCAAATTTATTCTGGTAGTGGCAATGAGTTTAGGAGATTCTCCCAGCAATAGGCTCAAAAGAATCATTAGGCTTGCTATCATCTCCTACTGTTGATTCCTAATGAGCATGTGTTTCGGATGCCAATATCTCTCAGCCTACTCTGTGTTCAAAATGGGAGGCGGGAAGGACCAGAATGATGGAGATACCAGTGACAAAGGAATTTTCTCACATCTTGCGTATGGCCTTGCTGCTGGACGTCCAGGGCATGGATATCCCCCACCACCTGGGCAATACCCCCCACAAGGCTACCCTCCTGCAGGATATCCTCCTCCACAGGGGTATCCACCTGCTGGATATCCTCCTCCACAGGGGTACCCGCCTGCAGGATATCCTCCTCCACAGGGATACCCACCTGCAGGATACCCCCCAGCTGGCTATCCAGGTCCATCTGCTCCGCCATATCCTGGTATGACTGCTAAACGGATCTTAAAATAACTTCTTGGGAGCAATCCATTTGACACTCAAGCCATAGGTTTTTTAAACAACTGCACCTTGCACATTTGTGTATTTTACAAAATTGTGAAATCTGAAGTTTTGGTTCGAATCTGAATGTGCTATAAAGTAATGTAATTTGCAGGTCACAACATTGAGTTAGTAATCTAGATTGTGGAACATGGTCAAGGTTCCCAAGGGCTGAAATTTTTACTGCTTTTGATTGCCAGAATTATGAATGTTGTTGTTGTTGTTGTTGTTTCCTCTCTCTCTCGGGGCATGAAATTGATCCCTGTGTAACGAAGACTTTCGTACTCCAATATTTTGCTTAAACTGTAAGGTGAGAGAAAATTTTGATTTGCCAAGGACAGAAATTTGAATGTTTGGGAATTGTCTCATTGGATTTGATTTTGTCTGATTGAAGATTTTCAGAATCCCACTGATCACTACTTTGAAGTTTGGTTTTTTCCTCACTGAAGATCCTTAAAATTCCTCCACTGTGGAATTGTCTACTTTGATTCAATTACCGTATTGATTATGTTTTGAGTTTTGATGTCCACCAAGACAGCCTACATGTCTTTAAAATTAACGTTTTCAAGACTCTTAATATCAGACATGTTCCAAAATTGACTTACTTCCTTCCCCCCATTCTGGATCTTGGTTGTGCTGTGTCTATGCTTCAGTAGGGGGCTAGTCTGACACCCACTAAGGAGCATTGGCTGCATTGGGAAGGAATCTCTTTTTGCTACAAGAACTGGGAGCAGGCAGGCTTGACATGATATGTACATGCAACCCAATCATTCCATTGGTTTTGTGGTGTCAGGATAATCAACCAAAACTTAAACAGGTCCAAAGGTCATGTGAATTATGTGAAAGATAAATGCAGTTGAAAAGAAATCCATCTAACTGCAGTTAGATCAAGCCCATATATATAATCTGTTGATGAATGCATTTTATTTTTTTTTTTTATGGTGAGGAAGATAACATTCGGAGTCAGTAAAGATATGATAGGG
>JAXCLR010000063.1:50281273-50302664 GCA_035584095.1 Annona squamosa | reverse complement strand
TTTACTCCTCATCATTATCCCTATTATATCACATCATTTTCTATCAATTTGACAACTTCTACCTCTAAAACTTTTCAACAAAAGTTTTACCTCCAACCAAACACACCCTAAGATCATAAAATATGAATAATGGTGGATGCTCAGATTAGAAGTGCACATGGAGTGTGTTGACCCTAAATTTCACTGTGTGTCAAACTTCCCGGTTTAATTCAAATCGAGGTGTTAAACTTTAATTGAACTCATTATTATCAACTCTTAATTCTAAGATGACTTCTGCATGCTTTAGCCACTGTTCAATCTCCACCTACCAACCATTAGTTCAAGCACACGACCTTGACCTGATCTAAGGTTTTCTTCCATTTGTTTGACTTGATGAAGATGCTTTTTGTACTATGCTACCTCCAATTTTATCCTCATCGTTTCATCGTTGCGAAATGACATTAGAGCTCACAACATTTGCTGATATGTCATGCTTCTTTTTTGTCCATTCTCCTAGAAGTCATAGGACATGTTTCGGTTGGTCTGATGTCCCAAATTAGGTCATTTGTGTTCATTGTGTTTAAAAATTGCCCTTTCACTGTGTCTTCATCCTATTAACAGTTAAACCCTCAAAATTGATAATCAACCAACATCAATGGTGAGTTGTCTCCCATTCAGGCTGCCAAGTCATTGAGGCCTTCACCAAGCCGCTTTATGCTTGGGTTTATGTTCTCTATTCTTTATCTTATCTGTGTGAGAAGGCTGCAACCCCAAGTGTCGTGTATTTTAACTTGAATGATCTTGTTGAAGGTTTCCGGGCTTTTGCCTAACCTGGAGGTCTATGGTGAGAGGCTGCCCTTGGTGGAATTGGTGGCTTTCTTGCAAACTTAATAGGAGACCTTGGAGAAACTTTCTGTAGTGTTATTGCGTGTTTTTATGGAAATGGCAACGTACCCAAAGTGGTGTTTAGTTCTGAGGGGCGAAGTATCAAACCCTTGGGCACATAAAGTGATGATGGCCTTACTATTTCTGGCAACGGTTTACGCAGAGTTCGAGATGTGGACTTGAAGCACGACTTCGCCTTTATCGTATGTATACCAATACTCTTTAGTATTTCTTCTTCTTATGCTTCTTTTGTGGACACAATATATGATTTCCCCATCATGGTTATTTGTGAATCATGATCTTCAAAAATTAGCTTCTGTGTCATTTTGTGTCTCTTTGGAGCCTACCTACAGGAATTCAGTGATCCTCGAGATGCAGATGATGCAAGATATAGTTTAAATGGTAGAGATTTTTGTGGAAGCCGTATAATTGTGGAATTTGCGAAGGGGGTAAGCTGCCCATACTTTGTAAATGCACATCTTTTTATACTCTCAGTTTCCAGTATTGTGGTATGAATATGATACTTTGTTTCGGCTAGTTTTCATTTTGCACTCTTGGAAGCTGATGTGAGACAACAGATAATTAGTCTTCTGCTTATGTAGATGCCGGGGGAATTACTGAGACATGGCATTCATCACTGAAACTCTTATCATAGTTTTTACCCATTTGTTAAGTGTTTTCAATTTTGAAATCTATCTGCTTTTAAGTGATGTCGTTCTGCATTGCTTCGGTTGGCTTTTCTAGTTATACAGTTGTTTTATCAGCCAAGAAAATTTTGTACCAGCGAATTGTTCCCTTGCCAGAATCAGACATTGTATAGTGTGTTCCTTCTAGTTTGTGCCCATTTCTTGCCACAGGTGTTGGGGCTTATGGCCACTGGTAGAAACTGATCTTGATTGCTTTGCAAGCTGTGGAACTCTGAGATAACTTTGGAGTTTGATTATTATTTTGGCAATTTTGTATCAATGTTGGTTTTCTTTTTCTTTCCATCAAGATTGTGCTATTGGGATCCTTTAAATACATGCAAGTACAGAATTGCAATCATTGTTGTCCTTAATTTACATTCTAGGATCTTCATGTAAACTCCGATAATTTAGTTCATTGTATATCATTGTTGTCCTTAATTTACATTCTAGGATCTTCATGTAAACTTTGATAATTTAGTTCATTGTATTGAAGCCGATTGCCTTTCTTTGAAACTATCGATATGAACTTGATGTATCTTTTTTTAGTGGGTTTATTCTTTACTCATGAAAGAGGGTTAGAACCCCTTTCTGGAGTAAGCGAAACTTTTAACTCTCCTCTCCATACATACGGGCATCAAGGATTTGTACTTTTATGGCTGTGGAGTGAGAATATTACAACTACTGTGCTTCAAGTGAAATATTATTTGGTGTTTAGAGTTCATTGAGCATGTGAGCATACCTCTATTTGTGTGCTTATTGTTGGAACAGCTAGAAATGGAAGTATATAGACTACGACTGAATTTTCTAAGTCAATACAACACATTCTGTGGTGTGCCTGCCACTCTGCATGTTGCTGGAGAGCAAAGTAAATATTCCTTCCAACGCTGGACACAAGAAGTGCTGCTTATGGGAACATTGACATGATGATGCACTGTACTTGATGTTGTATTGCTTGCTTGGACGAAATTAGTTCTACACGGTAATACTATTAGTTTCATATTTTGTTCAGGGACCCCGTGGCTCAGGAGGTTCACGAGAATATCTGGGTAGAGGCCCACCCCCCGGATCAGGCCGCTGTTTCAATTGTGGTTTGGATGGGCATTGGGCACGAGATTGCAAAGCAGGTGACTGGAAGAACAAATGCTATCGCTGTGGTGAAAGGGGTCATATAGAAAGAAACTGCCAAAACAGTCCAAAGAACCTTAAGTACGTTAATGCACCATTACGCTCATTATTTATTATTCTTCTGCTGTAATTTCTAGTATGACAAACATTTTTTATTGACTTTTTGATATTATGCAGCCGGCGTGGAAGTAGTTACTCAAGGTCACCATCTAGATCGCCTACTCCTCGACGTGGTCGAAGTAGGAGCCGAAGCCGGAGTTACAGCCGGAGTCGCAGTTACAGGTTGGCTGATCTTTTTTTTTTATTCAAAATTAATCTGAACTCTGATCATGCTATTAATTTTAATCCAATGCTAGTTTAGCCAAATGATTTGGTTGGAATAGGTATAATACTGTGACTTAATAACTTCAATGAAGTTTGCTGCGTAAATTGTATGTTTTCCACTATGAGAAGGTTTGAATTATTTCAAGCATGGTTGCCATGTTTTTTGTTTTTATTTGCAAAATGCATGCAATGTTGGCTACTCCATTATTTTTTGCTTCTGTTTGAACCAGCTTTTGCCTTGTTGATTTTATTACCAAAAAAAATTGTTTGTGAGTTGAGCAATAAACGAAATGCATGCAGATGATATGTACTCTCTGATAAAGTTGATTTTACCTGCAGATATTATCTATAATATTGCTATCAACAGGGATATAATCGATTTTATCCCTATTATCTTGATAGTATATCATTTATTGTGTATGACATGAATTCAGGTAAGAGACCTTTCCAATTAAGCACTTCCATACTTTTAATTTAATACGGTTCTTAATTGGAAACCAATAATTACTCAAATAATATCTAATATGGTTCTCAATTGAAAACTAATTCAACTCCATTATGCATTATTCTATCAAATGTAAATATATTGAAATGCTTTAAAAAAATAAATAAATATACAAAAGATCAACTTTCAGATGTTGTCTTCCTAATTTTTTATTTAACAAAATTTCAATAAAATATTTTTTTGTTAATATATGATTCTTAGATAAAAGTGTTAAGCTTATTGAAGTAATAGTAATTCTGTCGGATGTATACTTATAAGTTATAATTTCATGACATGTAAAAGACTTGCATGTCTAAACGACACTTAATATGGGAGCCCAATCGCCTGCTCCTGGGAGCTTATATCCATTTTAAAAAAAAAATTTTGAATTTTTTTTTATAAAAATGTTAATCCATGTGTATTTAACATGTTTATAAGTTTTTACTATTTTTGGAGTATTTTAGATATTTATTTTTTATTTTCGAAAATCAGTGACATTTTAGTAATTTAAAATTACTTAAAATGTCACTGATCTTCAAAAATAAAAAATAAATATCTAAAATACTCCAAAAATGGTAAAAACTTATACACATGTTAAATACACCTATATTAACACGTTTTAGGAGAAATTTTCAAAAAAAATAAAATAAAATGGGTATAAGCTCCCGGGAGCTGGGAGCAGGCGATTGGACTCCCTTAATATGGGCTTTGTTTTTTAAAAATTTTTATGCTTGAATGTTTATCTATTTATTGTATTTATCATCAATTTTTTCAAAAAAATTTCTTTCTATTTTTTATTTTTCCCATTAAATAATATCATCTCCAGTGAATATGATTGTCTTTTTTTTTTTTTTTGGCAAGCGATTGATAAATTAAATTTTACCCACAAGGCAAATTGATTTGAACTGCAGGCCCATGTCGTAGGGTACTTCATATTTTAAAATTTATCGTGAATTGCATAGGACTGGTGCTTCACTGAAAAATGAATCATTTTTGCTGTTTTAATTTTATGGTAAGCTGCAATATATTACAGCTATATGTAACTGGATGGCAACGAACTATTCTTTTATATGAATTGCTTTTGCTGTCTGGTGAACTAAAATATATTGCAATGGTAACGTACACAAGTAATCGTAATTTTATATACAGCTGTGTGATGCTAAACATTTTGAAAAGCTCATATGAGAACAACTTCCATTTGCACGTAATCTTTGCTTATGTTAGCTGAAACTAAATTGGCATTCTACTTTTTTTTTTTCCGTCCTGCTGTGCCAAACAGCCGCTCAAGGTCTCCTCCAAGGAGAGAGCGCAGCCTTGAGCGCGAGGAAAGGAGATCACGGAGTCCCCGTTACAGTAGGAGCCCAAAGCCAAAGAAGAGCCCTCCCTCCAAGGGCAGGAAACGCAGTCCGACCCCTGAAGACGTGAGCCCACGAGATGGTGGCAGTCCAACTCCCAAGGAGCGGAAGATGGATGTTGAGCGCAATGGATCAGAGTATAGTGGTAGCCCTAGAGACAACAGGAGCCCTAGCCCAGAGAGGGAAAGCCCTGCTGGCAGGAGGTACCGAAGCCCTGAAGTTAACGGCCGAAGCCCCAGCCCGCGGGATGAACGCAGCCCTGTTGACGAGGATGACCGCCAAGGTTCCCCGAGAGGAGGGGGGAGTGAATCTCCTGACCGCAGTGGCCAGAATTAAGTTGTTAGAGTCTCCCATCGAGTAAATGTGACTTCCTCCAGAACCAAGGATTTGTTTGTTATATTTTGCTGTGAAACTGACCTTTTCCAACTTCAGGACTTTGGCATGCTTGGTTGCTTGATGGGTCAAATTTCTTTTTTTTAGCTTTTGTTATAAGTCGAGGATTGTGCTTGCTGCAAATTTTAGGCTCTATTAAAGATGGCCCTTTAATTTCCTGATTTTACATTAGCAGATTTTACATTAGCGCTTATGTCATCGGTCTCATTTTTCTTGTACAGATGATATGGCTGTCATATCAGTCCTCTTTCTTCGTCATCCCAATCAATCTCCATTTCATGCCTACCTCCGCAAATCTGATCTCATTCACTCCAAAATTCTTTTTTGTTAAGGTGTAGCGCGAATTATAAACTAATGAATTTTTGATTCCTCAACAGTCGTTCATTTTCTATTATTCAATTTTGGCTTCTAACCAACGTCCAAGTGGCCAAAGATTCCTTGACACTTATTTTTTAAAAAATTGATGTTATCGTATGTGAACCCATTTGCATTTTATAATTTGAAAGTTGATGAAAGAACGCAACATGTGTAGTTAAATGTAGAGTTTTAAGTTTGCTTCTTTACTCTTAAGTAGGGAATTTGTTTAAAAAAAACTAACGAATATGCGGTTAATGTATATTCACAGATGGTCATAATTGAAGTATAAACAAATGTTTGATAATATTGAAAGCATGCGGTTATATTTAGATTCAAAATAACGTAAATAATAATATTTGAAAGGGCTGCCTTTTTTTGGTTTATTTTTTTTATTTTATTTTACGTCTATCATATTACCATAGTTCATAGAAGGTGTTACTCTGAAACTCCTCTTCTATTAAAATCTTGATGTTAATAGAAAATCTACTCCATTCATTGTATTTGACATCATTTTTTTAATTTCACTGTATATAGATTTCATCTATAAATGTATAAAATCAACGTAAAAAAAAAAGTTCAATATTAAAATATAAACTTTAAAGTAGTTTTTTTAACGTTTAAACCATTTCGAATAAATGATCTTATAAAATATTATTATATTTTAATACATGTGTGAATTGATCTAAGCGTTCTTCATAATTTACACATAAATGCACATATTTTTGCACAAATATGACCTATCCACATATTATATTAGAGTAAAATTTAGTTTTCTAGCTAAAAGAATGGTGTTAAAGACAATGAATAGATTAGATTTTTCATTAATAATCAATATTTTAAAAATAAAAAAAATTTCACAAAATCATTTCTATGAAACCTAATTTCATTGGAGTATTCCCCTAGTTCATATATATCCTAATGTTATCTAATCAATATAGCCATCTTTTCCATCGTCATGGATCTTTCTATCTGACATCATGTTTTTTAAATGAAGGGCATGTTTGTTTAACCAAAAAAAATTTTTAAATAAAAAGTTTTCACTCTCTATAATACGCTATTTTAAAATTATTTTTTCACATCTTTATATATTACTATTTTACTTTTCAATAATTTTCACATAACTGTCTATACAACTAATCTATATATTTTAATTTTTTTTCTCTTTATTCTTCATCATTACCTTTAACATGGACATTATTTTCTCACAATTTAAAAACTTTTACACAAGTACACTTTTTATCCAAAAATTTTATCACTTCTATCTTGTCACATTGTTTTAAAACCAATTTTATTTCAACAAGCAAAAACACTTTCTCATTGGTGAAAGCTCATGATGAGTCACTTACCCCTCCTTTGAAAACCTTATCTTTATGTGTGATATACATAACCTTTTCCTCCCTTACAAGACAATGGTGGGAGTGCCTATTATAATTTCCTTCATTTTCTTATTTCTCTCCCCTTATTTTATATTCCACTTGGACTTGTTTCCTAGTCTTTTACACACTTTTCCCCACATGTACAATGATTTCTTCACATCTTTTCAAATAATTTTCCTATTATTCCTATTTACCTTAATTTTATTCCCCTTACTCCCCTCTTCTCATGCATACCCTTTTATCTTCTACGGCCACATTACATTTACCTCTACATCCTTTTACAATTTTGAAAATTTTATCCAATAATAATAGATTTCACAGAACTATTCAAATTTTCCTTTTTGTGGATGGCCTTCTTCTCATGAAAATCAATGCTCTGTGAACCTCAGCTCATTTAGGCAAAATACTTGCGTATGATGTGAGACGGTATCGTAATGGCCAGTTGGTCATATAATTAACACATATTTCGAAGACAGAAGATATTTAAATAAATTTAAAATTTGAACATTCTCTGATAACTCAGGGTGCTCTTTAAAATGTGTAGCACCAAAAATTTGAGTTACAGGCATAATTGCTTAAATTGCCTTTTAAATCAAAGATATTGTATGATAGATGTACTAAAGTAAGGATTATGATTCTGTTACCTATTAGCCTAGTGCCTAGGCTTTTTTTAAATTTTTTCTTTAAATTTATATGCCAAAGTTTATAATTTTTAAATATGCCCATACATTTATTAAGTTTAAAATCAATAGGTTTTAGGAGTATTTGAGTAATTTTATCTCCCAAAATTGTTGATTTTTGAAATTTAGTAAAATATATACATATTTACATATTTAAAAGCAATAAACTTTAGCATGTGACTTAAATACATTTGTCTCGCATTTTCATAAAAAAAGAAAAAATATAAATACACCTGAGCCAATAGGAGTGCCAACAATCGCCCTCTTAACATTTCAATCCAAGCGCTACAATGGTCATTGAGGAAGATCTGCCAAGACAGCACACCCAAATGACATATCAAAATGCTGATTTGGTTTCAACCAAAGATCTTGCGAGGTAAATCCACAGTGCAAAATACGATGGTATCCTACCTACCATGTTTCATTCACGTACTCGATCTGGTTTTCTTGGCCATTAGCAAATCATGTCCGTCCTTAGCAACACCCAACCCAAGACACCGTTTCTTTCGTCTTATGTTAGATGCCCTCAATTAATTACAATTAGATTTTTGTTTAAAATTTCACATCGCCAGGGTGTCCTCTTCTTCCATCGTTTTCCGTATATGACTCTTTTGGTGCTGGAAATTAATTGCCTTGCGTATTAGCAACGACGCAGAATAGCAAATTAGAAATGTCTTGCTATTTTTAAGTTGATGCTTACAAGTAACTGACAAATTAATGAAACGGCACAATCTAGGAATAATTATGGCTGCTACAGCATATACATATTACACACATCTGAAACCATTCAAAACTGTAATCTACAGACAACGGAACAGAAACCACAGGCGCCAGGTGTGTTTCAGAATCAAGGGGAAAAGAAAAACTATAGAACAGTGGTATGTTTTCTTGCTTTCTATTTTTCTTTAAATTTCCTTATTTAATATAAATATAATTAGTTGAAGTGGCTTGTTTATCCAACTTTTTGGAAGATGATCCTGTGTCCCCATCAAGCCAATCCAATCCTCCACGACAAATGTAATTGCGCAGAAACAGAAAAATTATTTATGATTAGTGGTTAAATACTACATAAAAATTGTGATTAAATATTATATAGAAACATCCTAAGTTAAAACCTAGGCAAGCAATTATATCGTTTTATGCAAGATCTGTATATCGCTGCGGCCTAAATGCTTAATACTGTTTTGAGCCATATCTAAGAGGTTGTACAGTGTCCTTTGATTACTCGGCACTTCCTTCTCAGTTTTTGTAGTCAAGAACATGAAGTTACCAATCAATTTATAAAACCAACAAAAGCTGCATTTAGCAAATATTTGATTATAAAACTTTTCGATAACGTGAGAAAAATTGCTTCGATCAATTATTTTAAAAATTAATTATATTAATTAATTAGCTGAATCGCATAAATGGAAAACGGCTAATTTTGATGATAAATTATCTTAATTGAAAGATCTAAGTGAGAAAGAAAATTTTACTTTGTTAACAAAATATTTTGTTGTGATGGTTGGATAATGATTTTTTATTAGGGGTGTAACAAGGTACCCGTCAATCTAACTTGGTTTTTATTAGCTTATTTTCAACTTGTAAACTTGTTTAGACGATCTGTAGAATCCATTTAAATAAATTCATTGATCATGCGTTGAACTTGTCCAATTCAAGAACTTGATAATTTAACACATTTAACTTATCAATCCTCAAAACCCGTTTACAAATTATGCATACTTTTTGATAATGGAGTTAACATTTTTGCTAGAAATATATCTTTGTATTTGAAAATTGGGATGTGTTTGGCACTCGAACAAAACAAGAGAAAACGTTTTGGTTAAATTTTTTTTAATGTGAAATACCGACCTCATACAATAAGGTGTAATAATGAAAAATAAAGAGAATAAAATTAAAATAAATAGATTAATTATATGAAAAATATAAAAAAATTACAAAATGAGATTAATGTTGTATACATAGATGTAAACAAAATGATTGGAAAATATAGAATAAATGGATGGAAAAAACTTTTTGTGGTTTCATTCCAAACTTTCTCTAGATATTTTAAATTTAATTATATGAGAGTATTAAAAAGCGTTTATTGATTATGTAAAATTGCATTTTAAATAGTTTATCTTCTCTTTTTTATTTTTTAATCCGTTAACAACTTATGTTATGATATATTGATATTAAATGGATTAGAGTTTTTTTTTATTAGTATTTTATATATTATGACATTTGATGTTACAATCAAATAACTTCAGGACCATTATATCGTTGAAAGAGTTTTTATAAATACTTTCACACTATAACTACATTCACGTTCCAAGAGTATTAACAAATAACATCACTTGCATAGATGCATATTTAAAACAACTTTGCTTATAAAGGAGCTCTTGATGTTGACCACTGGAGCACCGTCCTAGTGGTAAATGAATTAGAGTTAAGATTGTAAAGAGATTTAGGATAGTTTTTAACATAGGTGAGTTTTTTAACATAGGTGAGTATGGATTTACCTTCAACTAGAATAACCTACTGAGTTACACCCTAGTTTTTAGTGTACGTTTGCAACGAAAAAAATCCGTTATCAGCATCAACACAAATAACTTTTACCATTGAGTAAAGGCAACGGCGCAGAAGAAATTTTATTTGCATATCAACAAAAATTCTTAGTTTCTTGTGGGTTGCTGACATTAAATTTTGTTGCATTGACCTGCAGCAAAAAGAAAACCGTAAGATTAAATGAAACGAATGCAGAAAATTAAGAAACCCTATTGATACACGTCGACGAGATTGGCATACATGAATTTCTAGTTAAAATAAATTTTATCATTTTAACCAAATAAATCATCCCAATTATATACGATAATTTGTTCCAATGTCACCGTCATGTCATGTTGCCGAAAATGAGTATCCAACAAATTTTAAATTTGAAACATGGATTGAGTTTCGCACGCCTTTGTAGTTTGTGCTTCTTTATTTTTTTGTAAGGCACTTTTCAAAAAGCAGCAGGAGCTAGAGGAAATTTTCTTCTTTTTCTTTTCCCCTTTTGAAAAAAAAAAAAGAAAGAAAGAGAGAGTTAGAGAAAGCAGCATACGGAAGCCCGCATTCATGCGGAGAGGATATCATATGATGTGATCACGTGCGGGGGCACGCAAGGACCCATAGCAGTTGCGGCTGGTTTTCCTTGAGAATCGCCGAGCCTGAGCTTGAGTCATGGGTCGAACAGGCAGAGGAGCGGTGGTCGCACGCCTCATGTCGCCCACGTGACAAGTGACGTGCTCCATAATTCGCGGCGGCGAGAAGTAAGGTCGACGACGTATAGCCGTCTGGGTCGCTCCTAACTTATCCGTGTCGAACTAGGATCGGCGACGTGTAGCCGTCTGGGTCACTCCCTAACTTATCCGTGTCGAACTAGGGTCGACGACGGATAGCCGTCTGGGTCACTCCTAACTTATCCGTGTCGAACTAGGGTCACTTCTAACTTATGCCACCCGCTCGGTTTGCTTCGGCTCCGTCGGGGGTCAAGCCTAGTAACTTATCCCAACCGCTGGGTGTGGAACTTTGGCTGCGTCGGGTGAACTGTAAGGGTGGGAACCAGGACGGGTCAGGGTGCCTAACTCTGACCCTAACTTTCAAAAATTCAGGTTAGTCCTTATTTTTTTCCGAGTTGAGACAAGATTGGTCTGACCTTTATTTTTTTTTATTAAGTCTCGAGACAAAATTCGGGTCGAGAACGGGTCGGTTGCGGGACAACGGGTCGAGTAAAAAATACGGGTCAAGTAAGAAATTTTTAAGAATTTATGAAACTATCAAGTATAAAAACAAATCTATATTAAATTTAATTACTATATGCTTTAGTCTATTATTAATCAGTCAAAATAAAACATAAATCCTTAAATAAAACATGAATATTTATTCACCTATATAAGAATAAGTTAATAAAATATACCTTCGGGGTAGGTTTAGAAAATATATTATATAATGAACTTGAACGAGATGGATTTATACGAACGGGTAAAAGTTGTGGGTTGTAGTGTGTCTTGTTGTCATGAGAGTAGTCCAAGTAGTTGAACGAATATTTAATTATTTATCTAAAGTTAGTCTCATCAGTTGCGTAGAGGAGGAGCGACGTCGTGAAGAGTGGTCCAAGTGGTTGGACAAATATTTAATTATTTATCCAAAGTTAGTCTCATAAGCTACATAGTGGAGGAGCGACATCGTGAAAAAAATTGCCAATATAAAGAAGTTTTCATGTCGTATAATACCAATAAAAAAAAACTTTTTAAAAAAAGTGAAATATAAATGCAAAAGACGTATGTAGCTTTGATGGAATTTCAGACAACTATCTACTAATAATACAATTTAACATCTCATTATCTTTATTGCATTGTTTAGAAATAAGAAATATTATGATTATAAATGTCATCAATGAAAAGCAAAGGTTTTTGGGAGAGATGAAAATATGTATGAATAATGTTTAAAATAGTATCTTTTGGATGGCCTTATCCTAATTTTCTTTTGCAAAAATAAAAT
Source organism: Annona squamosa (assembly GCA_035584095.1). Lineage (NCBI taxonomy): Eukaryota > Viridiplantae > Streptophyta > Magnoliopsida > Magnoliales > Annonaceae > Annona > Annona squamosa. The sequence goes on along the minus strand of JAXCLR010000063.1, from coordinate 50,290,499 downwards.
AAAATAAACATATTCATAGCAGTTCTGTACTAGTGGTGGTGGAAGTGGTATTGACATGGTATTGAAAAACATAAGGCAAAAAATTTGACCCATCAGATTCGAACCAGTGACCTAAGACTCATGTGTGGCTACTACAGTTCACTCTACCAACTAAGCTAAGTTCGGTTTGTCTTTTATGGTATGACTTATTCAATACTTATGCAGTTGCTTCAGCGAGTTAGCGGGTATAAGCAGGTTGGGATCCAATATGTCTTCCTCGACCCGTATTTTATAGAAAATTCTAAACCCTTGGCCCGCCCCGCCCGCCCTGGTATAAAATAGGGTCCGGTCACAGGTTGACCCGCCCCGATTCCCACTCCTAGTCAATCGTAAGTTCTGTCTGGTATGGTTCAAGGCTGGCCCCTACCGGCCTACACCTATCTTATTTTTTCAAAGTTGGATAATTTTAATTTCAATTTCAAGGGTGTGTTTGGTAATGAGCATAAAATATTAAGTTAAAACTTTTTAACTTAAAACTTTTCACTCTCTATAATTACTATATTTTTTAATTAATTTTTCACATTTTCCTATACAACTACTCTACTTTTCAATCATTTTTACACAATTATATATACAACTAACCTATTTATTTTAACTTTATTCTCTTTACTCCTCATCATTACCCCTATCATATCACATTATTTGACAATTTTTACTCTCTAAAACTTTTCAAAAAAACTTTTATCCATTTCCAAACACACGCTAAATAGATTATTTAAAACAGTTTTTATATTTGAAACTAAACATTACTTTAAATTTTACAATTAATATAATAATGATATTGTTATAATACAAATTTATTAAATGTACTAAATAATGAATAGAGAAAATCTCGAATACATCCACACTTTTTTTAGATGTATTTTACCGTCATTTTAATCAGTATTACTATCAGACCCTAAGACATTTTTTCGAAGATATGCCACCACCACTACTCTTTTTCTCAAAACAACTTCACATAATTTAATAGGGACAATGCTTGCCCCACTACTCAAACACCTGTTTTGTTGGATGGTATCTACAAGTACGCCAAATATATCCACAAATTTTACTCATAATTCTAAATATACTTACAATATTTTAATAATTTTAAATATATATTAATTAATTTGCCCAGGATCTCGGTAATACCTGCACTCCTCTATGAAAGGACAAATGTAACGGAACTCTAGCTATAATTTTAATCTTAAAATTCAAATCCAAATTAGTTTTTAGTATTTTTACAGCTATAGAATTGTATATTATTTAAATATAAATTTTTAGTTATACAATCATAATTTAAACTTAGGCATATACATCGTTTCATAAGGGATATATTTAGATGAGGACAAAACTGGTGCGTTTATTTGAAATTTACTCTAACAAATATGTTAAACAACTTTTTATACTTGAAGAGGACATATTTCATATTTTTAGATTAAAATATATTTTATAAAAATATATTAAACGTATATCTGCAAGTTGAGCTAGCTGGAGTGCCTGAACCTTTAACCTTTCTCCATTTTGACTGCACCGGTATTTATATTCTACCCAATCTTATGATTAAAAAGACAAAAACCTACCCAATATCTTAGTTTATCCCAAGAAAACTTCTTCGATCGGCCAATATGCATGTTGATTGAGCCACGGCCAAACTCGCAAGACGCCAATACGTAGACGTTTTGCTTCCATCGGCTATTAGGCTAATAAAACCACGTTTGTGGGCATTTCGAAAGAGACCGATGTTCCGTAGCTAGCGTCGAGTACCCCGTGAGCGCATGAGGCGTTCTATTGCTGCGGCCCCTAACCTGCTTGTCCAAACACGCCTTGGAGTAATGGACACCATGTGCTTGCACAAGTTAGAAAGTGACCGCCTAGCTACAGTCCTTTTGCCATAATCAATGCTTAGAACATGCTGGATTAGTGCAAATCATGGTCTCATATCCAAATTTCGAAACCAAACAGAGACACAGGAAGTCTAGATCCCATGCACCCATCCGTTTGTCTAGGAAGAGTTGCATTTGTCAAGTTAGGTGGGTTGATCATGGAAGTTGATCAAGCAATATTAGAAATGTAACGATTCTGACATTGTACTGATCTATATATTTTTTTTTTTGATGAAATGTACTGATCTATATTAGTTTCTAGTAGTTAATTTAAAAAGAGTTCCGCATAGAGACGAAGTCTTCCTAGACGAATGAAAGCAGAAAGAGACAACAAGAAGGAAACAAACTCAATTTAATTAAATTATATTACTAAAAAACTCGGAAACTCCCACAAATCGTTTTTTTCCTGCCTAATATTTTAATTATGTTGTTTTGTTATTCGTATAATAGTTGAGTGGAATCAGTCGGGATTTCATATAAAGCCATTGAAGAGGAGAGTCAGAGAGACGGAGAAACCCATTTCTTTCATACAATATAGAATGAACAGAATGGGAGCCTGCAAGTGGCTCATTATTCTGGTCTTCATGCTGAAAACATTCCAATCTGAAGCAGCTGTGCCAATTACATTACTTGAAAATGCTGTGGAGAAAGGAGCAGGTCTTACTCTTTAGCACCCAGCACTTCTCCTTTAGAAGTCTTATTCTTTTATTTGTGTATCTTGTCTGCATGAAAACCATTAATGGTGCCTTTCTGAAACGTAATGCAGTTTGCTTAGATGGGAGTCCTCCAGCGTATCATCTTGATAGGGGCTTTGGCTCTGGGATAAACAGTTGGCTAGTTCATTTAGAGGTTAGTCCTACAGATGATTTTAAACTGTCTTTATATTTAGCCGACATCTTGGAAATTTCATTTTAGGAAGGTTGCCTGGTGCAGATGGTCACTAGGGAAGGAGTGCTTTTGCCTATGTAACTTGTCTTTCCTTTGTATTTTCAGGGAGGGGGCTGGTGCCACAATGTTTCACACTGTCTTGGTCGCAAAACATACCATTTGGGTTCTTCTAAATATATGCCAGAGCAAATACATTTTGCAGCAATTCTTAGTAGCGGAAAAGTACATAATCCATGTAGGATTTTAATTCAATGCAGTATAAACGAATACGTATTAATTTTGATTGCTGATATTCAAGTAGCTGCATCATAACATTCTAGCAAAGAAGTGCTTGTTACAATATCATGAAATTTCAATCTGGATAGATGGCTAGATCTGGAACTGTGAATCTGTGATTCTAAAACATTTGAGAAACCCAAATAGTTAGCGTGCGCACAGGCAAGTTCTTTTAGACAATCTGTGGATTTTAGAGTAATTTTCAAGCTAACTTTGGGAATCAGATTCCTTTGACAAATTTAGAAGGCAAAATATTATAGCCTTTAGAACAAATTCCCCTGAAAATTTTGCAAAAAAATGAATGTGTATGATAACCTTTGGCAAGAACCAGATTTCCTTGAAAGTTTTGCAAAAATTGAGATATATACTGACCTTATCGGTCTCCCCATGTGCTTTTGATGGTCTTAGAATAGTATTTATTTCCCATTTCTGGCCTCACCTTGGTTAACATATAAACGAGATCTTTAAGGTGGGGGAAAAAATTAAGCAAACCGGCCATTATCTTCCACTTCTGCCAAGTTTTGTAGTATTTGAACAAGTAATTATTTATTCAGAAGGAAAGATCCTGAAGCCATTTCATATTGGGTATATTGATGAAAAGTTTGACTTGAAAATTTTCAGATTTTTACAATTGGAATAGGGTTGAAGTTCGTTACTGTGATGGATCATCATTTACAGGAGATGTGGAGAGAGTAGATCCTGTAAGCTATCCAGCTCTTGGTACTTGTGAAATTTCGACATATACCAACCTTTACGTGATATATCCACAAATAAAAGAACCAAAATCATTAAATTTCAGTTTAGTTAATTGCTTTCTGTGTGATGATCCAATGATCAGGCCACCAAACTTCACTATCGAGGTGCAAGGGTTTGGCTTGCTGTGATGGAAGATCTGTTATCGAAGGGGATGAATTCAAGCGAAAATGTAGGTTGCATAAAAAGATTCTACCGATTGTAATTAAGTTCAGATACATGGAAACGAGTGATCATAACAAGGTACAAAATGGTCACAGGCTATCTTAACAGGCGGCTCAGCCGGAGGTCTGGCTGCAATACTTCAGTGTGACAGTTTTAGATCTCTTCTCCCATTGGGCGCCAAAGTAAAATGCGTGTCGGATGCGGGTTATTTTGTTGATTTGTAAGATACTCTGTAGCTGCTGTATTTCCCCCTTTTTTGAACTCTGAAGAAAATTATGTGGTGATTCGATTTTGTTATTTTGTGGGGCTGATGTTTTTGTTATCATGCACGTGTCACAGGAATGATATCATGGGAAAGCCTCACATAAGAAGCTACTTTGATGAGATAGTCACATTACATGTATGATTTTCTGTTTTCCTCCTGAAACAATCCATCCATGGCCTTGAAATTTGATTCTCATATTGGTTTCGTAAGAATCTGAGTTCCTGGAATCTGGATGAATCATGTACAGGGATCCGCAAAGAATCTGCCTTCTTCGTGCACAAGTAGAATGCCACCCAGTCTGGTAAACACCCCAATCTCTCTCTCTCTCTCTCTCTCTCTCTCTGAGAGTTAACGATGCATGAATGCAGTGTTTTTTCCCACAATACTTGGTGGAACACATTCAAACGCCACTGTTTGTGGTAAATTCAGCGTATGATTCATGGCAGGTAATCTTTTTAATTCATTGAGTGTTCTGTATCTTGATTGAAAAGATCTTTTGAGCTTTAGCATCAATTTCTAGTTACAGTCTCTCACTCATTTTCCAGATAAAGAATGTGTTGGCACCTGCAGACGATGACCCCCTGAACGAGTGGGGTGTTTGTAAGACAAATATGAATCTGTGTTCCTCCAAACAGCTGGAGAAAATGCAAGGTAATTAACTTTTCTTTCTCTGCAACTGGACCTCATGATTCACTTGGAAAATTTTATACCCAAAAGAGGTGAGTTTGTATCAGTAAATTAGTATTATCTGTTTATTTAATTTGATGTGTTAGCTAAATGCATAAAAAGTTGCTTCGCTAATTGCTTTCCTGGAAAACAGATTTCAGGTTGAAGTTTGTAGACGCATTAGCATCATTAAAGAAGTCCTTGTCAAATGGCTGGTTTATAAATTCATGTTATATCCATCTGCAATCTGAACTGGAGAATATATGGTTTGCTCCCAATTCTTCTATGCTTGCACATACAGTGAGTTCAATACTCTCCTCTCATACAGCAGTCCTGTTTCACAAATGACAAATGCTTTCTCTCTATTAATCCAATACCCAACATACCCAAATTTGTCTTCCAGAAGACATGCATGATCTAGAAAAAAAGACAGTAGTCCACATTCATTCAACAGATATTTCATTGCATGTTATTTTCATTCATTAATAAAGCTGCTTGGATAAATGTTCAGCTACTACTACTGCTACTACTAATGAACGATGAAAATTTATTCTGCAGACAATTGCAGATGCAGTTGGTGGCTGGTTTTATGATGAGCATCCCTTTCAGCAGATCGATTGCCCTTTTCCATGCAAATATTCTACGTGTGCATAGACAGTAAAGTTTGCAAGATTCTTACAAATAGAAGAAATTTAACTTCGTGCAAAATAAAGACTACTAAGCCGAGCAACTCCCAAAGCAAGGAATAAGATGCTCATGTTTTTAGTAGCAAATAAATAATAAGTCTTTTACTCAGGGTTTAGTCAATTAATGTAGATGTGTTCTCAAGCAGTGCACTGAATTGGCTTGATATTTTGATTGATTTATAATTATCCTAATAAAAAGTTCCGATTAGTAGTTATTTCAATTACAGTTATAGACTTTACTGTGCTTGTATTAAAATTTGTTAGATTTATTATTATTATTACTTTTTTTGTTTGTGGGGGTGGGGTGGTGGGATGCTGGGATGCTGCTGCTTTAATGAAGTTTCTGAAGGCGGTTATAAATAAAAATTACGAAATTCTCAAGGTCCTGTAAAATATTTTGCACACCTTCAAACTCCGAAGCTTATACAGAAGTCTAATTTTGCCTTTACAGTATCGTTAACATTCAAATAAAATTAATAAAATTTACATGTTACTAATTTAAACTTTAAAAAATCCCCTTCCAAATTAAGTGCTCCTGCTCCATAAAAAGGACGAGGTGGAATACCACTCGGAGTATGCAGGCCCCTGCTCTAACTGCAAGCTCAAAGAGCTCAAGCAGTGGGCCTACGCCATCCGATGTTGTCGTGATTTGACTGATTGCTTGCTTATATTCATGGATCGCTCGTGATCAGATTATTCAGTTTATTTTTCTAACTCTTAACTTTTTTTTTTATTGAAATTTATGCATCATGACAACTGGTATTACAAATCTTTTATGGGTTGTCCTCTTGTTTCCCTGAACTAATATAAGCTCCTATCAAACAACGGGCATTTTTTTATTTTTCAACTTTTATGAAAAATGTGGGTCCCGGCGAATTTAAATCACACATGATATTTATAATTTTTGAAATGTTTTTGTATGCTTCAAAATTACTTAAATTCCATATTTTGATTTTGAAAATTCAGAAAAAATACACTTGATGTTTTTTTTATTATAAACTTTTTTTTTAATCATGTTAACCCTCGAATGACCAAACAACTCACGGAATAACATTTGAACAGAGGAGTGAACAAGATTAGTGCCTTTACAACCGTGCACACTCTTACGTATGCTCGTACACGCTGATATAATAACTAAAGTATGCTTAAACCGATATATTTAAAAATTATTTATGCACTCGTGAATTCGTGGCAGTAAGGGTTCCTTTTTTTTACCTGAACTAATAAGATCGGAAATCATCTTTTTATTTTATTTTTCATCAGTGACCATACAAATTTTTTAAGTAAAAAACGATGCCCAAAGTTTTGCTTCCAAAATAAAAACATAGGAAATAAAATATTTTTGATAGAAATAAATTGATTCAAATGGAAATATAAATATAACTTAGGTAATTATTCAACGCATATATACCAACCAAGTCCCTTTTTCTCTGCATAAATAGGTGTTCTGACTTCTGAGCCTTTTCGATTTTTAGTTTTTCTTTTCATTTTTTTATGGGCCTACATATTTTTTATAATCCAGAAAGTTAATAGTTTTTCACATTAAGAATGATGAAAACTTTTATTTTTCAAATTCTAAAAATATATGAATAAAATAGTTAATTTGAGGATATAAATTAAATACATGTATTCCCAGATAAAAAACAAAAATAACAAGCTCAGATCGCCTGTATGGATGAAGACTTGGTGTCTACGTAGGAATTTCAATGCAATCAGTTGTCTAATATAATTATTTGATTTTTTTTCCTTAATCCAATCTAAGCATTGTATTGAAGACTATTTATTTAACTTAAGTATAAAAAAACCAAATGAATTGAAAACTTGCACAGAAAATAATTAATTAATTAATTATAAAATATCTTGTGCATTTTAATTTGTTATGGATTACATGCAATGTTAATCGAAATGTTTTTTATATCAGCCAATATAACTAGAGGAAGAGATGATGCATTGCTGGTGTCTGTTTTTACCTTTTTTTTTTCGTTAGAAATGTGGAGGACGCAAGTTGGCTTTTTTTTGTTGTTGTTGTTGATTTGTAAAAATTAGAATACATGTTAGATTAAACAATTGACAAATCAATGTCATAATTCGTGTAAATCTAAATGCCCGGGATATAAGAGCGTACTGTAAACCATACCAAATTATTTTTTTCTCTCTATATCCAAAATGGTACCACTTGCCAGAATAGGATGCCTATAGAACAGATTTTTAATTTTTAATACAATTATTTAATTTGTCATACAATTTTTCTCACCATCAATACGCATTATTAAGTTCATATCTTATTTATACATCCAATTTAAAATCCTAAAATTCCAAGTATACAATTTCCCTACTTTTTTTTATTTCAAAACCCAAGAAACTTGAAGGGAATGAAAATTTTCATTTTCAAAATATTTTTTATTTTTAATATAATTAGAGAAAATTTGTCATTTTAATAATGTATAATTTGAGCTCATAAAATTCATGTTTGCCTCAATTTTAACTTTAATCAAATTTATAAAATTTAAACCCTAAAATTAACCATAAATCTATTTATAACAAATTAAGTTTGGTTTAATTTTAGGTTAAAGTTCAAATTGAACATTTCTCATTTAAGGTGTGTTTGTTTAATAACAAAACTTTTCAATCTTCGTAAGCTCTATATTTTTAATAATTTCTTCAAAGTCTTCTTATATAACTATCATATTTTTCAATCATTTTTCATAAAATTATCATTTATTTTAACTTTAGCCTATTTACTCCTTATCATATCACATTATTCTACACAATTTTAAAAAATTTCATATAAAATTTTATGCATTTTATTACTTTCTAAATGCACCTTTGAGTTAAAATAAACAAATTAAAAATACTTGAATCTACTTTTATGTAATCTGGTTATATAGAAACATTTCTTTGCAATGCTATCAAATTTTGAGTTTTTTATGTTTAGTGAAAAATTTAATCTATTTATTGAATTTAACATCATTTGTTTAGATTTAAAAAATCATCAAAATCAAACGTGTACATGAATTAGTTTGCTCAAAATAAGTAATTCATGCATAAATGAGCAAAAATACTTAAATTCATTCATATGTGTATTGAAATGTAATAATATTTTATAAAGTCATTTATCTACAAATAAATGATATTTTAGACAATTTAAATGTTGAAAATACAACTTTAAATTTGATACTAAATTATTTTATTATATTAATTTTACACATTTATATCTAGGGCCCATGTATAATAATATTAGATAAGTGAAAAAGTTTTTAAAACATTATAAATAATGTTAAATATGATAGACAAAATGGATTTTATATCATCCATTAAAATATTAAAAATAAAAGATATTACACATGAGAAAAGTTTCATATAAGTGACTTAGAACAATTTTATATCAATATACAAGACCAACGGGTCAAGTAAGAAAAAATAATAATATATAATATAATTATATTTTGAGCCTAACTTTTGTACATTTGGATGTATAAATTCACATCGGTACTCTCATTTAGTTTATACCTTATTTTGATGATTTTGTTAAACTTAATTCATCTTCTATATTAAAACCTATTTATTTTATTTAGATACTAAAAATTATGTTAATCCATAACTTGCATCATTTTCAAAATTAA
>JAXCLR010000063.1:50261302-50281173 GCA_035584095.1 Annona squamosa | reverse complement strand
TCTTTTATTTTTGCCTTAAAATAATTCAAAAATTATATAGCCTCTCCGTGGATTCGACCCGACTCACCGTTATTCTACACTATCACACGTATAGTGTTAGCTTTAATATGTTTTGGTTAATTTTAATTAAACTGGTGATCACAGTGCTCTTAACGACAAGCACTTGGTACGCATCATTAACCCATCTACTAACCCACTTAACATTTTCAACCCATTCAACCAATTTAAATTCTTTAACCCATTAAAGTTATATATATAAATATAAACTCTTTGATTATTTTCCAGCTAAATCTTCCTTTATCCGCATAATTTTTATTTTTTATTGTTATCCTAATTTCATTTTCTTGTTACCACTTTATTTTCATCCCCATTCAATTGAAAATACTCTGTTGCTATTCATGAGAGATTACAATTTGTTCGAGTCTAGGTCTTCAAGTCGTCTATTATATGATCCGATAACAACATGACAATCTATTTATTAAATGAGTTGTAAATGAGTTAAAGTTGAATTTTTTACATGAGTTAATAAACGGATTAAGATTGAGATATTTTAAATGGGTAATGATTAAAATTCGACTCCAACTCAATCCGTTACACCTCTAAATAAATTTGGGAGAAGATTGTTTTTTGATGTAGAAATGATAAACTTTTAGAAAGAAAAATGTTTAACGTAAAAAATTTTGAATTGGTAGAAATGACGTGATGTAATTGTAGTAACAATGGGAAGTAATGAGAAAAAAGTTAAAATGAATATGTCAATCGTATGGATATATATTCATAAATGATTAAAAATATAATAATTTTATTGAAATACATGAAATTTTATTTTAAAATAAGGTTTTTATTGTAAATATTGAAAAGTTTTAAATCAACAAAATTTAAGGTTTGTATCAAAAGTGATAAAATTTTGGTAATAAATTTTTTATGAAAAAGCTGTTGAGATAAGAGAAAAATAATATAATACGATAAATGCAACAATGAAGAGCCAAAAAAATACAATTAAAGTAAATATATTAGTTATATGAGTAATTGTGTGAAAATAATTAAAAATATGATGTTATATAAGAAAAAGTAAATAAATAATTAAAAATTTGATATTTTGCATAGTGAAAATTTGTATAGTAAATACCAAACATGTCCTTAATTAAAAAAAATCTCCAAAGCTACTTCACTTTTAATTATTTCTTCAAATATTTTTAAATAGTTATTATACTTTTCAATCATTTATACACAATCACTCTTATAGAATTAATATTTATATTTTAAATTTAATTTTGTAATCCTCGTCATTACCCCTATCACATAACCTCAATTTTCTAATTCAAAAATTTTACATTAAAAACTTTTCGTCCAAAACTTTTAGATAAAAATTTTAGTGTAAAAGTTTTTAATGTAAATATTTTTAAAATAAGAGAACAATAATATAATGTAGTAAAGATAATAATAAAGAGTAAAAAATAAAATTAAAATAAATATATTCATTATATGAGTAATTATATATAAATGATTAAAAATTAGGTAATTATATAGAAAATTTTGAAAATAATAAATTTGTCAGTCATATGGATAATTGTTCATAAATAATTAAAAAGTATAATAATTTTATTAAAATATGTTAAAAATTATTAAAAAATAGGGTTATTGTTGTATAGATTAAAAAGTTTTAAATGAAAATTCTTAGAGTTTCTTTGGAAAGTGATAAAATTTTAATGAAATTTTTTTTTATGAAAACTCTTTTGAGATGAGAAAAAATGATATAATATGATAAATGTAGCTATAAAGAGTCAAAAGAATACATTTAAAATAAATATATTAGTTATATGGGTAATTGTGTGAAAAATAATTGAAAAATAGGATATTATATAAGAAAAAGTATTGCTTTAGTTGATTATGGAGCGGACCTAAATTAAATATTTTGAAACAACAAATTCATCTATAGCAACTGCAGATGGTACTGATATGATAGTTAAATATAAATTGCCATCAGCACAAATATGCGATAAAAAACTTTGCCTAAAAACATCTTTTATATTGATTAAAAATATGCAACAAAAAATTATTTTAGAAACTCTTATAAAACCTTTTACAGTCACAGATGAAGAAATTCAAACAAGTCAAACGGTATTTTCCTTCATAAAACCCCCAGTAGCTTCACTATTTTCAGAATTAAAAGATACTCTAAAATACAAGAAAAATTTCTTATGTTACCTTCAAAACCAAAATACTATAAAATATATAGAAAATGAAATAAATGGTCCACTAAAATCACACATTGAATATTTTAAAAATAAACTTGCTAAAAAAGTATGCTCAAAAACTCCTAGTGCTTTGTGGACAAAAAAAGCCCATATAGTTAAACTACCACACATAGAAGGGTTTAATGAAGACAAAATCCCAGCCAATTAATAGAACTATAGTTTTTGCTGATAAATTTTCAGATATAATTAAAGATAAAAAACAGTTACAAAGATTCCTTGAATGCCTAAACTATGTCTTTGAGTTTTATGAAAAAATAGCTTTTGATTGGGCAATTCTTGTTAAAAGACTCGAGAAAAACCCATCATCATGGACTGAAGAACATACTAAAGTCATCCAAAATATAAAAAGAAAAGTTAAATACCTCCCATGTCTCCATTTGGCTGACCCTGATCTTTTTAAAATTGTGAAAACTGACGCCTCAGATAAAGGATATTGAGGTATACTAAAACAAAGAATTAAAAAGAATAAAGAATAATTAATTAAGTTTACTTCAGGATTATGGAATGAAACAAGAATGAAGTATCCTACTATAAAACAAGAAATGCTTGCTATAGTTTTGTGTATTAAAAAATTTCAAGGAGATTTACTAAATAAAAGATTCTTGTTAAGAATGAACTGTCAAGCAGCTAAATATATTTTAGAAAATGATGTTAAAAATGAGGTTTCTAAAAATATCTTTGCTAGATGGCAGGCTACTCTAGCTGAGTTTGATTTTGAAATAGAATATATTAAAGGAAAAAATAATGCTCTGCCTGACTTTTTGTCTCAAGAATTTTTACAGGGATTACATTAATGGCATCTTCAAGCTCAGCTCCAGCACCCTCGCCTGCTAAAACTCCAGTTAAAAGATCAAATAAATCTCCTGCTAAAACTTCGGCTATAAACCCTATTGATATTCCTTCCTCTCCTGAATCAGTTTCTCCTAAAAACTATAATTTTGAGCAATATAATGACCAAGTATTCATATACTTGGAAGAGACCGACTATAATTTTTGTGTTACAAATCTTCCTGATATAACTATATTTTCTTCTGGAAATAAAGAATCTAAAATTATAAGAGAGACAGCTAAAATGCCATATCAAAAGTATCTTTCTAGGTTCGAGTGATTTGTTCCACATGTTCCAGGGAAAGATACAAGTTACTATGAGAGGATCCTGTTATTAACAAAATTTTTTGTTATAGAACATGTTAAAGTTAATACAAGCGATGCTATACAGTACTCAAAGATATTCATTCAGAAGATTATTCCTCTTAATGAATGGCCCCATTATAATTCAAACAACTATATTCTTTTCCCTAATTTTTCACAGCTAGAAGAATTAGAAACCTTTCCTTACAGATAGTATAACTATTAGGATTATTAGGAAGCCTGGAAAAAAGTCTTTCTTCGACAAAACCTTATTTTTTCTCATTCCTGATGGATTAGGTTCAATCTAACCAATCCCGATCAAAAAAATTATGTATAGTTTTGGGAAAAATTTTAGGATCATTGGGAATTCTATTGTTCTATTCTTCCCGAAAACTTCTCAATCACCTGTCCTTTGACCCAGATGATTCTTCAAAACTATATGAATTTGTTATAAGAGAGTCTATTCCATGGATTGTTCGATGAGATTTTACCTTTTATATTGACACTCCTATCACCGGCTATATTGCCTATACCTCTTATTTAAAATGGTGGCCAAAGTTCGACATTGAATATATTTCATATTCTGAAAATTGGAAAAAAGAAAAGGCTGCCAAAAGAGCCTCCAAAGTTGCGGATAAATTGATCGCTTCTTCAGAGTTCACTATCCTTCAAGATTTGAAGAAAACCGAAGAAGTTAAATCCACCTTCAAGCACGCCAGAGAATCAGCAAAGCACCTCTTCCCTCATCTTTCTGATAAAGGATTGAAGAAGAAGGCTTTTGAACTCATGTTCGACAGTCAGCTTGAAGAACCAAACAGTGATATGGAGGTGTCTACCTCATCTCTCTCTCCTCCATGAGAAGACAATAAAGCTATAATTAATTGTTATAATTTTAAGCACAAAAGCAAATTCGCTATAATGTTCTCCAACTATAAAGATTGCCAGCACTAAAGTTAAAAGCAATGATTCGCCGACCAAACACTGTAGCAAATGCAGCTCGACTCTAATACACATATGACACGTGTCATCTGCTTTCGGTGCAAGCTTATCCGAATTCACTATTCGGATTTCATTCGTTGTTAAATCCGCGGACTTCAAGTTTGTTTGAATCCGCAAGTTTTCTTTTTATATATATAAATAGAGTCGAGTGTAAGTTTGTAAGAGCATCGAGGAAAAACTTAAGAATATCCGAGCTCTCAAATAGCGTGGTGTGCTCTTCTTTTGGCGTGCTCTTGCTTTCTTCGTGTACTTTTTGAGGTTCATCCGAGTTGCTTTCAGCCCTCTGAGGACCTCTTTCTCTGTAAGATTTTTTCTTTGAATATATATGTTTTTTGCTGAGTTACTTTCGTATGATTTGGTTAAATCATTATAGAAAACAATTAAAAAACTTAAGAAATCAACAAGCCTATTATCTATTAGAATTGGCAGATCCAACTTTGCCAAACTTTGAGCATCAATATTATCAAGAACAGTTATATTGGATCACTCCTGACGTTAATACCGCACAGTACAAACTTTGTGTTTATTAATTCTTTCCGTGACTGTAAATTTAAATCCATTCACATGTGTATTAAAATATAATAATATTTTATAAAATCATTTATTTGCAAATAAATGATATTTTAGACAATTTAAATGTTGAAAATACAACTTTAAATTTGATACTAAATTATTTCATTATATTAATTTTACACGTTTATATCTAGGGCCCGTGTATAATAATATTAGACGAGTGAAAAAGTTTTTAAAATATTATAAATAATGTTAAATATGATAGACAGAATAGATTTTATATCATCCATTAAAATATTAAAAATAAAAGATATTACACATAAGAAAAGTTTCATATAAGTGACTTGTAACAATTTTATATCAATATACAAGACCAAGGGGTCAGGTAAGAAAAAATAATAATACATAATATAATTATATTTTGAGCCTGACTTCTGTACATTCGGATGTATAAATTCAAATCAGTACTCTCATTTAGTTTATACCTTATTTTGATGATTTTGTTAAACTTAATTCATCTACTATATTAAAACCTATTTATTTTATTTAGATACTAAAAATTATGTTAATCCATAACTTGCATCATTTTCAAAATTAATAATCGCTCGAGAGTGACTTTAAATAAATTAAAAATTATCTTCCTATTATAAAAACTCATGAGATGTCAATTTAATATCTAAAATATTTATAATATTTATCCTACTTAGATCAATGATTATATAAAATTTTATAATATTTTAAAACTTCGATATATGAATTTAAGTGATTTTCTATATTTATGTACAATTTTATGCATTTTTATAAGATGTGATATACACATGCATACATTGTTATGATTTTTTGCATCTACGTAAAATAAGTAGTGTCAAATATAATGAATGAATTAGATTTAACAAATCGTAGAAATAGAGCTTGAAATAGATGAGAGTACTGAAGTGAATTGGTACATACGGATGTAGAGGATGCAGACTCTTATATTTTAAAAATATGATATTAAGATATAATATATTCCTATAAGAGACCTTGATCTTTTAAAACAGACAAAAAAATGAAATTAAAAAACTTAAATGTAAATAGTATTAATATTTTAAAAATAAAATATGAATTGAATAATGATAAAACATATTTTTAAAATAATGTATACATGTTGCACAAATATATCATATTAAATATAAATGCAAATTTTGGTAAAAAAAATATAAATGCAACTAGTTTCTGGTTCGGAATCCTAGTGGGTTGATCATGACAATCATCTCCCTATCGTAACACTTATTTTTTTAATTTTTTGAAAATTTTTAATAAATGGTTAATCTCAATATATATTATTTATAAACTAAAATTTGAGACAAAATACAAGTGCATCAAGTTAATTTTTATTTAAATTAACCATCTCATGAAAAAAGTAAAAAAAAAAAAGTAAAAAATTTATTTTAAAACGGGAAGATTGACCTTCGGAATCTGCCCCTAGTTGTATATACTCCAAAATTTCTTAAGCTTTGAGCCTAGAAAAGCAAATATGTATGTTTGTCAAATAGTAAAAAATGTAAATTGAAATTTATTACCTTGAATAATTAATTTACTTTTTAATTATTTCTACATAATTTTATATAATTAATTTACTTTTTAATTATTTATATACAACTAATTTATCTATTTTAACTTTAATCGACTACTTTTCATCACCACTTCGACTGTATTACATATTTTTTTTCAATTTAATAGTAGTTATAAAAAAATTTTTTGATTAAGTACTTTTACAGCTTTCCAAACACCCTGATATGCAATTCAGGAGCACGTGATAAAGAAATGTACATACATTTTTAATTTTTATTAATTATTATTCACATATTGTGCAATTATTTTTATTATTATATTTTTTTGAAAAATATTATGTGAGGCTCTCGTCAGTCGTGACCAAGGTTGACAGCCGTTCCATCGCGACATCTCTGGACAATTCCGAAGGAAAAAACCCAAAATCCAATCCACGACTAGGTGTACGTTGCGTCCTACACACGCAGTATTGCATATGATACGGGTCCATATGACCACTATGCTGCGCATTCGCCCACCAAAAGGCGGCCACGGTTTTTTCGCCGAGAACGAACGAGAGTCCTGATCCACAAGGCCCGTAGCCACCGACCTAACGTGGTCCTGACGCGCTAATCACACCCGTCCACGCGTCCAAGATTTTTCTATAAATATAGGCGCGAAAGGCGAGATTGTAGTATTTTTTCTTTCGCGCGCTGGGGTTGATTATCATGCGTGGTCCGCGACGCTCTCTCTCTTGTAAAACGAGGTTTTGGGAGCATCTTGTTTAATTCATCAGATTGATTGATGTCGGGTTTGGTTTATGACGTTGTTTGCTTGAGCTTTTTTCGTTTGTATTGCTAGATCTATTGCGTTGTTGAGGTTTGGCCTGAGGAAATCAACGATTCTTGATAATGAATTGGGAAGGGGTTTTCTCCCATTCTTGGAGTATTCATCTTTGCGAGTTACTCGACATCTTGGTTTACCAATCAGATAGATTGGTATGGGATTTGGTTTATCATCTTGATTGGTCGAGCTTTTTTGGTTTTTGTTGCAAGATTTATGGCGTTTCTGGGGTTTGGCCCGCGAAAATCAACGATCTTTGATGTTATGTGGTGAAGGGGATTTTTTTTCCCCTCTTGGCCTATCCATGCTTGTAAGTTACGCAGCATCTTGGTTTACTATTAGATTGATTGATGTCGGGTTTGGTATATCATCTTGATTGCTAGAGCTTTTTTGGTTTGTGTTGCAAGATCTCTTGTTGCTCGGGTTTGGCCTGCGGAAATCAACGATCTTTTACCTTGTCTTGAGAAGGGGTTTTTTCTCTTATTCTTGACTTATCCACGAGTTATGCATGGCGGGAGTTGTTTCTCGATTTTCTTAGTCCAATTCTTATGGATCTCAGGGCAACTTTTACGGACCTTCAGGCGGTGAATTCGAGTTCGTTGTAGATCAAGAGAAGTATTGATTAGCGAGCGATCGGTGGTGATCAAGAGAAGTACGGGATCGTCAAGCGATGGGCGAACGTCATTGGTTTTCTGCTTTTTTTGGAGGGGCTATTTCGATTGCTTGATCTTTACAGTTGGCTTTCATGTTGCTGTGGTTTTCGATTGATTTACTGGTTGGTTCTTGTGCTGCAAGATATGTGGGGGATGGCGTTGGATGAGGTTTCTCCAATACGATTCATTCCGCGCGGTGGAAAGGGGGTTTCCATTGAACATTATTTTGTGTTTCGTATATTTTGTGTATCGTATTACTAGTAAGACTGTCTAGACATTCACGAAGGGTCCTGCTTTGAATCTCAGGCCAGTATGCATATTACCAACATGCAAAGGTTGACGAACGACGGGCGTTCATTTTGAAAAGAGGGTTTTCCGTCTTTTGTTTGTCCTTTGGATTCATAAGATTGCAATGTTTTAGTGAGATCTTATATTTGTTTTGGTGTCGTTTTTGGCTCATATGTCGATTGCGTCAGGTGGCTGGTTCAGTTGTTGTGAGATGCATGGAGATAGTTTTGGTGGCCTGCTAAATCCATTCCAATTCCACATTCTCGAGGGTTGTCCTATAATTATTGCTACTTTGCTTATTTTATTCCTTTGAGTTGGTCGCTGGATACAGATGAAGTTCTCAGTTGATTTGGTTTGAATGGCAGGGCACCATTATGAACGTGTTAAAGGTTTGGGTGAGATTTGTCACCACCCTTCTATTTTTCCTATTAAGTTGTAAGGATTTTTTGTTCAAAACTTAAGGTGGAACTTGGCTTTGTTCTGGATAAGCTGTGCTCGTCGTTGATTCATATTCATGTTAACTAGCTAGGCTGCTTGTTCGCGCTGTTTTAATTTCTTCCATTGGTCGGCCTTGTTGTTAGATGTATTAGCAGATGGAATCAACTTTGCTGGACGGGAAAGAAGCAGCAGGTGTTCTTGCTCCTGTGGGAAAACCTGCAACAGCTAATTGTAACGTTGACATTGTTTTGCTATTATATGTATGTTTGTGAATTTCTTGCTGCATCCAGAGTTGATTAAGTACTGCAAGTCACTTGGCGGGGGTTATTCAAAGGTGGTTTTGCTTTCCTTCTATTTTTCTGTACCACTACTCGTTGCACCTATATTGGAGGCTGGCTCCTAAAGGCTAAAATATGTAGTCATATGGTGGGTTGGTGATTTTTATGCAGCAGCATAAATGAATTTTCTTTCCTTTTATTTTTCTGTTCTACTACTTGTTGCACCTCCTAAAGGCTAAAATATGTAGTCATGTGGTGGGTTGGTGATTTTTATGCAGCAGCATAAATGAATGCACTGTGAAGCTCACAGCTGCCAACAACCAAGTTTTTATTATTCTGGAGAAGAATTGGTTATTGGAGTGTTGCTTCAGTGCTTGAGGGGGGTCTTGCTTTTCTTTTATTCTATCCATTTGCATGCTAGTTAATTTGTCTGTCAGATGGGTTGCACAGGAAGAAATCCAAAAAGGTACCCAGTGAGTTTTTTCCCCAACTGGGATCCCTTTGATTTGGGAGTTGCAGAGTTTATTAGGTTTCCAGTGATTTTTTTTCCCTGACTGGATTCCTTTGGTTGGTGGGTTGCAGAGTTTATAAGTGCATGATGTCTTTGTATTTCAGGTTCTCAGTGCTTGCAACATACCATAGAAGCTGATGAACAACTTCGAGGCTCTGCTGACATTTATCTTTTTGCAGACTAATAAATATCTTCGTATTTAGAAGCTGATGTACAAGTTAAGAGGTTCCGCCGACATTTATCACCTTAAACTGATAAATTAAGATTTGTGGATATTTTGGACTTCTAAAATGGTGATCTTGTTGAAATTGTCTGGTTTGAATCTCAGGGGGTAATGCTTAAGCCAACATATGAGATCAACCACTGGAGACATGTTTAATGGTGTGGGGTGTTTTTTTTTTTTTTTGGCTCTATTTCTTTGATTTTTTGTTTGTTTTGATGAACTGTACAATTTTTCACAAGGCCTAAATGTTTTAATTTTCCGGTGGCAGTTGATATGGCTTAATGTGTATGTTGTTGTTGCTTCACTTTGGTTTTATTCTCTTTATTTTTGTTTGATTGGTTTTTTTTGGTTTAATACTTTTTTATGTTTTTTAGTTTTCATTAACATTGTTTTCAGAGGCCGACATTGTGCTTAGTCTCAATTTTGGTTCATTTATTGATTTGGCCTCTGTTGCCTGGTTCCATTGTTGCAATATGCATGGAGATTGGTTTAGATACCAGCAAAACCAACTCATGTTTCAGCTCTTGGGAAGGCTTTCAGTCAATTTTGTTTGAACCTTAGGGCCCACAAGATAACAATGAAGTCAATGGAAGTTACATGTTTTTTCCATAAATTTTTGATGTGCACTTGTTGAACAAGCAAGAATTTTTTCCATATATTTTTGATGTGCACTTGTTGAACCAGCAAAACCAACTCATGTTTCAGCTCTTGGGAAGGCTTTAGAGTGGGATGCTGGATCGTGAACCTCAGTCGATTTTGCATAACAATGAAGTCAATGGAAGTAACATGTTTTTTCCATAAATTTTTGATGTGCACTTGTTGAAGTGTTAAATTAAGCTTTGTCTATGCTACTCGGAAGGCATTGTAGATCCTTCTCAATGGTCTGTTTTGATTCTCAGGTTCCAAGATAAAGCAAAAATGTAGAAATCAGATGCTGTTGACATGTTTAAACAGGGTTTTTCTGTATATCTGTTTCTTCGTCCACCCCTCCTCCCCCCCCAACCACACACACAACAAACAACCCACCCACCCCACCGCCACCAAAAACACCCACAACCAAATTTTTGGTTGTGTAATTGTATATTTCTTCACACAGTGTAGATGTTTTGATTTTCAGGTCTGGTGGTGTATGCGGCTTAACATATCCTGGGTGATTTCCTTATTTTTGCCGTATTTCTTTTCTTACTGTCTATTCTATTTCATTTTGCATTTTTTCCCCCTTTTTGGCATTACGATTGGTTGGAAGGCTGATTTTGTGTTTAGTCTTGATTTTGGCTTACATGTTGGCTTGGCCTCTGTTGATTGGTTCAGTTGTGCAAGTTGTGTGGAGATAGGTCTTGGAGACTAGCTGAATCCACTTCTGTTGTAGATTGGAGGAGGGCAGTTTTCCTTTGTTGTTCCCGTTTATTATTCTTGTATTAGCTTTGGTTGCTGCATTGTAATTCCCAGTTAATATGGTTTGAATCTCAGGTTCTCAGTGTACACATTATGCTACAGAAGTTGATGAACGAGTTAAGAGGTTTCATTGATGTTTATCATTTGATATATTGTATCTATAAATTTATATAGTCTCCTTGTTTGAAACTGATACATTAAGATTTCAAGGCACTTTATACCCTATTGAAATGGCGATCTTTCTTGAATTGTCGGGTTTGAATCTCAGGAAGGCTGATTTTGTGTTTAGTCTTGATTTGGCTTACATGTTGGCTTGGCCTCTTTTTTCTCTTGCAATGTACTATAGGAGTTGATGAGGTTCTACTGACATTTATCATTTGACATCTTGCACCTATAAAGGGTGTGTTTGGTTGAGCTAAAAAAAAAAGTCAACCAAAACTTTTCAATAAAAAAACTTTTCACACTTTGTAAGTTCTTTTGAATTTTTTTTTTTTTTACCTTTTCTTTTTTACTACAAATGACTATAATTTTCAATCATTTTTGCACAACTACTCATACAACTAACAGATATATTTTAACTTTATTCTTTTATACTTCATCGTTACCCTTATTGACAACTTTATCTCAAAAACTTTTCATCTGAAGTTTTACCTTACCAAACACACCGGATGTATACTTGTTTAGAAATGATAAATTAAGTTTTGAAGGCATTTTAGGCCCTGTTCAGATGACGACTCTTCTCAAATTGTCTGGTTTGAATTTCAGGGCGTAATGCAAAGACAGCATGTTGAAATGAACCATTGTGGACATGTTTAATGGTGTTTTTCCGAATATTTCTTTCTTTGAATTTTTTAATTTTTGTTTCTTTATCTTTTGGGTTTGTTGAATTGTGCAATTTTTCACAGAACCCAAATGTTTTCATTTTCAGGTGTGGTGGTTGATATGGCTTAATGAACACTGAGTTATTGCTATTGCTTGTTATTCTTTTTCTTTTTTGTTTTCCATTTTCTTAAGCTTTTTCTTTATCATTACTATTCTTTCAAAGATTGATTTTGTATATTACTTGTTTCATCCTTTACCCATATCTCAGGTGGAACCAATGTGGATTGTGGTAGATTATTGTGAAAATTGGTGAGTGCAGAATTGGTAGCTTGATTCATGACTGCAGTATGTTTTTCTATTCTGCTGGGTGTAAAAAAGTTTCCAAGAAGGTTTTGACTTCTTGAAAAGGCTTGATAATGGTGCAACTCTTGATGTTCTCTCTTACTTGCAAGATGGATCCAAAGATGGGATTTGGTAATGCTAGACCACGTGTGGGTGGGTTGGGGGGGGGGGTGGGGGGGCGTTTGCAACATTTGTAGTTCTAGCAGGGGGTTTCCTTTCAACATTGTCCTTTCTGAAATGCCACAGGAAAAAATGAGCAAGATTTCTTGTATTAACTGTTTATATGCATGTGACATTATTATGGAGGCACTATTCGCCTCTGTATATCTCACGGCTCTATTGATTTTTTTGGCCAGCTGTGTTGGAGGCATACTTCCTGTATCAGTATTGTGGACAGAAGTCTTTTGGGCACCGTTTTTGGTTTAGCCTTGATTGGAAAATGGATAACCTAACAATGCATCTTCACAGACTAGAAACCGAGATCAATTTCCTTTTGGTGCGGAGGGGCTGTAACATTCAAGCATTATATTTTCATGATTTTGTTGGAGTGGAGAAAGTGGCAGGCAATAGGATTTTCTTCCTTCATTCAATACAATGAGCGTCCAATTCCTTTTCCTTCCTGCCGGGGTCTGTAGAGTGGCTCTTGGCTTAAGATGGATGCTACAGAGATGGTATCAGTGTCCATGCCACAATCAGGACAGTAGAATGTCTTATCCATGCCGCAATCACAGCAGTAGAATTTGTCTATCTTGTCTCAATTCATCGGTGGTTCTTTCTCAGATGGTTTTGTTAGCATTTTTTATACGTTTGATTTCTTCTTTTGGTTGGTTTGTGATGCAGTACGCTTCTTCTGTCTTTTGGTTGGTTTGTGACGAGGTACACTTTGTTAGAAAAGTGTTAGGAGACAATGCTTAGGATGGCATTGTTTTTGTTATTATGCCTCTGCCTGACTTGCCTGGAACATAATATGGATATATTGCAGATGTCAGGGGTGCTTTTGTTGGGAGCCAGTCACATTGTAAAGATCTAGAGCTACTGAATTAGCTTTTGATAGGTTGGTCTGGTTCTGCTGGTTGAGGAGTGCTGCTCTATTCTTCCAGGTTGGACATTTTTTTTTCCTGATGGGTTTTCTCTCCTGTGGTGTCTTTTGATTTGGTTGTCTTGATTTGGTCGTGAGATGGGCTTCAGCGGCAATGTGCCAAAGGAATGGACTTCATCTGTAATGAGTAGAGGGACTTGCATGGGCCTTATAATTATTCTAAGAACTGTGTTTCCTGTAATAGTTCAGTAAGCCTTTTAAGGATAGGACTACAAATATTGATTATACCCTGTACTTTTCCCTACTTCAAAGTATTCTTCATTTCCTTTCGTTTGGGTGCAATTGCTGTTCACCAGTTATTCGAAAAATCAACAGTTGGGAGTGTTGGCTGACAAGGGCTTGGCTTTGGTTTAGCCGCCTAGGGGTTTTGTTTCCCTTCAGCAGGTTGAAAATGGTAGTAGTCTTGTATACCCCTTCAAATGGCTTGATGCTGGTGTCTATTTTGATTTCTTCTGTTACAAAATACTTTGAAATATGGATTTAGCAAGGTTTGACTGGCACAAATTCAGCAAAATTCTTTGCTTTTACGGGGGGGGGGGGGGGGGGGTTCCCTTAGCAGTGTTCGTTCAGTGGGCTGAAATCGGCAAGAATCTACCTGAAAACGTGTCTTCAAATTGTCTAGCCTTAATGAGGTGTTTCTTGAGAGTGGCTCACATTCTTTGATTGGGTGGGCTTGTTCACTGTCAAAGTGCTTATCGAATAAGTGCAATGGAATGTGCCCTAACTTAGAAGGGAGACTTTGTTGGGTGATTTAAGATTTCTCCTCTCCCATACCATTGATGTTTGGATTTTCCATGGAAGCATGGCTATGCAAGTTGTGGTAGTTATTTCATTTGATTTCTTTATTGAGGCAGAAATCTTGTGTTCATCTAGTGTCTTAGTCTATGGTCCTGGAATGTTTAATATTCCATTCTACTAATTAATTGAGTGCAGGAGTGATGTACTTGAATTTTTTTTCTTATTTATCCATTCTGGATCTGAGAAAATTTATGATTGCAGAGCTGCCTTTCTGACAGTTTCGCTTGATTCAGTGCTTTAGGAAAATGGTCCTTTTCTTCCATCGGTGGTTAGATATTCTTGGTTGGTGGGCTTCCCCCAATGGCAAATTATCAGTGCACTTACTTTGTTGGAAGATCTCTGGGAGGATGGAAATTTGAACCCTCTTTTTGAGTTCTTGATATTTGGGTCCACATTATTTTTGTTTTGACTGTTATTGAATGTGAAACAGGCTTCAAAATGGCTATTTTTCCATTCTAGATCTGAGGGGGATGCAACTAGATTAAAGGGGATGCAACTAGTACAAAAATTTATGATTGCTGAGCTGCCTTTCTGACAGCTTGGCTTGATTCAGTGGGGTTTAGGAAACTGGTCCTTTTCTTCCATCAGCAGTTGGATATTCTTGGTTGGTGGGCTTTCCCTCAATGGCAAATTATCAGTGCACTTACTTTGTTGGAAGATCTGTGGGAGGATGGAAATTCAAACCCTCTTTTCGAGTTCTTGATATTCCACATAATTTTTTGTTCTGTTATTGAATATAAAACAGGTTTCAAAATGGCTCATTATTGATAATTGGGCGCTGGTGGCTGCTATTGCGATCACCCGTCTCAAATGCTGCGTGGTGCAGGCCAAGTTCAAAATGAAGAAAGAAAGACCTAGTGTTGCATTTGCCAGATGTATTTTCCGACTGATGTTTAGCTAGCAGTCGGCTGCTGGTCGAGGTGTGAAATACGAGGCGGCAAAGACATGGCAGCATTGTTGCCGATTTGATTTGAGCGAACAGGTGGCAGTAGTACTGTAGCCAATTTGGAGTTGTACCAGATGAAGCTGCATCAGTGGCAAGCTGCTGGTAGTGATTTCACAGCGGCCAAACATGCATACTTGTTTTAGCCAAAGAAGATGCATGGAACAAAGTGGCTAATTTTTGCTAGTTAGCTAGTCTGTAAAATATTTGCTTTTAATTAATGAAAACCGAAATCTGTCAATATGTGCGAGCAGGGAGGGTTTTTTTATCTGTGATCTCTCTTTTTTTTTTTTTTTTAAATTTTAAAAAATTTAAATTACTGTTATGTTTGTTTTATTTCTACTAGTGAGCTAGTCTCTAAAATATGTGCGAGTGGGGACAGTTATCAGATTGTTTTCGAAGGCCGAGTTTCTGTTTAGTCTCAATTTTGGCTCGCATACTGATTTGGCCTCTGTCGCAAGAATGCATGGAGATGTGTTTGGATGCTAGCAGATCCTCTTGCAGATAGTGGTTTCTGGATTGAAAATTTCCGTCAATTTAGTTTGACATCAGTTATTTCAAGGTCCGTAGAAGTCATTGAATAAGTTTTGATGACATTTATCACTTGGGGTAAATTGTTCCTATGAATTTTTGGTGGGTCCTTCTGGTAACTCATGTTCCTGTGAATTTTGTGGGTCCTTGCTAGAACTTATCAATTAAGACAGTTTTGAAGACATTAAATCTGTCTACAATACAATGCAGGAAACAACTACCGGCCACCTGTTTAAAGGATTTTGCTAAACATATGTTGTTGTCTTTTTATGGTTTTTTTTTTTGGTTGTTGTTGTTGTTGTTGATATAGTCTTTATATATGGTTGGGTGGTGGATATGGCTATAATGTATACTGGGTTGAGCGATTGGTGGATATTCCAGCGAAGATTGAATACCTTCTGGCCGCATGGAACTTTTTTTAAAAATAAAAAAATTTATGCTTTCCTGCAATCTAAATCATTTTCTTTTTCATACCACTAAAAATAATTTTGTTGGAATTTTGGGAGTGAAATATGTAATCATTGTTTTAAAAAAAAATGTAATTTTTGGAATCATGAGTATATGCTATAGATAGTATAAATTGCTCAAATTGGAAACAGATATTGGTAAAATTAGAGAAAATTAAAGGGGCTAATTGTTTTGTATTTAGCCTTGATCGTGGCTGAGTGGCTTTGCTGCTGCTAAATGTGTGGAGATGGGTTTGGCGACTGGCAGACACTTTAGATCCTCAAATTGTCTGCTTTGTATCCCCGGGCATAATGCACTCTTTAACATGTTGAGGTGAACTGCTTGAGAGGGGTAGTGCTTTTTATTTCTCTTTTCGTTCAAAAATTTTTTTAGTTGGTTTTGTGAATTGTAGTTTCATCCACTGGATTTTTGGTTTACTTCTTATTTTGTTAGTTTTTTATTTTTTGCAGTAACCTTTGCTTGACTTTTTCAGGTTAGCGGCTGATAATTTTTTGCTTTTATTGTTGTCGGCCTGCTTATTTTTCTTGTATTACTGGCCTTGTGGTTCAATGCTGGATTGTAATACTGAGTTGATTTGGTTTGGTCAGAGGACTTAAATAAGATTACCAGTGCCATAGCAGTCAATGGACAAGTTGGGAGGTTTTGCAGTCATAAATAATTTGATATATTGTTCCCATAAATTTATGCAGTATTTTTGTTTGAAACTGATGAATTAAAGACATGTTAGATGCTTCTCAAACGGTATCTAAAGATATTTCAGATACTTCTTAGATAAGTCTGGTTTGAATCTCAACTCTGAGGACATTTCAGATCGTCTGGATCGTTTGGTTTGTATCTCAGTTTGTAATACAAAGTCAACATTTAGAGATTGACTATTGGCAACACGTTTGAAGGGATTTTTCCAAATTTGTTTTTTCTTAATTTTTTTTTGGTTGGTTTTGTTAGGTTGTAATTTTTTTTTTTTTTGATGAAATTGTTAGGTTGTAATTTAGTTCTTTATTTTTACAAGATATGGAAGGGTCTAACTTTCAGGTTGGGGTGGTGGATATGACGTGACTACCGGGTTGCTTTATTTATTAATTTTTTTTTGGGTGTTTTGAAATGTGTTTAGTTTCAATTTTGGCCAACATATTGATTTGGACTGTTTTTGTGAGATGCGTATAGATGGGGTTTGGGGACTAGCCGAATCCTCTTGCAAATTGTGCAATGAAGTTTTCCTATGTTATCATTATACCTATCGTGTTCTGGGTTTTAGTTAAGTCAATATGGGGACTAGTGCGATTTATTTTCAAGGCAGTGCCATCCGAATACAACCTGGTGAAGAGGGGTGTTCATGTGAATACTAGCTGTTTATTTTGCAGATTGCATGAGAAGTTCATCTTCCTGTTTTGGACATGCCAGGAGTTCAGACGCAATCTTAGAAATGCGTCTAAGATCCTTATATGATGCCAATTACCGGGGACTGGTGGAGCTGTTAATGAGAATTTCGGCAAGTGGGAGCCAGTACCCTTGGAGCTGATCATTATGATTTGCCGGAGGTGGTTTTTCTAGAACAAGAGGTAAGTGGACGTACTGACCCCCTGGATGTGCAACAGTGGTGCAGGGATGTAGGTGGATGGAGCATTGATTACCTGAACCAGTACCAACAAGCCTAGCTAATTCAAAACAGGAAGCTGGGAGGATCTCTCAGTGCATGCAGATGGATTTTTCCAAAAGCTGGATGACTCTTGAGGTAGAAAGGCATTGGTGCAGTGATGAGGAATGAGGCAGGCAGATATATTGTTGCAAAAGCTTGGAGAATTGACCGCCCTTGCAGGTGCTCTGTGGATGGAGGCGAAAGCAATTCATATGGGAATCCAGTGGGCAGGAGAAAGGTGTCCCATCCCCTCTTCATTGAATCCGATTCTCTAGTCATGGTCGAATGGGTGACCAATAGGGAATATTCTCTGTCATTGCTAAAGGCTATTGTCGATGATGTCAGAAGGCAGCTACAGCCATCCTTCACACGTAATTAGGAATGGTAAATGGTTTCCCATAAGTAGCAAAAGATGCCCTGTTAATGCAGGAAAGTGTGTGTTTGAGAAGGGGACCCACCCCTGAGCATTGCTGATCTCCTTTGTAAGGATGCTTAAGATGCAATGAATTGATTATGCCTTTTTCAAAAAATAAAGGGTCTAGTGGAATCCGCTCCTGCAAATTGTGCAATGAAGTTTTTCCCTATGTTATCATTCTAGTTATCGTGCTTGTATTATTGCCTTTACAGTTGGATGCTGGATTTTAGTTCAGTCAGTATGGTTGGTGTCTTAGGAATTTTTTTTTAACATACCATAGAAGTTGGATTTTAGTTCAGCCATTATGGTTTGTATCTTAGGGTCTTTAATCTATTAATGTACAAGTTAAGACGTTTGAGCCAACCATTTTTCACAAACGTCTTTGGTCACAAGTGAAAAATCCCCGTCCCTTTGTCCCTCTCCCTCTTTCATGTTGGCATGCCCATCTAGCAAGTCTATTGTGTTCGCCCTGATTTGTAGGACAATCGATGTGGTGGTATGTTCCGCGTGAAGGTGCTGCAATGTTTGTCCTTCACTATTTGTCCCACGAATGCGCTATTGTTGCCCTCTCCCTTTCTTCTATGAAGCTGATGCACGGTTTGGTTTTGCATACAATTGCACAACTGCCCCCCAACAGCGGAATCGCGGATGTGTTAGTGCAGCACTCTTCCTTTCCTCTGGGAAGCAGATTTGATTTTCAGGTAGGGTGTTGGGTATGTTTGGTTCAAAGATGAAGTACGAGTTCAATATGCTATTTGGGGTGCAAATCCCTTCTCCCCTCTTCCCTCTTTTGCATGTGGGATTCCTATCTAGCTAGTCCCTTGTGTTTGCCCTAGTTTGTAGGGCAATCCATGTGGACGCATGTTGTGTATTGTTTCGGTTTTGTCCCTCACGATTTGTCCCATAAATGCGCTATGGTCTCCTCTCTTTCCTTTAGGAAGGGTATTGGTTCCGCATGCAGGTTTAGTCGGTTGCTCATGGTCCGTTGACGATGTCCCATGGATGTTCATTTTAGTACCTTTCCTTCGCGAAAGTGATAGGACGGTTTGGTTTTGCATGAGGGTTCAGTTGGTTGCCCTACGGGCATGGCTGTCAAGCTAGTCCCCAGTGTTTGCCTTGATTTGTGGAGCAATTCATGTGGATATGTGTTGTGTCTGGTGTTGTTTTCTCTCTCACTACGATTTGTCCCGCATGTGCTATTGCAATCCCCTCCCTATCCTTTTGGGTACGCAGATGTGCGTGCCTTTCTAGCTAGTTGCTCATGGTTTATATTTATTAGGTTGCTGTCCCCGTTATGGAGCTTGCGAGTTGGTTCCACAGCTTAATTACAAAGAGCAATGTGTAGGCTTTTACCCAGCTTGTTTCAGGATTTAAGGGGTTTGCTTCTCTTTTGTCATCCCGTTTTGTTAATGGTTTAGATTGCTTTGTAAGTGGGCTCATGAAGGCTTTGCTGTTAGGTGAAATTTAGGTTGGTTTTAGTTCCAAGAAAGAGTAGGCCATGGTCTACTTGGGTTATTTAAATGATTAGTGATTGCGAAATTGGCATCTTGTTAAAACCAACCGAATACATGGTGCAACAAAAGTCAACATGCATAGCCATCGGAAGTGGTCTGTTTGTCATTTTTAATATGTTGATGCTTGATGGAAATCAACTTTATTCATTAATATTTAACGTAACTTGTTTTGTTAGGACTTAGGAGATTAAGTTCAATCTAAGTTTAATAGATGCACGAGTACAATATATATATATATATATA
>JAXCLR010000063.1:50248137-50261202 GCA_035584095.1 Annona squamosa | reverse complement strand
CATGAGCACAATATATATATATATATATATATATATATATATATATATCTATGTATGTATGTATGTATGTATATAATAAGTTTGCTTCTATATAATCAAACTATATAGAAGTGGTTTTATGTAACTTTTTTAATTTTAAGATTTTGATAATTAATGAAAATTCAATCATTTTATCATTTGATATTCTAGATGATTAGATGTTGAAAATGAAAATTTAAAATTAATATTTAATATTGAATTATTTATCATGGTAATTTCATATATTTATAGATTGAAAATTCAATCATTTTATTTTATTTAACATCATTTGATATTCTAGATGATTTAGATGTTGAAAATGAAAATTTAAAATTAATATTTAATATTGAATTATTTATCATGTTAATTTCATATATTTATAGATGGGGCCTATGCATAGTAATATTAGGCATTAGGCAAATGGAAGGGTTTTTAAAATACTATAATTAATGTTAAATATAATATATAAAGATTTTTCATTAAGTCATTAAAAGTGGATGTGGTTATGTAGAAGTGGTGTTTCATAGAAGAATATTTGATTATGTTAAGTATCTACATATGTTTATATATTTTATAATGTAATAATACTTTATAAAATTATTTCTTCACATATTACGGATGTTTTAGTAGTTAGATGTTGGGAATATAGGGTGTATTTGCATATGCTTAAAATTTTAAAATTTTTTACTCTTTATAATTATCTCATTTTTAATTATTTTCATACAATTATCTATACAACTAATCTATGTATTTTAATTTTATTTATTCTTCATCATTATTTATATTATATCTTATTATTTTTTCTCATATAAAAAATTTGTATTTCATTACTTCCAAAATACAACCATAATTTTAAAATAAATATCTATATATGAGGCTTATGCATAATGATAATAAACTACTAGAAGGGTTTCTATGTTAAATGCAAAAGAAAGAGTGAATTTTTCATCAAGTAGCAAGATATTAAAAATGAAAAGAGTTATATAAAAAATTCTAGAGCAACGATTGCAATTACAAAGCACACAAGACCAAAGGGTGCATTTGTAATGATTGGAAAAAAATTTCGAGTTCAATATGGTAAATTGTGAGTCAATACCAAATCATTGATGCCTTGCTTCCTAGTTTAGTGGACCTTCTTAAACATATAGTATTGCTATATTTGTATTAATATTGCTCTACTTATATGTAATCAGATTGCATAGAATTGCACGTAATCTCTTCAAATTTTAAGAAGTTGATGGTTGGTGTAAAAATTTAATTAATTTATTATATTTAATATTATTTTTTAGCTAAGAAGTCAAGTTTCATCCAAAAGCCAATACATACATGGCGTCATTTGCTCAAAAATAGATATATTTATGTATAAATGAAGAAAAATGTTTAGATTTATTGATATATATATACATATATATTGAAATTGTTATATTTTTAGAAAATATTACAAAGATTAAACATCATGGTATTTTTTCAACTAATTACTTTTCAAAATTACGAGTCTGTAAACTAGAATTGTTGTTGCTTTTTTTAAATTTCGAGTTTGTATAAATGCCTTTAAAGTTTGACCAATATTTATATTTGTATTCATTAGTTTGATATATTTGTAAATATGCTTATAAAGTGTACATTCAAATACATAATTTATTTGGCAAGGTTAAGATTGCTTTAAGATGAACAATAATGAAAAAAGGACACCATGACAATGAAATTAAGCCAAGTTGGTCATATTGGTTAAAAAGTTATTTGTTTTCGTGGTGTTTGTTTACTCAAAAAAAAATCTTTAAACTAAATTTTTTTGATCTAAAATGTTTTATTTTTCACGATTATCCTTTTTTGATTATTTCTTTATTTCTTTCTATACAACTATTTTATTTTCAATAATTTTTACCAAATTACCTATACATTTAATTTATCAATTTTAATTCTATTATTTTTACTCTCATCATTATCTTATTATATTATATTATTTTTTCTATTTAAAAAATTCTAAAAAAATATTTAAATTTATTAACATATGCATTAGAATCAGTGTTGTAAAAATTAGATCGGACTAAATCAACTCGCAGTTTGTTCATCTATACCTATTTAGGTGAGATGGGAGAAAACTGCTTGAATCGTGTAAATCGTGATTGAATTGAAAACAAAGGTTAGATGCAGTCCAATCGAGTCAGAAAGAGGAGCTATTAAATAAAAAAGAAAAAATTTCTTCTATGTTCATAATATATATCCATAATTCATTATATATCAATAATATTTCATAATTTTTTTTTATACTTATAACATTTCATCTTAGATTTCTTAAAGATTTATACTATTAATACAAACGTTACTTGTTTGATTGAAAAGGTGATTTTATTTCTTCAAAAATTTTCTAATTAAGACAATTTAACCTTGACATGGCTCAATTGATGATATTAAATTATTAATATCTATTGTGAAATAATTTAAAAGTCATATTAAAGTTGAATTATTTTAATTAGAAAAATTTTAAAAAGTACACTTGTTTTTTTGATGGAATAGATGGTTATATTAACGGTTTGAGTACGATAGAAATTCATAGTTACTAAATATTATGAGTGCATTAAGAATTACGTGCAAATATTATAAGTCTATATAAAAAAAAAAAAACTGTAAAACCTAATCGAATCTCCATTTTTCAATTTCCTCGCGCGGCTCACACCTCCGCACTTAGTTAAACCCACCCTCGCATTCGCCATTTTCGGTCGCCCTGCAGGTTGCCTATTCGTTGTCATCAGCACCGTCTAGGGAGTTGAACTATCCTATTTGCCTGCTAGCCGCCCGTCGGCATCCCTCTCTGTCGGTCCGCCCTCACCAGTAAGGCAATCACCGCGGCCGTCGGTCGCCGATCGTTAGTCGCTCTTCTGCCCTCACGGCCGCACCACCTCCCTATCTCGGAGTCCCTATCTTCACTCTCCAGGCTCCCTGTCATTTTTTTCGAGTGCCTTCTCGGCTTCTCCTTGCCATTTTTTCGATTCCCTTCTCTGGTTCGCCCCGCATGTCTGATTCACTTCTCCATAGCCTACGACGACAACAATTTTTCTTTTAAAAATTAGAACTTTGAAACAGCAGCTCGCAGCTAGTGGCCCGTTGCAGTCTGCCGACCTACTTTGCCCCGCACCCGATGTTGAACTTGCCCCTCGTGCTTGTCATGCCTGAAGTTGATATGCTACCGGCTGCCTTCCCTGCTCGGCCATTCTTCAACTCGACTGACCAACTTCAAGGCTTCAACTTCAAGTGGTCTTGTAAGACTTTACTGCGACGGTAAATTTTTGTTATATTCTTCATTTCCGCCCGATACGGATAGTGCGTAATATCTTCTATAGTCTCCGTTTTATCTGTTTCGTGCATTTTTTTAGTTGTACTATTGTAGTGGGTAGCTTTTGATTACAGTTTATGTTATTCTAATAAAATGTTGTTGATTGAATGATTTATAATTGTAATTTATAAGTTTTCCATTTTAATATTAGATGTAGTTATTTGGAAACCATGTCTGCATCAAACCCAAAAACCACTCTTCTACCCTTATATCTTATTACATATTTCAAGTCAATTAATATAATTAATTTTTAATTAAACATTTCATATTTAAGCTTAGATAATGAAATTTTAAATATTTTCTAATATTTATGTTAATTATTAGAATCTAACATATAAATTCAAGATTTATGAATATATAATTATTAAAAATAATTAGACATTTATGACATCATAAATATCTTATATTGACGTCGGTGGTTTAACCAGTGTTGCTTAACAAGACGAGTCGGTGGTTTAACCAGTGTTGCTTAACAAGACGAATCAGTTCAAACTAGACTAGTTACTTTGTCAATTCGATTATAGAGTTTGGTTTAGACAATATTATTTAAAAGATAATAATATATTAAAGAATCATTAGTCCACGTTGGAATGTTATTTTATATATTATATATTTTTTGAAATAGAATGTTATTTTATATTTTTATATG
Organism: Annona squamosa; assembly: GCA_035584095.1. Taxonomy (NCBI): domain Eukaryota; kingdom Viridiplantae; phylum Streptophyta; class Magnoliopsida; order Magnoliales; family Annonaceae; genus Annona; species Annona squamosa. The sequence continues at coordinate 50,257,201 of JAXCLR010000063.1, read as the reverse complement.
TGGATTATTATTTTATATTGTTTAGATAATTTATCTATGACAGTGAAATATTTGGGATGATATAAATGTTGAATTAATAAACTCAAAATGGAATGCAAATAAAAAATTTTATTAGGTTGATTTGACATTTTTATTAGTTTCGTATGGAGCCTAACCAAAATTTTGATTTGTACAAAATTTAATTTTCTAATTAAATGAGTAATTTCAAAGCATTGGATAGATTCGATTTTAATTTAGGGTTCATCTAATGATCGATGAAAAAACGTGGGAAAATTTTCCAAATTTGAGTAAAGTGTTATATTGTAATAAGAGTGATGATCAGATTTTAGACAAAAATATTTATACGAAAAAATTTTAAAATAATAGAAAGTAGAAAAATAAGATAGAATCATATTAAAAGGTGTGAATGAAGGAATTTGAAATAGACTAACAGAAATCAAAGTAAATGGAGCAGTAAATTGTAGGAGCATGGCTATACTTAATTGTACCCTTAAGAAATTTGGTAATCTCTGAAGTTTTTAATTTAATTTAATTTTGATACACGCGGCCATGCCCATTCTTAGATTTTAAAAACCAAAAAACTAAAATTTTTAAAATTTTATCAAAGTTTACAGAAGATGCAATTTCGTCGGTAGCATGGTAAAAGTACCCCGTAAAAGTGCACCGCATGGCTCTAATGGTGGACAAGTTCTTAGCACCGCTAAATTAAAAATCAAAAGTTAAAATACTTCTTCCTCCTGAGAAGCAAAAACATGCTAGTTTCACATACATTCGACGTAAGTTCTCCGCAAAAGCTCACACAGACAATATTGCAGTGGGATTTGATTTGAGATTGGAGAAGAGAAGAGACCCATTTTGGAAGATCATGATCAACAAATGTTCCAATAATGCACATAATGCTGTTCCATGCACTTCATAAACAGATAAAATTGGCTAATACAAAGTAGAGTTCTTTTTGTTTTCTAAATGATACCCATGAGCTTTCTGCGAAGAGGTGAAAAAGACCAATGGTCCAGCTTTTGACACCATGGCTTCTGACTATCTACTGCAGAAACAAAATTCGGAGCAGCAGTCATATGACGACCTTCAGTTTCCCCTGAAGTTGAGCTTATCAACATCATGGCATATGTGTACCTCTACCTAGTCCAGCAACACTGTGGGCTGCAACTGGTACGCTTTAGTGAAAAACACAGGCCAACAGAGGTATGTTGACATGAGGCTGCTGACAGTGGCAGCACCAATGAGCATGTTCATCACAACTATCTGCAATTGAATTGCTTCCAAGGGCGAAGCACCTCCCATTATAAGACCCGTCATTGCACCTGGAAGAGAGATGAGACCCACAGTCTTTGTATTGTCTAGGACTGGTGAGAGCGCAATAATCAGAGCCCTCTTCACCTGATGCAGGGTTGCCTGCCGAGGCGTTGCACCAAGTGCCAGTGCGGTCTCCACCTATAAAACACGAGAGTTTGATCAGTTAATTGCGTTGGCTTTGTGTAGCAAACTGCATGCTTCTGTTTGTTCTGTGTTGAATTAGCTATTAAGCCATCCAACTCCACACAACTACCAGCCATTAGGGATAGGGTCCCCCATCCTTAGGTCCTGACCCAAGGATTTTTCAATTTTCTCTCATAAGAAATTGATGATTGCCAAGAATACAGAGAGTAGGACACATTCTTCATCGAAAAAAGAAAAAGAAAAAAAGTAGGACACATTTAATGACCAAAACAATCCTATGGACTACCACCTTGTTAGAACAGTGTTTAGACGTTGAGCTAGCTTAACTTAAATATAAAGACACTGTTATTTATGCCACCTTAATGGAGATTATTTAGGATTCACCTACTGTTTAAATTCTGATGTGATCTGATCCAATATTTTCAGCAAGTGGGTAAAAGAGGAACGAACCAAATTCTTTTGAATCTTGATATCTTCTCTGAGCTTTTTCATTGTCACACCTGTTACTGTCATTGCATTACCAACCATCATTCCTGCAACGGGTATGATGTATCGTGGGGTGAAAGGGAAAACATGCAACAAAACAAGCAAGAACAGAGTCACCGATGTTCCAGTCAAGATGGAAGCTCCTGCAACATATTTCCCACGTGGAACATGTTTTGCTCGCTGACCTGCAGTATAGGCAGCCACAGAAACCTGTAAAAGGAGCAAAGGAATGTGCATGAGAATTTTAACAGTTAAAAGTGGCGCAGAAAGCAGTTAAAGCTGACAAATTGGCACAAGGAATCTTCTTAAAGACAGGATTTTTATATTTCCTAGAAATAATGAACGAGCGACTTTTGGAATATTTAGCCACACAAAAGAAATGTGGGTGCCAAAAGCTTAGCTTTAGATGTGTCTATTCAAGCAGAAAAGCTTTGAAAGATGTATCTGCAAATAAATAAATAATAATAAAAATAATTCTATCAAGAATTTCACTTCTTAAATAAACAACAGCTTGGATGAAACTTCCTGCTAAACGTTGCTTATTCAAGGGAAGTCATCTTATTAGCAATGATAGATTTAGTCTCGTCTTGGAAAACAAATTCATATCCAGATCTTTCAATTATTAAATACTTAAGACTTGGATGCGTATCTGTCACTTTAGGCCTGCAACAAGTAACAAAAAGTGAAAGCCCTTTTTCTAATAAGGCTCCTTACTAAACCACTGGAACAAACAAAGAGTGTGTTTGGTTGGAGATAAAACTTTTGATGAAAAGTTTTAGAGGTAGAAGTTGTCAAATTGATAGAAAATGATATGATATAATAGGGGTAATGATGAAAAGTAAAAAGAATAAAATTAAAATAAATAGGTTAGTTGTATGGGTAGTTGTGTAGAAATGATTGAAAAGTAGGGTAGTTTGTATTAAAAAATGTGGAAAAATAATTAAAAAATATAGTAGTTATGGAGAGTGAAAAGTTTTGGGTTGAAAAATTTTAATTGATATATTTTGGCCCCAAACAAACACACTCAAATGCTTTATACATATCCGCACTATTTATTGATGGATCCTGTATGTTATCCATGAGTTGTACTTTAAACACTGATTTACAAGATATGACAAGAGTGATGATTAGGTGCATTTATCAAAACATTGATGCGAACACCTGGGTGGACAGCATTATTTTTTAAGAAAGAAGGAAAAATGACATACACATGATATATGTAAATAGCAGAGCTGTGTGGCATTACTGAAGATGTGGCGGCAACAAGGGCAATGATAAGACCTATTAGATGAATTCCATTCTTCCTTCTCTATGCTACATTAGCAGACAGTGGTGGTGGAGCTTTAGCTCCCATCACAAACAACCCCGCAAATATGTTACGACTTATTTATGTTTCAGGTCCTTCCAGTTCATGGCACAAATACATACACTAGGGACAGAGAAAGGGGGGAATTCTTTCTTTTCCCATAAAATCCAGACATTCTACAGTGCAATCTTCTAGAGATCATGTTAAAAGAAGAAGAAGAAGAAGAGAAATGAATGAAAACATAGCCCAGTCCAAGTGGTCAACAAATGGTGGGTCGCCATAGCTAGGACTCTCAATGCCAAGCTGGGGTTACCTTGAGCGGATGTTTTTATTTGAGCTAGATTTCTTGGGCTGGATTAACTCCATATCAACAGATTCAAACGTCTTACTGGAATTTGCAATATCCTGAAAATTCTATGAATGCAAAACAACTTTTTTTCTTTACCTTTCTACTAGCAAAGGTAAGTGCAGTGATCTTATACAGTGATTCTCAGCATGTCAAAAAGTTAAAACAAAAATAAAAATTCTTCACTGCTGAAAAAAATTATAGTAATGGGATTTCTGAATCCCGCTTATCTATTACGAAAGTGAAAATCTAACCATTGGGACCACCGCATGTTCTCAAAAGATTTATAAAAGAACGCATAGGAAGGAGCAAGAGAGAGACCATAAAAACATAAGCAAGGGCAATCCAGGCTGCGTTTTCCTGATTGAAGATGAACTGAAGAACAAATCCAATAACGGAGAGCTGAAGGAATGCACGGGCAACGGAATAAATCATCTCCCTCTCCAACCCGAGGTTCTGAAAGAAGGAGAGGGCCACAGCCACCAGCACAACAGCTACAGCCGCTGCGGGCTTGATCATTCCCTTCAGGAAATCCATCCAAAACGCCCAAGAATCGTCCATTTCCTCCCCTTGCTGGATCACTCAAATTGAGAAAATCCCAGAAACAGAGAAATGAGTGACAAAAAATGGTCCGACGGGAATATATTCCTACGGAAGATGAAGAGAGAAAGAGACGGAGAGTCGGGTCCTTATGCGCGGCGCTGTCTGGGGAGGGGCGTTGCTGCCTGATTCCAACTCCGGCGGCACGTGGAAATGATACTCCGCTACTGCTATTATAATTTATAATCCAATTTGAGCTGAAAATAAAAGTTGCAGAAATGTCTCAAAAGTGGAGCGATTAAAAAATCCATTTTTTAGAGTACCAATATCGATCTACAGGCTCGTTGACTTTAGTTTATTGGAAGTTTCTGGGTACAGGTGTTGTACTTGCAAGTTGCACCTTCGCGTATTACTCTGGGGTGCACGGATCGTACGTGGATTATACGCTCGACGTGTCATTCTCAAAGAACTTCGGCGCTTTAGCAGAAGGGCGAAGAGCCGGCGGAAGCAGTGAACCGTGATCCAGCCAGTACATTACGCGGGAAGGCTGCATCTTTGCGACCACAGAAAAATCATGAAACATTGTTGATGCAGGGCTAGCGATCTTGCGGCTGAGGGGCGTTTTTGTTTTGTTTTGTTTTTTTTAATGGGTGGGCTCCATCAATAATTTTTTAAATTTATTTCATTTTGTTAATATAGAGTCAAGACTTAGAATCTTTTGAGCATGTTGAGCAACCGGCCGGAATCCTCGCGGCCTGTCATTGGGGACTTCAATAAGGTGGCGAGCCCTACTGAATATATAAGCCAAAGGAACCGTTCTCAAACAGAGTTGAATTTCTTCTGCAACATTTTGGATAGCTGCAACCTGGTGGATCTCGATTTTGTGAGATCGCCTATGACGTTGAGTAATAACCGAAGGGGTTCTCATTGTGTGAAAGCCAGATTGGATAGAGGGTGGCAACGCCAACGCCAACTTGGCTATCACTCTTTTCATATGTGAAAATTTCTTATCTATTTGTGGCCTCTGCAGATCACTGCCCTTTATTGCTGGTTTTGAATACAATGCATTATAAGAGGAAACCACCGAGGGAATTTAGATATGAGCTGTTTTGGACAAGAGACAGAGAGACTCACCATATTGTCCATTATGCTTGGGCTTCACAACCTTGTGGGGATTCAATTTCTCCGGTCTCCCTGAAAAGAAAGATCAAGTCTTGCAGTGTAGAATTATCTAGGTGGAATCGCTTGAGGAGGGGTAATCTAAGGAAAACTATTGAGAAAAAAACAATAGGAACTTGCAAACCTTATGGGCCAGAACCCCAAGGACAAAAGAGATAAAACTATGAAGAGAACTAAAGTCCAAATCAACATTCTCCTAGAAGATGAGGAACATCTATAGAGACAGAGAGCTAAGACCCATTGGTTACACAAAGGGGATAAAAATATGGTTTTTTTTCATCGAATGGTGTCCAATCGCAGAAGGTTTAATTCCGTTGATGCCTTAAGGGATTCTGATGGTCATTGGGTCCGTGATCAAGATAAATTGATGGATATGACTATGACACATTTTTCATCTCTATTTACTTCATTAGGCCCAAATCATTGTGATTGGGTGAATAATCTCATATCCAGAAGAATTATGGATTAGCAAAGGCAATCCTTGATTAGGACCTTAGAATTCGATGAAGTGGCTAAGGTTGTGAAGGTGATGAGCCCAACAAAGGCTTTGGGCCCGGATGGGATGACGGCGGGGTTTTTCCAAAAGCACTGGTAGACGGTGGGTCAGGATGTTTTCTCGTGGTGCAAGAACTTTATGGAACAATCCAACTCGACCCACCAACGTACGCAGATTGAGCAGTTGAACTCCACCACCACCGTCTTGATCCTGAAAATGGTGGGCGCCTAATCTTTGGCTCATTTTCGCCCGATTAGCCTTTGCAATGTCGCCTACAAGATCTTGGCCAAAGTCTTTGCTAACAGACTCAAATTGTGCCTCCCTGAAGTCATTAGTGAACAACAAAGTGCATTTGTCCTAGGCCGGCTTATCTCAGATAATATGTTGGTTGCATATGAAGTTATTCACTCACTCCGACGAAGAAAAGGAGGTATGAAGTAAGAGATGACAATCAAATTAAACATGTCAAAGGTGTATGCCAGGGTTGAGTGGACTTTCTTATAGCAGATTATGGATGCTATAAACTTCGGCCCGGTCTGGATTAGATGGATTATGTGTTGTATCTCAACAGTAAGGTATCGGGTGGATGTGAATGGTTTCAAAGCAAGATACTTCAAACATCAAAGGGGATTAAGGCAAGGAGAACCACTATCCCCTTACCTTTTTCTCTTATGTGCAGAAGGTCTCTCAGCCCTTATATCTAAGGCGGCCATCGGTGGGAGCATTCATGGTATCAAAATAAACCCCAAGGGTCCATCCATCACCCACCTAATTTTTGTGGATGATGCTCTCATCTTTACTCGAGCGGAGAGCCGGGATGTTCAAAACTTCATGACAATTCTTTAACAATACTCGGTGGCATCTGGATAGGTGGTAAATGTTGATAAAACAGTTGTGTTTTTTAGTTCAAATGTCAGGAGCAATCTGAGAAGTGACCTCACCCATCTACTTGGATCTATGGGTCATGACTTTGACCACTATCTGGGGCTTCCTGCATGGCTTGGTAGGTCCAAAAAATGTATGTTCAAAAGACTAAAACAATGCATTTGGAACAAAATTCAAGGATGGAAGGGCAGACTTCTTTTTTTGGGGGGAAAAATAGGTCCTAAACAAAGCAGTCACCTAAGTTATTTCGACCTACACGATGAATATCTTTTTGCTCCTAAAATCATTCTGTAACGAAATCAATGGAATGCTTAGCAGATTTTAGTGGGGCGAATAGGAAAATAAACGTAAAATGAGTTGAGTTGCATGGAGGGATATGTGCACATCAAAGTTATCGGGTGGATTGGGGTTCAGGGAGTTATATTCTTTCAACTATGCTCTCCTAGGCAAACAGGTTTAACGCCTCATTTCGCGAACAAATTTGCTATGCCATCAAGTTCTCAAAGCTAAATACTTTCCGCATGATAATATTTGGAGCCGCAACACAAAATCCTCTGATTTTTTCACCTGGTAGAGTATCTTGAAGGCAAGGGAGATGATCCGAAATGGTTGCAAATGGAGTATTAGTAATGGAAAGCAGGTGCATTTTTTCAAGAAGGTGTGGCTTGATGACCGGCTGATCAAAGCGGGCCCCCTTCCATTGTCGATCCTGGATGATGTGTTGGTTGATCATTTCATAAATTCTGCTGAGCACTCATGGAATATGACAGGATTGTGGCAGTTGTGGGGGAGGCGAGATGACGACAAATTAATCAAGTTCCTCTACCCTAAACAGATGAAGAGGATCAATTGTTCTGGATACACGGACCAAATGACATATATTCTGTGAAATCCGCCTACAAGTTTTTGAGTGTGGCTGTGGACAACCCGTCCAACTCGGGCATTTATAAAGAAATATGGAAGACAAAGCTACCGAGTAAAATTACAATATGTGGATGGAGATTATTAAGAGATGCCCTCTAAACACTGAAAAATTTACTTTTAAGGGGTATTGAAGTGGATCAGTGTTGTTTCTTTTGCAGAATAGAAACGAAGGATGCTACCCACATTTTCACGGGGTGTCAGTACATAAGGGATATTTTTTTTAAACCTATAAGAATTACTAATCCACGGGCAATGGTACAGGATATTTTTAGAATCCTTGTTTCAATTAACAGGCCGGAGAACCTCGCTTTCCTCATCCTCTACTGCTGGCGGGTGTCGTATTTGCGCAACAAGCTCAGGGACGAGAAGGTCCAATCGATTTTTACCAATATTATCGATTGGTGCAAGAACTATCACTTTTCTGCCCATTACGTGTTAAGACAAAGAAATGTTGTTGCTAATTTTTTAGCAGATTTTGTATCTATCTCTTTTTTGGATAACTAGGTTTGGTGAGGTAACCCTTCCCAAATTATTTTGGAAAAAATTTATACAAATAATTTTTTGGTAATAAATTGCTTAGATCTCCTTATCCCTCCCTCCCCTCATAATGCAGGGGAGTGGGGATAGGATATTTCTTTTCATAAAAAAATAAAAAAAATAAAATTTCCATGGTATGTGCACCATGGGTACACGTTTGACACTTGTAATCATCACTATTTTATTAATTTTTAGAAAAAAAATATTAGAAATTTTATAGAAGAAAAATCTAAGCCTAAGGCACACATCTATGAAAAACAAAAAATGAAAATGATATATTCCAGTTGTCGGTGTTGCAGTCGCATAAGACACAGAATAATAATAATACGGGTCTCGGTAGGAATATGATTATATACACCAGGTTGTATTTTAAGATAAAATATAACATTCATTTATTTTATTTATTTTTTCATCAATAAATTTTTAATTGTATAAATTTTATTTATTTATACATCAAGTTTTTTTATTTTATAATATTTTTACATCATATACTAATGAACTGTTATCATTAATTGAGTTCTGTGCAGATTTAATTGTCTCTGTTAGGAAATTTTAAATGAAAAAATTATTTTTCCAATGTGGTAGACAACAATTGTATCGATAGCATGGACATGGGAGGAATTTAAGATAAAAAATTATGAATACATATAAATAAAATATTATGGGTATATAATGAATTATAAGCAAATGTTATGGGCTGGAGAGGATTTTTCTCTTATTAAAAAATGAAAAATAATATTTGGGTTGAAAAAAGTATGATTGTTATAGAGGAAGAAATAAGAGATGGGCGTGTTGTTTGGTCGATTGAAAAAAAAATCTATAAACTTTTTGGGTGTGTTTGTTTGGGATATAAACATGTCAACTAAAACTTTTCAATCTAAAACTTTTCACTCTCCATAACTACTTT
>JAXCLR010000063.1:50223018-50240829 GCA_035584095.1 Annona squamosa | reverse complement strand
AACTAAAACTTTTCAATCTAAAACTTTTCACTCTCCATAATTACTCTATTTTTTAATTATTTATTCACATTTTTCTATACAAATTATCCTAGTTTTCAATCATTTCTACACAAGTACCGTACAACTAATTTATCTATTTTAACTTTATTTTCTTTATTTTTCATCATTATTCTTATTATATCACATCACTTTCTGTTGATTTGACAACTTCTACTCCAGAAACTTTTCATCGAAAGTTTTACCTTTAACCAAACACACCCAAACACACCCGTAGTTTCTTATCCTCAAATATCATTCCTTCGGCCTTATACGCCTCGGCAAACGATTCTAAACTGGAAATAGTGTACTTTTCTGCAGGTAGATTTAATTACAATAGACTTCTCCCAGAAACTACCATTCCGTTTAAAGCTTCCTATGGTCAAGGCTGCAATTGAGGTATCATTGAGAACCCTAAATCATCTCTTCTATAAGTGTCGTGTAACTTGTGTTACCTGCTCGAGGAATGAATTCTTTTAGGGATAGGGATATGCGAATGCTGATTTACCTTCATGTTATGTGTTTGCAGCGTGGAGTATACTTCGAAGTCATGTACTCTAATCTTATTTCTGATGTAAATGCTAGGAAACAAACGATTCCAAGTGCCAAGGTGAGATCATCTTCTTGTCACAAATAACCCACTTTGTAAAACGTCCTCAGAAAATCCTCTTATAGGAATATTTATTCCTTATTTTCTTCAAAAATTGTCATCTACATTGATCAGAATAAAATTGCCTGTGATCGATATTATGGATTTAACTATGAAAACCAAAACTGCATGGAAATGGCTATCCTGCAGTTCCCAAGTGCAACTCTGACCGTTTTCCTGTTTTATTGATTAGCATCTGGCTTTAATTACTTGCCAATTAAGAAACAAAGATATCTTAATGCCACTTGTGTGGATTGGCATCGACTTGGTATTCTAAGCAGACTTGAATTTGCAGCTATTAGTGGATGGGACGAGGGGCAAGAATCTCATTTTCTCAAGTGCTGCCCTTAATGTGATTGAACTTAGAGGGCCGAATGATGTTGCAAATTTGTCATCTTTACTTGGACTCTCTATGGAGCGGGCTAAAGCAACAATATCCAAGAACTGCAGGTCTGCCAGTTTCCAGAGTTGCAGTCATGTTTCTATTCCTAAAAGACACAGGAAAGGATCTGGTGCTAGATGTGCATATCCAAGTTCATTTCAAACACTATCTCACATCATCTGATTCCCTTTTTTGGGTTGGCCATGTTTTTATGATTTTTCAACAGGGTTTGGGTGGTTGGCTGGACTCTAGAAAAGACAAATCATCATAGTCTAATTGGTGCTGCTGTTATCTGTGCTCCATATTTTCAGGGGCATTTTCTGTTATGGCTGGTTTTGAATTGCTTGTCAATTTGTACATGCACATCTTCTTGTCTATAGGAGTTAGAGGAAAATAATACCAGATCCTTTCTCAGAGACAGTGGAACAATGATAAGTGGCAGTTGCATGCTGATGTTATTCTTTCTGATTGACATGCAGGGCTTTAATAACCAATTCATTGAGGAAGAAGCAATATTATAAAGAGGCTATCAGAATAGAAAGAATTCCAGATGCTGAGTCATCAGATTCCAAGGGGCTTTGGTTTGGTGATTGGGGAAGCTGGGATCCCATTTCTAGTGGTGACGGTGACTTGCTATTGGATGATCTTGCGAAGTGCTTCTCTGGTGCTCATGGTGGGCTTCAGAATGCATCTGTTCCTGGAACGCCATCATACTTTACAACAAAAGATCAAAATCATCTGACGTCCAGCAATCCTGGATATTTTCTGCCACTGGATGCTAGCCCATTTTTCTTGGCTTCTTCGTTAACTGGGACATCTTCTAACTCAAATGTAACCTCCAGACACTCAAGGGGAATTGATATAATTTCCACTACAGATGGGTTGCCATCAAATGACACTAAATTAAAGGATCAAATATCTGTGCAAGAAGCTGGTCGGCTAGCAATGAATGATACTGTAACAGTTACTCCAGAAGTCAAGAAATTGGCGATGACTGTTGCTTGCAGTGAAGGTCCTAGAATTTTTGATAGTCTCGAAGGAGTTCCTGTCACAATGGGGATGCTACTGAATGATACCCCCATCAACAATTACATATCAGACAAAGAAAACTCAGGGGTGCTAGATGATCACATGGCACTATCTAGTGATGCCAAGCATTCTGTTTGTTTTGCTGGATATGATGGACACCAGAAAGAAACCAATAAAGGGGAAGCTGATTTAGGTGCAGGTGGGACCCCAATGGATGTTTCAAAACCCAAGGATCATATGCCTTTTGGTCAAAATCTGTTACTATCAGATGAGGGCATGAATTGTATTGTTGCTGCCTCGAGTTTTGATTCTCCCAAGATTTGCAATGAGGATTCCGAAAGGAATCAGGTTGATGTACTTCAAACATGTGATGCATCAACGGATGAAGCTCAGATATCAACAGAAGAACAGGAAAAACTTTTAGTTTCACCAGCATGTGATGCACGAATGGATGATACTTCAACGGCTATGAAGGAGAGGGAACCAGATGATTCAGCTGCATCAGACAATTTGCGTGGTTCAGCTAAGAATGAATCTCAGAAACCCATGGAAGCTAGAGTTCTACTTGGTGATGGCTTTCACTTAGAGAAAGCTTCTGAAGAAATGGCTAAGTCCAAGAAAGGAAACTCGGTGTCACTGGCATATGATAACTCATTAGTGGAGGTTTTGGGTGCAAATGAGCGACAACAGCCAGAGACATTGTTAAAGCATAGAAAGAACGCTTCATGGCACAAGGCTAACCAGGGTATGTACCCAGTCCTACGTACCCTAATATTTTATGTAAGAACCTGTTTGAATCTGTTGAAATGCAGAGAAAATTGAAGAAAAGGTTGTTAAAGCCAACACATCATGGCAGATTACCAAGCCTTTTGCCATAACTGAATCCCACAACATTACAAAATTTACACACACATACCATGATGAAGAGCTGGACAGGAATAATGGAATCCTTCTGTTGTTATTATTCTGTGGCTAGTTGTCATGAAAAAAGTTTACAGCTTTGTAGTTCACTGGACTGGACGTGTTGGCCTGGGTCCAACCAGCACTGCCACTTTCAAGCGAAGACACGCTTTTTTTTTTCAAAAAAAGATTAATACAAATTTGAAAAGTCTTTTGTACCAGTTTTTTGGGTTTGTTTGGCATTTTTGTTTGGAGGTTAGTGCTTAATGAGTTTATGTTTGTGTTTCTAATGTGATTGGTCCAGAATATGTAGTTCCATTGGAGTTATCTGTTTGATGCAATCTTAATTGAAAGAGAGAAGAAAAAAGGCTGTACTAAATGGATTATTTTCTTTTGAGCATTCGTGGTGACTCAACTTCATGCTTCCATCATGATTTTTCCAATTATATTTCATAGAATGCAATGCCATGTGGACATGTTCTATGTCCCACGTTCCCAAAAGTGAGATTATGAATAACTAGTGTTCCGTAGTACTGTCAGTTGACATCTGTCATATTTCGGTGAACTTGAGTATTCTTTGGGGTTTATTTTATTTTATTATTTTTTGTGCAGGAATTGGCAGATCCAAGCCTAGGCTGCAACAAGTTTTTCCTTTCAAGGGCTTGTCAAAGCGGCTGCTTTTCAAGAAGAGAGCCCCGTTGTTGAAAAGGTGAGTAATGAATTTGAATAGTCTTTTGGTGTTGGTCTGCAGGAACGGGCAGGTCCAAGCCATGGTTATATGAATTGTTTGTCAACGGAGAACAGAGTACTTAATTTTGATGCGGCAGAGAGCAAAATATCCCAGGTTGCCCTGAGTTGTAAATTTGAGGCAGCAAACCAGATTATTAACAGTTCCTAAGCACTTATTATTGCTATGTTGTAATCTTATTTTTTGTAGTAGCAGTAATGTGCTGCAGGTTATCAGCCTGAGAAGTTTTGATTTTGAGCAGTTGGGGTCGGTTTGTTCTTGCAATAAATTGGCAACAGATATTCTGCAAGGATTGAAGTTAAAAATTTAGAACCGAAGTTCATTGAAAAAAAAAGAGTAAAATCATTCCATTTGTGCTCATTTAAAGAGCCTCAGTTCAGTTGCACTGTGAGACCAAAATCGCTTTGGAGAGACTGAAGCAAGTAGCACTGGGCAGAAACATGCTCGAGTGTTGAATTCCTCCCGTGACATCTTTTACATGACTAAAATGTTCTTTTCTTCTGTTTTCTGTTTTCTTTTTTCCATGTAATCTTTGTATCGTCATCTTTCATTTTCTCGCCTGCCTCTCCATTGCTGTCTGGGATGCCATACCTGTATGGGCTTGTGGCATGGTGGCGATCTCTCAACGTGTTTGAAGTACCAGACGATTTAATGATTTTACCGTATAAACCTGACAGATCGACAGCAGTTGTCTGAACTGCTGACTCTATATTCAAGTTTATGCTTTCTATGCGTATAATGTGTACAAATTTGTAGACGTTTTCTCAATTAGAGTAGGCCAATGTTGCGCTAGCTATGATGTTGGTGAACCGTAGGCTTGAGTTCAGATTTCGGGTCTATTGGCTTGTTTGGCTCAATTCAGCCCAAACATTTTGACTTACTTGGCTCAATTCTGGGTAGATTTTCGTTGGCTATTCTCAACAAACATAGCGAGGAATTAATTTGATTTAAAAGTACATATAAGTGGGCAACAGTACAAATATAGTTTTAGAAATACAAAATTATTTAAAACCCTTCGCATAGTCCACATAAATTTCTAATTAATTGATTCCCTAAAATGGTGCAAATGGGCCCCGTTTGAGCAGGTTCACCTTTAGCTTAAACTTAACCAGCTCTACACGAACGTTGTCGTTATGGAATAGATTTATATATTATTATGTAAGAAACTACGTACAATTTTCAAATAACTTTCCCACCCCTTAGCTCAAGCTAGTTAATTTTAGGAACTTTCACGTTCTTTCCGTTAATCATCAAGATTTTGAAAATGGAAGAGTTTACGTTGAAAAAGAATTTCAGAAAAGCGAGCCCCTGTATATATTTATGATTTTGGAATATTTATGGCATAGTCATTGATTTTGCAAAGACGGCTTCACTTATAAGCTCTGTTTTCCCGGTAATTGCATATTTATCTCAGAATTATTCATTCGTTAAGTTTGCTTTGGTAAGCTTGCTACTCAAGTAAAGTCGTTTCTACATGAACTCATATATTGGAAGCTATAAGACGAAAAGTACATACAATAATGAGAAAATTTTCAGAAAATGAGAACTTGTTAGGAAAGGAAGAAAAATTTCCATCCAATCATCCTGGGGTGTTTTTCATTTTGGTCCTTTAAAATTTGCATATTTTCTTTTTAGACTTTAGAAGTTTGCCTTATTTGTATTTTAAATCTTAAAGTTCTATATTGTCAAAACAGCCAACTAAAGGTAGTTGGTTGTAAATGAAAAATCTAAAATACTTTTATGACATAGTTGGGTTGACTCAGACTTGTTAACAGTGAGTCAACTCAAATACGTGGATGGGATGATTTTAGCCTGCCTAGTTAAGATAAGTCGACTTAAACTTGGAGATAATATGATTTTTACTGTTACCAAGTTGAGTTGACTCATGAAGGGTAATATTATCATTAAAAAATTATACTACAACTACTAATAAATTTGTTGTTCATTTGTGACTTGCATTAATAGCAAAGTTTAAAATGCAAAAGGACAAACTTATAAGATTTAAAGAACAAATATGCAAAATTCATGAGATAAAAAGCAAATATGCAAAGTTAAGGGACTAAAATGCAAAAAATCCAAGAATCCAATTTGACATGTTAAACTTTGATGGCAAGGGTGTTTTAGCAAATAAAGTTTAGAATGGTAACATTTCTGTAAAATGAATAGTTATATGGTATAAACTATAAGTAGCAAAATTACAAAAAAAAGGAAAAAAAAAAAAAAAGAGAAAAAGAAAAAGAGGTGACAAGTGACATTAATTTTATTTTCAGACGCAAGCGCCGAATTCATTTGCATCCGCACATAAAGAAAGATTAGCAAGGAATGAAAAGTGTCTTCTTCTTCCCAGTTCCAATGGTTTTTCTGCCTTTTTCCATTCCAACATTGGTCAAGTTCACTCGAGGCTGTGGAAGACAAATTTGACTCGCATGATGCTGCCCACTTAAACTTATTATAATCAACAGCTGGGTGGACTGTAGCTGATTTTTCCTTTATTTATAATTTTATGTTCTTGGAAGAATCAAACACTAGCTTTCCCTGCCCTTTTCCTTTATTAAAAAAGTAACCCTCAAAAAGACTCCCAAACCACAAAAGCGACAATCATAGAGTAAAACAAGACAAACTCTTTCACCAAATTTTATGGCAGACAAAAAAAATTCTAAAAAAGAAGTGTTATTTGCACACACCTAATTCGAAGTAAAATGTTTGTGTCTATGCCAACTGTTTTTCAATTTTTACGTGTACACCAATATTTTTGAAAATATTTTGCATATATCCATGCCAACGCCATTAGCCACCACCCAAGGATTGCTAGATACTATCTTAGAGAGAAGAAAAGAATATTTAAATAAAGAATAATTCATGTAAATAAAATTATATTCATATAAATAAATGTATTTTAAAAATAAGAGAAATACAAGAAATTATCAAAAAAGTATTTATTTTATAAATATTCCTCGTATTAAATAAATAAATTTGATGTCTTTCATGTATTTTAAATATTCACCATAAGTACTACTTTAAGATACAAAGATTATTTATTTATATATTCCTCAAATTAAATATATTAATTTGATTTCGATATAATATATTTCTATTAAGTATACTACATATATAATTTTCAAAACATGTTTACGTAATTACAGATCAAAATCAAGTCATAGAGGACGTGCTCACTTGTGAGTTAACTTTTCAAG
The DNA here is from genome assembly GCA_035584095.1 of Annona squamosa. Classification (NCBI taxonomy): domain Eukaryota; kingdom Viridiplantae; phylum Streptophyta; class Magnoliopsida; order Magnoliales; family Annonaceae; genus Annona; species Annona squamosa. The sequence continues at coordinate 50,233,891 of JAXCLR010000063.1, read as the reverse complement.
GGAGTTCAACAGTCATTTGATGAAAGCTAATGGTGTTGGTACGGATACAAAATATTTTCAAAATTATTAGCAGACTTGTAAAAAAAATAAAAAGCAGTTAGTATAGATGTAAAAATTTGACATGTAAGTTGTAACGAATGCAAATAATCCTCAACGAACAAACACATGAAAAGCTTCATTTTAATTAATTATCTCCTTCTGTGTGTTAAAGCTACCTGATACTGAAGCGCTTAATTATTTTACGCCACATCATTGCAAGAGATGGGATCCCTGTGCAAAATGGAACAAATGAAACGCGTCACCCGACAATGGATTGTAGATTAAAAGAAGAAAAGGAATTTTTGTCAAGTTATTGGAATAAAATATAAAAAAAGCACAAGTGATTATATATTCTAAATGCAATGAAAGTTGGTGGGGGCATTGATCATCAGCAACACCGCATGCTCATAAGACTTCAATATTCATATTTGTTGATAGCTAGGGACTAGAAAGCGACTAGCTCTGCCCCCAACACCCCAACCCCCACCGCATGTACGCTAGCTAGAGCTTCACCAAAGTTGGATTCTGCAGTCTCCACACGCGTTGGGGAATTGTGTGGAACTTGCCGTCCCATGAATTCTCTAATCAACTTCAAACTATGATATGTGTTCATTACGAATTCTCTAATCTCTACAATACTGTAACTGGAGAATACATGAATACTTCAAGTTACATGAATACCACTGCCACACATGTTATTAAACACTGCAATATATATATATTGCTATATATATAAAGTAAATTTGGCTATCGGTACGGATGCAAATAATTATTTGGTTGTAAATACTTGACTACTTAAGAATGATAATATATGGTCAAATGTAATCAATTTTTATAAAACTTAACGACTAAATTTTACATTACTTGTAGCATGTATATTTGACTACAAATATGGGATTTTTGCACTATTGCTTATAATTAGATTTGGCCTAATTATTGTTTGGTAACGTGAATAATGAGGAAATGAGAAGTTAAATTTTAAAAAAGTATGAAAGTGACATGAAATAATAGCGTAAAATGAAAATAAATAGAGTAACTATTTGATAAAATAATTAGAATATAAAAGTAAAAATAGAAAAAATAAGATAGTTGGATAAATAATATTTCAAATTGCTTTTTAAAATATGTGTAGGAAGAGATGGAAGTTTGCTTCTCTCTCTACCCATCTTAGCAAATGGTGACTAAATTTTAGGTGCATCGTGTGTTACGACTAAACGTACTTGAGAATTCTAAAAAATGATGAAAATATTTTTGCAAATAAATAAATGTATAAAATGTAAGAAAAATTTTAAGAGAACTTTTTAAGAAAATATTCATCACATTACTTCTTAATGCGAGGAATAATTTTAAAAATAAATTAATTTATATTTCAATAATAACTTTTATTATAGTGTAACAATATTTTGGGTACAACAACTGACAAAAATGCATGTGGGCACTGATGCATCGTGGCAGTAAGTTCTTCTGCATGCCTTCATCATGGGACCCTTTTATTTTATTGTATTTTCCTTTTTGGCTTACTTTATTTAAAGAGTAATAATAAAATGGGCAACTATTTCTACGCCCAAATTAAGAGTACGTCCGTACGTGTATATATTCTCTAATGAAATAATTAGATGCCAGCAACCTTACCTCTTCGTATTTATGTATATCTGCTGCATGCATGATATGCTAGCGGAGCGGAGAGCTTGGAGCTTTAAAATTTTTAATGGGGGCTGCGTACAGTTTCATAATCCGAACGATTTAGATACCAGCACCCCATGCTCGGCCACTAAAGTTTTGATACTCAGTCAAACTTTCTCCTTATCTCTTTCTTATCATGCAATACATATATAGAAAAAAATATACAGTTTTGCTACTCTTGTAGGACAATGCTGTCTGCCCAGTATTTGATTTTCCTTAAATATCATCCATAGTCGGCTGTGCCAACCATGCATGCGAAAGGTAGGAACATATTCTACTTATTATTTACGTGTGGGGATCTACGACCACTTTAGACCAACTTAATTGTCACTCGATTAATATTTACATGCATGTGCATATAACTATATATAAGAATCCATGAAAGGGCATCTGAACATTTAGACCGGTTGGAGCCCCATTTCCGACTGGTAAAAACTATAGATACCCATTAAATTTTTTTTTAATAGTAATAAGCGTATATGATTTATAAGTTAAGTTTTACTATTTTTTAAGATATGTACATATATTTTTTGAATTTTAAACCTACGAGTATTATGGTCATTTTTACAGGTTAAAAATAACTCTGATACCCGCATTTAAAATTTTAAAAATATATACATATATTCAAAAATGACAAAAATTAATTTATGAATTATATATAGATGATCAGATTTATAAAAATTAAAAAACAAAAAATAAGTATTTGGACTGGTTGTAAATGATCATCATGAAAATGACAACTGTTAATTTCAACTTTGATAATTCTTAGAGCTTTTTTTCTTAATTTATTTATGAGCAATGATCCTGTAAAGCCTGACTTCGACAGGATCTCTTATGAAGCCAGTTTCCTCTCCTCTAAAGCTGGCCTAATTTTCCAACAGAAACCTCTCCTCCGCAGGAGCAGGTCATCCGGCTATGTCCACAACCAACCGGATACAACCCCGTCGGCGATAGAATTGCAACATTTGCTCTACAAAAGCTTGAAACTTATATAATTTATTTTGCTAAAATGCAATTATGTGCTTATAGGTTTTATTTTATGAAAAACTTTCAAAAATACTAATGGAAGTCTATTTATATAGATAAAAGTACAGATATATATTTGAAAATATATAGACCATGCCTTCGAAATTTTAATGGACAATCATAAATTTCATAAATAGATGATAGTATACCTCCTGTCCAGTTAAGTTCGGTTGTGTCCTCTTAAACCCCTTCGAATTCCTTTTTTTATTTGTCTTTTTATTTTCCTCCCCTTCTGTAATTTACTTATATATATATGTATGTATTTTCTCCTCTTCTTCTTAATTCTTTTTCTTCACCTCGTCGGGCCTCTTTAATTAGCATCCATTTCCACTTCTTTCTCCTCTTTCAACACCATCTCCCTCAATTATGAACTGGCCAAATGCCTTACAGATCAAAAGTTGGAAGAATCTCCGACAAAAAAATAAAAAAAAATAAAAATTCTGAAGAATCCAATTTTATTTTGTTTATGATATATACATATAGCTTGTGTTGAACCGATCAGTGCACTGTTTCCTTCTCTTTTGACTTGTGCCGAGTACCTTTTAAATAGGATTGCGTTTTCCTCAGCTTCCGTCTTGCCCAATTGGTAATATTGTTTTAATTTTTACGGGGAAGTATACAATTCATTTCAATTATTGTGGAAACATGATTCGGCAAGTGTCTCATAGTCCATGGCTTCGAAGATTCGCAGTTTTGATAATCATCTGAATCTTGTGTCGGCCTCTTTGATACTATTCCCTTTTGAGTTGTTTTTTCAGAGTTTTTTTAATGGGTTCAAGATTTAATTTGCATGCTCAACTTGCATTTGCCTTTGGGAAATTAATGTTGTTTCTTTTTTCAAAGAGTAATTTATATATACTTAATTATCATAATTTTGATAATGATCATAATCTTGCTCTTTAAGAGCATGAAAAGTTCCTGTTTTCTAATTTCAAAATTCCAAAAAAAAAATAGTAAACAGTATCAAAAACTTGTAAAAATTGGCCACATCTTTGTTGGGCCCACGTTCTGATCACCTACGGCTAGACACAATTTGAGGGAGTTACGTCTAGCTTGGAGACCAATTTTATTTATTTAAAATTTTCTTCGCAATCTTGTAGGCCCAATCAAAATTGATCTTACGATTAATTTTTACAAAATTTAGATAATGGTTGGTGTTTATTTTCAAAATTTGAAATTCAAAAAGGCACTACTCATGCGCCATCACATGAAAAGTTCTTTTTTAGGCTTATTTAGCTTCATAGAAAAGTTGTCAAATAATTTTTTTTTAATTTTTTGTAACTATCTTATTTTAATTATTTTTCATATTTTCTTGTACAACTGCTATACTTTTCAATCATTTTTACACAACCGTTTATATAACTGACTTACTATTTTAACTTTATCATTTTTATTTTTCATTATTACCCCAATCATATTACATCATTTTCTCACATTTAAAAAAAATTATAATAAAAACTTTTCATCCCAAAATTTTATCACTTAATCTCAGCATCTTGCGTGTTAAGGCTGGTGTCTCATCTTAGCATTCTTGCCAGTGCTCTGGGTTCAATGTTAGGCATAGGTGATTTCGTCACTTATTTTAGGAGATGTCTGCTGTAGTCCTAATTTGGAAACCGAGTGTTAATGGTTTGAGATCTTTGTTTCTTTATTGATACTTGGAAGATTATAGTTTCTCTTGTTGATATTTGGGAGCTCTGATCTTTTTATGAAAATTTGTAAAAGTTATCTTAGAGCTCGATTGCAATATAAGTTGAGATGTAATGTAAATATACACTAATCAAAATTTTTTTTTATCACTTCCCAATTACTACATAGAATTTATAAAAATTGGCCATGTGGTTAATCTGTATTGGACCACATTTATAGTATAACAAAAACCAAAAAATAAAAAATTGATCGGTAGGTGATGGGGTCCTTTTAGCAACTGTGAATATGTATAATTTTCAGGGATCTCACATTCCCTGCAAAGAAGAAATGATAAATTTTTTTTGAAACTCTATAAAAAAAATGTATACGAGAATACTAAATTGGTAAAATTTGGAATGTAAGTTCAATACACATGGGCTCGTATTAAAAAAGAAAAGATAAAAGTACATGTGATTATTACTTGGCTAATTAACATCGGCTGTAATGGATTATTTATATATACAGAGAGAGAAGAGTGCATCTTTCTAATTCAATATTTAGGGCCTATTTGTTTGAAACGGATTTCAAATTCTAGGAGTATAATATGTTGTATGAAAATCCAATGTCCAAGGGATGATATTTGGCATGTTAATAAGAATTTTTTATTACTGCTTAAATTAGTTTTAATTATTATAACCTATGCATTTGTACCTTATTAACTTAATCACTGACATTATACTTATATCGATGATGTCAATCTTCTTTTCATTTGATTCTACTACTCACATTTTGAAAATCGAAATTTTGGAAGTGTTTAGCCTCTTATCCAAATCACGTTGTCCAGTTGAAATCCTCTGTTATTAGTAAAAATTTTCACTTTTAGAGGAAGCTGCTGATGAATGTTTCCCCCAAAACTCTTGGCGGTAGCGGTTGATTGTGTAACGATGCAGGTCAAACAGGTTTCAGGACTTGAGGTCAAGATTGAATCCGGTACCTGTCATCTAGTATCTGACTTGGAACTTAATCTTAAATTTTGAGTTACCCGTGGGAAGAATCATCAAATAAAACCAGGTTATCTGGAATTCATTTAATTGCAACCATTTTGTATTGGGTGTTGATGGAATTTTTCCTGGTTTTAAATGCTAATGTAGTTGTACACCATGCTGCCCACTAAATGTCGAGTTTGGAATACGAATGTATAAGCATAAAATCGTAATGATCATCTGAAAACAGGCTGCCATATTCTGCCGAGCCGACTTACATGCAAACTTCCAAATTTCAATGATGGAGATTAAAAAGAGATGAAGACTGGTCAAACCCCAGAAAGAAATTAAGAAGCACAATAGGCCAATTTCAACCGAAGTATCAACTAATGCATTGTTTATTCCCCCTAAAAGAGGAATTTGTTGGGGAATCTTTAAATGGAGTGGCATTTGGTTGGCGGTATCAAGATATGATTTAAAATTAGAGTGAGTGAAGTGTCCTAGAAGTCTCTTAGCTAGAGTGAAGTGATGGAAGAGCCTTTTGTGTTGGATAGTAAAGATAGGTTTGAAGGGAATTGGCCACACTTCTAATTAAGTGCTATCCGCTTTGAACAGTTCCAGTTCTTGTGGTTAATGCCCTTATTTCTCCCCAAAAGGCTCCTTTTTAATTGGTTCTTCAAACAAGACAAAATTCACGGCAGCAAACAGACTAACAGATGTTCACTAGAGACAAAACAGAGGACTGCGCCAGCATTTTCTTCGCCTATAAACGATGCATTGGATATTTGAATTGAATAAATTGTTTAAAAGAGGCTAATAGGAAACCAATCTCTCCATTAGATTAGTGCAGAAATGGTTCTCATTAATGTGTAACAAGAAGCAGTAGATCCTGGGCATGCAGGGGAGAACTAGGTGATGAATATGTAGACCTTATGCGGGCGGCAGCTCTATTTGGGTGGATTGAGAAATGAGAATGCCATGGAGTAAAACCCCATCCACCAATTTACTCAAACTAGTCAGCCTGTTGCCTTGGGCTGCTGTGCATCTCCACATGGTGGGGCTGGGACTTATATTGGATTTCTATGGCCTGTCCAATCATGAGGTCTTTTCCTGCTTTCAAAGACTCTTTTCTAAGGGAATGTCAACCTAAGCCTATCGCACTTCTTCCGATAGCGTTTTCATGGACACTGTGCTTAACCACCTCCCACTGGCTGTTGTGTGGGAGATCCGAGGGCCTGTCTATGGATCACGCGTTGGAGCTTGGTCGCGGCCAACTGAGGGAATTGAACCGGGGGAAAAAAAAAAGAGAGGAAAATGATTGAATAAGATAACAACATATCTATGCAAGTGGTCCTCACTAAAACCATAGGCAGCAGTTCAGTTTTTCTGGAGCACAAAATCTTGGTGCCAAGAATAAATCCCAAAACATCTTTTTGAAAGCCAAATCCAGTCACTGCCATGACAGTTATAAATTTTGTTTTATTTTGAAGATATCGAACATACATATCCTTTTTTCTCGTCTGTCATTTTCTCTTTTGCTCTTTTTATTTCTTGGTTGTTTATGTTGGGTCGAGCATGGCTTTGTTTGGCTAGGCAGGCGTTTGGTGTTTAGCACATTGAAGGAGGATTTTGCATCAGTTTAATCTAAAAGCTTTTGAACAACAATGATTTTGGGCATTTATGCGTTTTAAAATCTCATAAAAGCACTCCCCTAAACAAGGCCTAACGATACCAAAACTGCTTGCAATCCACACCATGAACTCGTTGCCTTACAGGGGCATGATACAGGTGAAAGTTTGGGGTGTGAAGCAACAGCAAAATATTTAGGAAAAGGAACAAACAAAAGAATATTCACCAATCCTTTCCATGGTGGTCAAAATACTCCAACTATTGGAACGTAGGGGTCAAAAACAATGAAAGCTTGGTTTAATTTCAGTTAATATTTAATACCAACATATGAGTCTCTGTAGTGGAGTGTTTATCATATCAAATAGCTGTCCAGAACAGTGCCAGCTGACAGCAACATGAATTCAAGTTGAACAAACGACACGAGTAGCATCAAACGTCAGGAAATGAAGTGGACCTTCCAAGGACGCTAACCTGTATTTACATCATGAAATTCCAAACTCTTTAGGTACTAAATCTATCAACTGCTTTTTCTTTTTTCTTTTTTTTTTTAAAAAAAAAAGCAACAAGCAGCCTAACATCTGCTACAACGACATACACCATAGAGTTCAAATCCCTTTTGAAATTGTTTGCGGAGCTTAAGGTATTAGATTCATGGAGATGGCATCGATGAAATGAATCCAAGCCTCGTCATCGTCGTCATCTTCGTCGCCGCCTTGCTGGCTCCATTGGCTCTGCGAGTTCTCCCCTGTCTCTTCGTTCTTCGCAAACCGGCCTCTAATACGCGGTCGGCTGTCCGCTAATGTCTTTCTGCATGCATACTGATTCAAACAAACAAAATAACCATAAGCTTTAGCTAGGAATGATAATCTCTCTCTCTCTAGTATGAAAACTACCTTTATTTTCTTTTGGAAGTTCCTCTGGTTTCTCTTACTCCTGTATCTTTCAATCCTCTCCCTCCTCTCCTCGGGGCTGTAGCGCCCAACTTTTATCGAGCTTTCATGGCTGCAATTCTCATGGGCCAAGGGGCTCTCTGATCTTCGGCTACCTTGCCAACCGTTGATTATCTGTCACACGCAAAAGAAAACAGAGCAAGAGCAACCAAATTCAATATTAGCCTTCAGTAATTTCCAGGGGAGATAAGATCAGGATTGATTTCCTTTTGGAGACAAGCAAATAAATTCCAGTGCATTAAGTTCAGCTCTCCATTCATACCTGCAAGTCACCAGTACTGAACACTCTTCTCATCGATTCGTCGCAAGGTGAAAATGGAGGATGGAATATGTCCCTACGGAGTGTTTGGCTGCTCAAGCTCCGCTGAATTGGAGTAGCAGAGCGTTGGAGGTAGCTGGGGAGGGAAGAAGGTGGGGACGAGCAGCTGTTGTATGCAAGAGGGTCTGATTTAAGGGCCAAGAGGGCTTCTCTTATGGAATCAAATGCGTTGGAAGGGAGCTGCTGATCAGGAAGGAAGGTGGGCGGCGGCATGATGATCGTTGCGGGAGGAGGAGCCATGTCGAAGGGGTGGCAGCTGTTGCTACTGCTGCTGAGGAAGAGATCAGAAGTGGGGTACTCATACATGGCTGTTGGTGTGAGAGAGCACTCGGGAGTGTCTGTTTCTGTGTCTGTGCTTTGTGGGTGTGTCATAGAAACTGAGTTGGGGTGGACGTTTTATGGGGGAGAACAAAAGATGGAGGCTGACGTGGACAATGACGTTTGGGACTTTGGGTGGGGACTGATTCCTAGCGGCGGAGGAGCTATTTAGCTCCATCAATATCTTTGTTTTGTTTATCGTAATAACTTGCTACATTGGTTGGAAGAAAAGGCTGAAAAAGATCCGCAACAGCCACACACACCAAAAAAAAAAAAAAAGAAAGAAAGAAAAGAAAAGAAAAGAAAAGAGAAAAAGAAATTAGATACTAAGTTTAAGGAAGGAAAAGCTAAAAGAAAATAAAAAACTTAATTTTGTTGCCCTTCCTATGCATCTTTGTACTTCAGAATCATGTTCTTCTTCATCAAGTCATATGATGAGGCTCCTAATTATGACTGGTCCAAATCAACCAACTATTGGATTCAATCCTTCCAAAACCAATTGCCAAATTCCAATTTCAAATGAATGAGATTTTGTACTTGCCTTCCTTTCAAAGATAATTTGCGCATGCCACGCAGGCAGAGCTCCAATCATCATTGTTGCTTTTGTGCTTCTCGAGAATAATTGAATTGGAAACAGAACAGCAGTAAAATCTGGAGTCAACTCAACCTCTCTTTACTAGAACTCTTTCCACCTTTTTTTCTCTCTCTTTTTCTTCTTCCACATCCCTCCATCTCTGTGCTAGGCTGTTTTTCAACGGGGAAAGCAGAAATGACTTCTTGTTTGAAAAACCCAGACAATGGTCAGCGCCTACACTAGTTCAAAATCTTTTTCATCACCGAGAGAATTGGGTCTTAGAATCATTTGTTTGTCAATATATTTTCAAGGCTACTATAGATGAGAAATGTGTGTTTCCTATCACAGACATTGCAATGTTCGAAGAGAGGCATCCATGCATAAATGATAATTGTAAGCTTTTTTTTTTTTTATCTGTTATAATTGTAAGTCGTATAGGTAATAGATTGTGCTAGAGTTTTCAGTTAGGCAGGAGATAGAGAGAATCCACCCTAAGCCAGCCACGAGCAATAACAAAGTCAACTTGAATGTATCATATATGTTGCTGGAGTGACTCCACTCCCTGTCAGAATTCAGAAAAGCAATACATCATGAGTGCTGCTGTTTACGATTGATGAAATCCTTAGCAAGATTTTGTTTTGAAAAAAGTGAGAATTTTGAACCACCCTCCCCATCTGGCCTGACTTCCTAATTGGCAAGTTTATTCTAATTTCGTTTCAGTCAGATTTCTTGTGGCCCTGTCTAAGACAAAACCTTTTCCTTCACACTATTTACTGAAGAAAATTGTAGAATAGACGGAGTGATATAGGAGAGTTTTGATGGGGGATTGATTTCGGTTTAGAAACCCAGCTCAATGAATAGATGAGTGTCCGTTTGGTGCAATGTTAACAAAAATGGAGAAAAGATTTACGGAATTTTATTTTATTTTTCAAGTGAGAGAATAATGTAGTATTATAAGGTAGCAATTAAAAGTACAAAATAAAAAAGAAATAGATGGGATATGATAATTTCTCAAGTAAGCTATAAGTAATATGAACATCTTAAATATATGTAAAAGTAAAAGTGGAAAAGTGAAAATGAAAAATATTTAGAAAGATGAAAAAAAATGTTATATGATATAATAATTATGAAGAATAAAAAGAATAAAGTTAAAATAAATAATATAATTATATCGAATCAAGTGAAAAAATGGTTACAAGGCAAAGATAAAAATATGATATTTTAAATTAGATCAAAAAGCTACAAAGGAAAAAGTAAATGATTTTTTAGAGCATATTTGGCAAATAAAAAAACTTTATTTTAAAACTCTTCAATCTCAACTACTACTCTATTTTAAAATTTTAAAATATCTTCTCATATAGTTGTCCTACTTTTCAATCATTTCTATACAACTAATTTATCTATTTTAACTTCATACTCTTTATTCCTTATTATTACCCTTATTATATTATATAATTTTCTACCGATTCAAAAATTTTTATAAGAAAAATTTTCCGTATAAAAGTTTTATCACCTCGTGACCGATGCTACAACATAGAGGCATGCGTGTTGGGCAATGTTGTTAGAACCGAACCGGTGATTGAGCCGGAAAAGTTACTGGTCTGGTTCGAACCGGTCCGACCGGTTAATCAAACCGGTTCAAACCAATGATGTCAGCATGACATAATTATGACGTCATAAATATTTAATTATTTTAATTTAAATTTAAAATAAATATATTGAT
>JAXCLR010000063.1:50187498-50222918 GCA_035584095.1 Annona squamosa | reverse complement strand
TGCGGGAGTGCCGGGAGGCGGGATCCTGCTGGCGCCGGCGAAGAGGAAGATTAACGACCGGAGATGACCGCCGAGGATTGGACCGGGGCAGGCGGGCGCGAGGCAGCGCCGCAGCGCTAGGGTTTCTACTTTCGAAATGGGGAAGAAGACGAAGGCGTCGGGCGGGCAGGCAGGGCACGCGTTCTGTTTTTTTTTAATATATATATTAATTAACTGACCGGTCGAACCCGGTCGAACCGGTAAATACGGTTCGACCGCCGGTTCACCGGTTTGAGCGGTTTCTGGTAATCGAACCGAACCTTACGTTTCAATCATTTTTCCTACCAACTACATACAACAAACCTGTTTATTTCAACTATACTTCTATTATTTTCTATTAATCATACACTTTTCAAAATATGTTCCATTCCATTTCTTATAATTTCTTACAGTACCATAATTTTACAGGTTATCAAAGTTCCCCTTAAAAAAATAACTTCCACATGTGACCATATAATCTGAGATTCGTAGCATCCAAAAGATTCCGAATCCAAAGGATTGAGAGTAAGTGAGGAGTGGGTTCAGTGAATCAATCAATTGCATGATTCAAATTTCAACTAAATCCACCGCCGTCAAAGAATTAAATGCGTAGCAGACACGTGGACTGTCCATCTCTGATCTGATCCCAGCTATTCCTTGCTTGCGTCTTTCGAAATGCATTCATAAGCCATCACAAGAAATTCAAACCCTTTTTGGGTGTGCTTATAACTTAATAAATGGCTTATAAGACGTCTTCTCTTCTTCCACATGAGATGTACTTAACTAGTAATAAGACGACTTTTCGACCATTTGTCTTTTCTGGTCAATTGAATGGACGACTTGAGTGACCATGTGTCGAATTTGACACCATAACAACCTCCTAATGCGCCGCCCAAACCACGAGAACGGAAGTTGCTGGTTGATGAAACTGCAAAGCAGCTCTAACTTTCCACATATTGCCTACTACTCGCTGTTTGTTAACCCTAGAAAAAGCTAACTAGGCCGTGCAGTGACAGCCATGGATGGGCTCAATCCATAGCACTGCCCCACCGATTCAAGCTTCTTTTTAACTCTGCATCTGAGTGAGTGAGTGAGGCGGGCTTTGAAGTTGCTTCCCTCAGGGCTATGCAATTGTAGTTTTCTTTGACCCACGAGTGCCCCACTTTTATAAAGATTCTTGTGATGTGGTGGGGGTCTTGAGAGAACCCAATACAGTTTGCAATCTGAGCCATCCACACGCCTCGAACCGAGATCACGATTCACGAGACGTGCTCACCTAGCCGAGCTTTGCCCCCATTTAAATTGTATTCCTGGATCCTCAACTAATTCCAGATTAACTTTTTCATGTGATGATTTGCTGAAAAGATAGCGACCCGATGCAGCATCAGGTCCACATTCAAGTCACAAATATTACCCACTTAAATGGTGGGCTAGCTTGATTGATTTGGGAGGCAGGAAACAAGGTGGTGGTGCAAAAACCACCAATTGACAGGTTAGATTCCATAGTTACATCCCAAGTTGTTTTCGATAGATACATGTCGGTTCTTTTCAAAAGTGCTTGATCAAGATAAGACAAGTGGATGGGAAAAAAGATATGAATAGAATGAGATGAGCTTTTTAATTACTATTTTTTCTGTTTGGAATACATAAATAATTTTATTTTTTCAATATTTCTTTTGTGGTTAATTTGCAAATATGCTCGTTTGGTTTGATCAAAATTATAAACATATTCACGTAGTTTAGAAATTATAAATAACTCCTACATAGTTTAATCATAATTGCAAATAACTCTCATGCCGTCATAACATCGTTATTGTGTAAGTATATTTACAAAAATATGCAAACTTTACAAGTGTATTTGCAATTTTAAAAATTAGGTGATATATTTAATTTTTGCAAATGAGCCCCATACCATAATGGTACGTTAACCACATCACAACGATGTTAAGATTACTTGCAATTATGTTTAAACTATGTGCATGTTATTTGTAATTTTTGAAATTATGTAAGTATATTTATAATTTTGATCAAACTAAGTAGGTATAATAACAATCACCTTTCTTTTATTATTCTTAATGTAATTTCTCACATTCCAAAATACAACACTACTTTTTTTTTATCCAATCTCCTCATATTATTTTCATCTCATTCTACCATCTTGATCAACTGCTAAATGAACTATGAAGCTATGAGCTATAATTTATTTACAAGAATTTGCAAACATACCTAGGTTTTTTAATCTTAATTATACCTATTTCTTTTTTAAAAATTCAATAAATACATTTACAAATTTTTCGAAATTATAATTATATGAATTCTTCTAACGCTCATGATAATGGGTAATTTAGGAATTTTAGAAAATTTTAATCTCTATCTACATGATGGACAATTTAGGAATTACAGGTTGTGCTTAGGAATGTAAGTTGGAAGTAGGAAAGTGAAAAAAATTTCAGAACTACAAGAGTAATGTGATATAATAGAAATAATGTGAGAATAAATAAGACAGTTGTATAAAAAATAATTGAAGTTTAAAGTTAAAAACAAAAAAAGTAGCATAGTTAAAGGTAGGTAAAATGATTGAAATGCATTGAGAATTGGATTTTTCTTTCTCCCCTTCTTAATTTCCCAAACATCCTTGTGAAAGTGTTCTGGATGTGTCACCTCATTTTGGACCCACTCTAATAATTAAATTAAAATATTTTCCTTCATTTTATTTATTATTTTCTTTAACATAGTATTAAAAATATTTTAATCAAATCCTTAAGCGCGTGATAAATATTTATGATAATGTGTAAATTATGAAAATGCTTATATCCATTCATAAATTCATTAAAATATAATACTAACAATTTATGGAATTAGTCACCCACTTAAAAATTATATTTTAGGTGATTTAGATGTTGGATGATAACAAAAGATGTCATGTTCATCTTTGATTTAGATTAAATTTATTTTAATGATGATAAATGCTTTTAAAAAGATTGGATGAATTAGATTTTGATTCATCATTGAGATAGGCTTAAAATAGGAACAACACACTAAAATCTTAATATTGAAGTATTTTCTTAATTACATAAATTTATTATTATATTTATTTTTAGCTTTATAAGTAAATTCATTGAGAACTTTGTTTCAATGAAATCTTATTTTTATGTAACCTCATCTATTATAGTTAACATTTTTATATTGTTATATTGTAAAGAGTGAAAATTTTTAATAATTGCTAATCAAACCTCAAAAAAAATTATTTTCGAACTAATTGGAAATCATTAACATCAATTTTTTTTATAAAAATATCTTTTTTCTTTTTACCAACACATATAGACCATAATAAGATGGGTCCATTTCATGTATATCATTAATTACACACTTTTTGTGATGTAGAAAAAAAAAAAAGATAAAGCTAGATATACGCAACATTGAATTTTTTGTATTGCGTACAATATTGGAGCATGATCGAGGTGTTCCAAATGATGGAGGGAGCGAATGTTGATGTATCTATGCCACATGGTCGGCCCCAGCCACAGGGCGTGCATGAGTGTTTCATGGGCTAGCTAGCTTTCAACTATCAAGGAAAGGAGTAGTACTAGTCTTTTTCTTTCAGCTTTTTCCCGTCCTTGTGAAGCCTGGGAAGCGAGAACTAATTGGGTCAACCATGGGGAGATTGTCATTGTCGTGCTCTGCAGCCAAATCAAAGGCAGTGTGCCTGTGTACAAAATGTTTAAAAAATAAAAAATGCTCAAACATTAAAATAGATGGGTTCATATATATGCAACTTGGCTTTGACTGGAATAAAGAACAGACCCCACCCACTCACTTCCAACCCAAAATACACACGCCCACACAAAGCGAAAAGGAGAAATATACACAGTAGTAAGCTCAGTGCATGTTCTTACATGGTCAGGAAGTGATAACCATGTGGACACACTTCCAAGTCTAGATTAATTTGGTAGGGTGGACAAAGCACCGACCCTGAGCCTGCCTTTCTGAATTAATTATTTGTGTGTGGATATATATTTAAAAGAGGAAGATGTTGATCATTACCGGAATATAAAAAAATTAGGTGTAGCCATGTGAGGCCTAATCATCCCAATCATTTCTTTGGAGTTAGAGATTATTTGGTGTGGGTTTGACAGAAAATATTATAATAAGATCAAAGGGATTCAGTGGACACCGCGAATTAAAGCTATTACCTGTCGTGGGCTAGAAAGATATACAGTTATTATACAAAATTAAGTACACATACGACATAATTTCGTAACAAAAAGATCACTCCCCTTCTCAACCTTAGACAACTAAATCATAAATGTCCCCGTACCGTGCTCATCTTCACTATCTTGACTGTTAATGACTTGGTTTGGGTGGGAATGTAATGAGGGTGTGGGATAAAAGTGGATTGAGAATAAGAAAAGTTATATAATGATTAAGAAAAGTTTATGAGAGATGAAAAAAAGTAATTTATTATTTTTTGGAATGAGAAAAGCGTCATTCAGAAATGGAAGATTTCATTTTATTTTCATCTCATCTAACTTGTAAGGTGTGTTTGTTCATAGAAAAGTAAAAAATAAAGATGCAAATGTCAACATTCAACTATCCTACTTGTTCTATTTTTACCCTATATTATAATCATCTTCGCATATCTTTATAATCATTTTCTTATATCTTTCCATACAAATTAGCCTATTTATTTTTATTCATTATCATTTTACTCTTATTATATCTATTGCATTTCCATTATCCATTCTACATTCTCCTCTACACAAACACACACCTTTGTAGTCATCAAAATATACATTACCGTAATGACGTACGTAACGATCATCTTTTGAAGAGGCATGCAAACATATACTGCTTAATCAATTATTAACCTAGCTCATTGGAGTTTCTTGGAAATTTCAAGTTTAAAATTTGAATCATTGCCTGCATATGCATACACACGTCTGGGCTAAAAAAAAAAGAAAAAGACGTATTCGAGTACAATAATGTTGAATGTGCTGCCCGACCAAGAAGCAAGTTACACCAATAAAGAACGTAGTTGGGTGACTGTGATATAGAACGTTTTGCAGACGAATTTCTGGAGCAGGCCGAGTTTCATAAACCAAAACAAATGGCCTGTTGGTAATAGGCATGTTTTGAGATTGTTTTTCTGCCGATTTTGTCAAGGTACGAAAGCTTGTAGTAAGGATCCTCATTCTCTTTAGAACTGACGATTAGTATTTTCATTGATTATTTTCCTTATTTAGGAATATTATTAGAGTTGTCCATTACCCTCCTATAATGTAATGTATTTAGGAATATTATTCGAGTTATTTATGCTTAAATTTTTGCAGTATAAGGAGATCCTCATGTATATATTATGCGTTCATTACCTACAAAAGCTCAAAGGCCACCGCAGATGGATGTGAGGATTTAACTAAGGGTGTATTTAGGAAGCAATAAAATTTTGAATGAAATTTTTTGATATAAAAGTTATTAAATTAGTAGAAAATAATTTAATATAATAGAGATAATGATGATGTATAAAAAAATATAGTTAAAATATATTGTTAGTTATATGAATAATTGTGTAGAATTATTAGAAAATAGAATAGTTATATATGAAAATGCAAAGAAATAATTTTAAAATATAATAATTATAAACATGACATTTTCTTGTTATGCCTTAAAAATCTACTTTAATTTGTGGTGCGGCGAAGTGTGTAAGAGGAGATAGACTGACTTGGCTATTGACAACTTAGCCAATTAAAATGATGTGCGTCAAGTCACTTGATCAATCAGAAGGCAATTTTAAAGCAAGCTGCATGCATGTCAACTCATACACAAGTTCCTCTAATGAAGTGATGTCCTTGAGTTGTTTGGAATATTATGAGATGATCATGGACGGCAGCCTCCTGGCCGCGAGCAAACTTTGATTAGATGTTTTGTCCAACTTATAAAAAGTGTCACCAATGCCCCACTTCCACTATAAAGTAAAGGACTTTTAAATACTCGAAAATTCAACTCATGTCGGCTTCTAGCCAATGAATTTTCTTATACTTACAAAAAGCTCCTAATTCGATAGGTAAAAAACGAAACTCTTTATAATGTTGTTGTTAATGGACAGTCACATGGTACATATGCGATGACGTTGTTGCATGTGACAACCCATTAATTAAAAAAAGGCATTATAAGAAATTCCAATGCCATTAATCCAACACCAAGCATCACAAATTTTCATAATCTTTTGTTTTTTAAAGTGTGAAAAACTTTCCAATAAAAAAAAAAAAAAACAGTATGAAAAACTTTTAATGTAAAAAATTTTGAAATGATAAAAAAACAATGTAATATAATAGAGGTAATAATGAAAAGTAAAAAGAATAAGTTAAAATAAGTGAGTTTTTTTATGAAATAAAATAGGTAAGTTATATAGCTAATTATGTAGAAATAATTTAAAAATAAGATAGTAGTTGTATAGAAAAATATAAAAATGATTAAAAATTAGATAATTATGCTTAGTTAAAAGTTTTAGTTTAAAAATTTTTTATGTAAAAAGACATACTTTTAAAAGACTATAAATGCAAATTGAGTTTTGCTCGGTTGGTCACCGCATCTAGAATAGAAACATGGGAGTAGTGGAGTTGGGTTTGAATTATGCTAATGTAATTTTCGAGCCGGTTGTCTCCCGATTATATTTTGGAAGCTTATAGTCTTCTTCTTTGATTTTGTAAGAATTATTTCATGACTTGATTTTAAGATATATTAAGATGTAATGTAAAATACTCCAATAAAAAAATTACTATAATTGCGGCATAAAAGTTCCAATTAATAGGCTTCTCAATTACAGCTATCCTCGAGGCCTTCCATTAGTTATACACCTTTTCCACTAGGGGAACCTTATAGTTTCACTCGAAGTCGAAAGGTTCATGTCTTACTAATTACCTGCTAAATATTCAGGTGCACTTATAACTGGACTGGTCCTCGGCCCTACTTGCCTGTATTTAAAAAAAGGGCAGCCGGCTGAAGATATACATACGAAGCGACCAGTTCAATGTATATTGTTCTCAAGTAATAGTTAAGGCTTTTATTTCAAAAAAAGAAAAAGAAAAAGTAATAGTTAAGACCAGATCACGTCGAATGTGCAAGGGCCTGATCGACTGACATTAGCTGCAATTAACTTAATTAAGATGTGGGGGCATGCATGCACATGCATGTTGAAAGTGGAAATGATCCAACACGGATTAGTATTACATCAGCTGTTACAGTATGTCAACTAATGGAAATGCTGCCTAGCTAGAGCAGCTTTTGATCTGCACTTTATTCCTGCAGGCATCTAAAGTTTGTTCAAGTTGAATCCAGAATCTGGATACCCAAGAGGGCAAGACCCTACTTAGCAATTATATACCATAAGGAAATGGAAACAGCGAACTCCACATGATGATGAACATGACTACTTTCGTGGAATCTAGGAAGATGTTGAGAGTGTCTAATTAATGATATTTCACATCAAAATTCAGTGACCCATGTATATTGCAGGAATAACATCATGAAATCATGGCATTTGGTTCAGCCAAACGCACTTAATAAATTTAGAGATTCGCCCACTTCATGACCTGATGAGTAAATCTGTTGACTGTTCTTGAGATTAGTTAATTTCCGATAATTGGCTGTGATTAACACAATAGTAAACCGGAGGATGTCTCACCAGCATTGCTAGCATATTCTTGAAATGAATATATAGTATTGATTTCTGGGAAGTAATCATATATATGATATGCATGGCCTGCCGCCCACATATTTAATTTAACAGCTTCGATGCTCTTTTTTCCTTTTCAATGACCGACAGCAACTGAAGCTCACGTTTCATCGCTATTTGATCAGACCATGATCCATTCGGTCCTCATTTACAGCACTAGAAATCGTTCTTCAAAATATCCGAATATAGAATTTGTACATCTGCAATATATACGACGCGTATAGTTCAATAAAAAAAAAAGGAATCGATAAATGCAGCCAAGGAATTTGCTTCAGTTAGCATGAAGCATACTGCGTTTGTAATATAATTTACGTAATAAATAGCTGTTTATGCAAACAGATTTACACTGGCATTTACTGCGTGTATTACTTTTATGCGGCCGACAACTGTTCACTACATTTAGATATTATAGGCAACAATTAAGGACATGTTTGTTTTTAACGAAAATTTTTCGGTCTACAACTTTTTACGTTTCATAACTGCTATATTTTAAAATTATTTTTTCACATCTTCCAATACAACTGTTTTATTTCTTAATCATTTTTACACAACTAACTATATAACTAACATATCTATTTTAACTTTATTCTTTTTATATATCGTCATTACTTCAATTACGTCATATCATTTTTATTAATTTAACAACTTTTACATAAAAAAATTTTCATTAAAAAGTTTTACCACTTCCCGAACACAAATTAAATTTATAAAAATTGTTGTGATATTAATTTGTTGCAGTGGTTTTCTTTGGCTTCTCTGTTTTGTTCTGTTTTTGATAATTTTAACCTGCGAGACTATCGACACTAATATGAAAGGTCTAAGGTCTTGGTCATGAAGGGCATTTCACTGCAAATCCATCAAATTAAGCATAGCAATGTTGGTAACGATTGAAGAATTAATGATATTTTTCTTAATAAAAGATGCATGTAGATGGAGGGCAGTGTTCCACAAAACTTCGTCAGGGAATGCCAACAAGTAAAGTTCCAACCGGGCATGATTTTGGCACTATAATCTATTCAATCCAAAGTTAGGTTCATGTCACTCATGATGATGAGTATTTTTCCAAAATGTGTAAAGAGAGAAAAAAAAGACAAGTAGTAAAGCTGGCATGGAAGTGTCCAACATTTTAAAAAGTGGGGCCATCAGGATCTTTATTTTCTCTTTACCTTTGCAATTCATCAATGGCCTGTCATGTGAGTAACTGTAGCAACGACATGATGCTCTTGTGGAATACGCAACACATGCAAAAGAATTCGTGGGGGTACTGGAATGTATCGTTGATAGGTACAGACGTTTGGGCCGTGGGTTGGTCCTAACCAAAGAAAATGAAATCAATCGGTGTTCTGGAGAAGAATATGAGCTAGATGCATCACAGTCCTGTGGAATGTAGCCAGGACGCAGGTATGATCAGATGGAAAAATAATAATGGGTGGAACAGTTAAAAGGAAACAATTAAAATTCAAAAATAAAAGATTAAGTCCAGATATAGTAATTACTAAGAAATTTCAAAAGTTACAATATACCCACCAAGTATGTTAGAAATACAAAATATACTTTAGCCGTCCTGTTAAATTTTGTAAGTGTCAAGATTATCCTAGATTGAAGATTGAGTTAATCTCAAGTATACATAATATGTTTCACCTTAACACAGATCTACTCATTAAGTATGCTAGAAATTAATCACGTTTTGAAGGATTGTCAGCTGTAAGTCTAAATGACCAAAAAACCCATGAAAAATTATAAATGTAAAATATACATGATGTTTGAAATGTCAAAATTTTGTTTTCCAAATTTTGGTAATAATCAAACTAGATGAGCTCCCCACCTTAATCCTTTTTGGTCTACAACGGCAGTAGCCGCCGTGAGCTAGAACGACAATGGCAACTAAAAATGTTAGAATAGATCAAGGTTATCTAGTTTATGGTAGGCGGCGAGACAGTACAAGATTTCAAGGTGGTGATTACATTAGAAATACCGCATTCCTTGCTATTTTAAATATTCATCTCTATAATATCATTGAAAATTTTGGACTTAGCACGGGGTAGTGCTGGTGTTGGAATCCAGTTATTGCCTGCCCATTATTGCTTTCCACTTTGAGGTGCGAAAATAAGAATAAAATTTTTTATTTCAATGTGAGAGTAGTTTTGGCATTTGCAAAAATTTAACCCATCCAATGTTCCTAGCTTAACCGACGGTAGTTAATAGGTTGGATATATTTGTCATTTTTAACATACTTTACGGTCATCTTTGAAACCAAGATCAAATATAATTGGCATATCATGGATTAACCCAATCTTCAGGGGTAACTTTGACACTTACAAAAATTTAATAGACGACTGTTGACAATTTAGCTGTATTTGACAATTCTATCACATTTGGTGGGTATCTCTGTAACTTTTGTAGCTTCTTAATTTTATTTAGAATTAAGGTTAAATGTAATGAGCGTATTTCAAATTCATTCTAAAATAAATGAACTTTTTGTATGATATTATGTGAAACAATTATTTAAAATATAAATAAAAAAATTAATTGAAGGGTCAAAATATCAAATCTCATCAAATTTCAATCTTAAAATATAAATTAAAAAGTTCGTTGAAGGGTCAAAATATCAAATATCATCAAATTAAAACATGGGTAAAAAACAAGTGGGAAAAGTAATTAACTGCGCGCATACTCCACCTCAGCCCGCGATGAGGACTGCACCGGTTACGACTTGGCCCTCATGTACTTTGGGGTTGCGACCGTTTGAATCTTTATCCCATTTTCAAAAGCTTTCAATCTTATTCTATTTTAGGCTTTATCCTATTTTCAAAAAATTTTAATGTTATTCTATTTTAGGCTATGCTGGTTGGAGGCTTATTCTACTCTATTTTTTGGCAAGTTTCAATTTCATATTTAAATTGATTTTCTGAAAATAGTCTACATATTATATTTAAATTATAATTCCACAACAAATCTTACTTGGAAGTTTATAATCGATATAATAACAATATAATTTAAAGTGTATGTATTAAATTTATCAAATAATAGATAAATTAAATAAGTTTCTATATTTAATATATAATTTATATCTTTAAATTATAATATATTTCATAAAAGATGAGACACTTTGCTTCTAGAGAATCTCTCTTATATGCAATCTTTTCATGCTTAATATTTTGATGCTTTATAAAAAATCTTTGCTATTTATTATTTTTAGAATTATTTATATTATTATGAAATTTATTTCGTTTGTACAGTGTCACTTTGCTTAGACCCAATTTACAAACGTATAAATATCAATTTTAATATCTTAATATTTTATGAAAAATTCACATTGTCTATTATGTTTAGCATTATTATATTATTATGAAATTTTTTTTATCTATCTAGTATTATTTTGTTTAGTCTCATGTACAAATATGTAAAATTAACTTAATAAAATAGTTTAATACTAAATATCAATTTTAAGACTGTATTTTCAATATCTAACCCTTCTTAAAAATATCATTACTATATAGATAAATAATTTTACAAGGTATTATTACACTTGAATATATCTGTTAATGGATATGAACATTTTCCATGATTTGCACGTAAATATATATTTTAAATGTGTCTTGTACATGGATTTAATTTGAATGGAATTTTTCTAGCTAAATAAATCAAGTTAAATATAACGAATGAAAGAGCTCTTCATCAAGTACTATGACATAACAAGTGAGAGGAGTTATATAGAATATAAAAGATATTGAATATATATTAATAATTTGAGTCATGATTCAACATTGAAATCTATTCAATATTAATTAAAAATAAATGAATAATTTTATTTAGAATAACCGATAGGTCAACCAACAGCTTCTGGCCGGGTTGTAGTAGCTTATCCCACCGTCACTGGTAACAAGTCATTCCTCCTTGCAGTAGACCATGACAGTTTCAGCATTTCACCCTATGAAATTAGCTAGTCTCGCCCACCATTTGCTGACTTGATGCGACGGTAGTGATGGGAAGAGGTAAAAGATAGAGCTGAGGTTTTTTTAGGTGAAGAACTAGAATTTCAATCAAATAATTGGTTTGAGGCCATTGGTAAAATTAAAAGTCATCTTGTTTTCAGAACAAATATGCGCGTATCTAAAATTCCTTCTCTAATTATGGCTCACTAATTATTCCATTGAAATAGCAGTAAAAGAGATGACTGAATGATTTAACATATATATTATTCCAAGAAAATTGGCTCTTAGGGGTGCCAAAATTTTCCTCTATACTTGTGAATTTATGCAATATTGCATTATGTAGTGAAGTCATTGTAGCTAAGTCACGATAAGTTACTTATAAAGTGCTTCACTAATAATTTTTAATGTTAAAGTTTGGACTTGTAGCAATTAAGTATGAGATTCGCTTCTACATAACTAAGATATATAGAAGCCATTTCATGTAACCTTCTAACTTTAAAATTTTGATATTTAATAGAAAATTTGATTCATTTATTATATTTAATATTATTTGTTTAGTTATGAGACCAAATTTCTTCCAAATATAATATGTGCATAGGTTACGTTTGCTCAAAAATATATACATTTATGTATAAATTAAAAAAAATGCTCGATCCATTCACATATATGTTGGAATACGGTACTATTTTATATAATCATTTATTCATATTGTAATAATATTTTAGATGGTTTAGATGTTAAAAATACTACTTAAAAAATTGATATTTAACATTAAATCATTTTATTATATTGATTTTGCATGTTTGTAGACAATGATATTAAACAAATAAAATGACTTTCATAATGATAAAAGTAATGTTAAACATAATAGATATAGTAGATTTTTCATTAAATAGGTTACATAGAAATGGAATTTCATGGAAACATTTAATGTATTATCTAAAAAGTAATTTCTCCAACATCCAAAATAATATTGACCTTAAAATGTAGATTTTGTAATAATAATTATTTATGTCTCCCTCTAACTAACATATTGCATTAAGAAGTACTAAATATGGCTAAAAATACCAATAAAAAAATATATTGTATGATGTTATTTTTTCGTGCATATACGTTCATGCACACTACCACGACTATCGAACCAATCATTTAAAAATATATTATTTTCGTCCTTGAAAATTAAAAGTAAAACATTTATATCTATATACACCATTTTTTATTTTTACATTTATACTAATAATTTGGACAATATTTTGCATTTATTCCAACATGGATATGATTTCTAGTGTCCCTTCATGATTTCTTTTTAGTATATAATAGTATAAATATATTCAAGACATGTTTGAATACAATAAAAGCTTTTCCATCTAAAATTTTTCATTTTCAATAACTATCCTATTTGTAATCATTTCTTCACATATCGTTATATATTTACTTTATTTTCAATTATTTTTACATCATTACTCATATAACTAGCATATTCATTTTAGTTTTATTTTCTTTACCATAACATTTCATATCATTTTCTGCCAACAAAAACTTTTATGTTAACAACTTTTCATTTATAAATTTTATCACTCAAAACGTCCTAACATAAAACTTATTACATAGTAAAATATATATTAAATAAAAATTATATTATACAGACACTAAATTAATATATCTAATTTGAAAAATATCTCAAAAATATAATTTTTTTATTTAAGTTTTTCTTATAATTTAAAAATTAAAGTTTAATAAAATGTATGTAGGAAATTTACAAAATCTTAAAGGCGTAATGCGAGCAATATTTAAAAATATTTTTAAAATTTTCTTGTATTTTAAAATATATTTTTATATAAATATAACTTTATTTACCTAAATTATTATTTATTTATAACTTATTTTCTTATAGTAATACACATGTTATAGAATACTATAATATGATTATATATACTATGAAATGATTTTTTTAGGGCTCTCTAGTACTTAACAATCGTTAAAGAGGTTGAGGGGGTATCAACATGTACGCAAAATATTTTGAAAAACTATTCGCATAAATTTAAAATACAAAAAAGTTAGAATTGATACACGCAATTTACTTTTGAAGCGGAGTGAATGCAAATCATCGGAAATATATTCTTTAAAATGGCAAGCCCAAATGTATATTTTTTGATGGCTACATGACGGACATCACCAACAAATGGCCTTATTAATTTATAATGGCCTTTCAATAAAAAAATTTGATTTTTGTGAAACCAAAATTTCATTATGAAAGGCGAAAGTTTGGTTGCTAGAGGAAAACTTCTTTGCCAAATATTCGGTGGCATATATCATTATCACATAACAAACACCGAGAAGAATTTTTTTTTATTAATAGTTTATAATTTGTTTAAACAATCAAATCTTGATTTGATTAGAGAATCATTATCATAAAGGAAAATTTTTTTAACTTGCATGTGAACGTGTCACCATAAGAAAGAAATTTTTTTATTACTTATAAAATTGTCATTTTTGGCAAAGAAAAGTTTTCTATATATATATATAATCATCTTAAAATTTTCATATATATATGTGTGTGGAAAAATTTTCCATATATATATATATCTGGTTAGTAAAGAATTTTTTGGGAATTAGAAACTAATTTTCTTGTAGTGACTCCTAATGCTACAAATCATTGTCAATTACGCTTAGTGGCATATAACATAAATTTTAAAAAAAAATTAAAAGAGGTTCGGAGCTTCCCAGCTAAGACATATACATTAGTTAAACATGGCCCTAGCTACTTGGGCAATCATGTTACCAAGGGAGATGAAATGATGGTGCCAAAACACCTTTCGGCTGGAATATTTCTGTAGCAGATATGGAGGCATCGAAGAAGTTGGGAATAGGTTGGAAGGGAAGACCACCATGTTACCATTTCTCATCGAAGAAGGTGGGAGAAAGGGCTGAAAAGGAAAGGGAACACATATCCTATTAAGGGTCTTCCTTCCCCACCCAAAAAGGTTACTTCTTGTGTGATGTTGGTGAGATAAGGAGACGTTCGTAATCGAATTTTGCTTAGCTTTCATTGGTCACCACCCGAATACTTCCTCCACTACAATAAGGGGAACATTTGTTAGGTAATTAATCAGGATGATACATTTATACGTGGATAGTTAGACTTCTATATAATCAGGTTACATTAAAGTTTTAGAATTTTTATATGCAAACACTATAAGGTTGTATTGAAATTGCAGACATATCATTGTTTCTAACATTAAATAAATACATCTATTTAATATAAGAGTTTTTTTTTTTAAAATAAATTAGTTTGTACTATAAAAAGGTTTAAGGTTTGTAGAATCTATATGGGGATATTTTCACAATGAAATCCAATCCAGTCCACCTAATTTATTTAGCTTAGCCCCATCCTTTAAACTTCGTGCAGTAACCTTGCCTACCACGTCTATAGACTTTCTTCCCAGTCTCTCTCTCTCTCTCTTTTTTTGGCCCACAAGCTAGCTAGGGCATTATCAAAACGGTTAAAAGAAAATACTTACAAATTATACATTATTTATTGCGAGTCCCATCAGACCAATGATTGGATATATCACCTAGCTAGCACCAACCAGGCCCTTGTTGCACTAAGTCGCATTTTTAAGGAGAGTGGCAACTTAAAGATGCTGTCATTTTCATATCCCTTGGTAGCTACCTAGCTATATATATACATCTAGCTTTGATTTTGGTGTTGAAATTGAAATTTGGGGAGATCTTTTTGAATAAGATGGGAACACTTGGATGTTATTTTTATCATGGAGGGTCGTGGCTCTTGAGATGGATTATTACATCCACCAGTGTCATTGAGGACTTATAGCTAGATAATATGTAGCTGATTGAGATGTCTGCACACCTCTCTCTTTCTAGTTCAAGGGTGATTGAGGGGCCCCCCTTGAGTTGTTAGACGCTTGACATGCGGTGCACTTACAATGCCCTTTGAACTTCAGGACGTGCTTCTCCACCCACGCCTCAAGGTGCAGAATGTCTGAGACATGGATAAGGTCTTTGAGTATGTGTTTAATGTTTTTTCTTTTGAATAAAGTCCAAATCAGAGTCCTGAATTATAGATACTAATTAAAAACGAGCTGATAGGCTGGTCGAACAAAATAAATGATTTGATATGAAACAGTCGAGAAATATACATTAAATTTTTTTTATAGAAAGAAATATATATTTAACTTCAAGTAAACTGTATATGACGAAATAAAATATTTGAAATACTAGAATGTTTTTTCTTCTATGGTGTATTCAACACTGTAGTGGACTTGTTATCCAAAAAAAGCACTAAGGTCTACTTCTTCCTTACGAAGAATAACTTTTAGGAACTTGTAGATCAATCCTTCGAGCTTGCCAAATTGGCTTTTTTTATTTTTTTTAATTACCCTTAGATGTCTAGAGTAGATGAACTTTTTCACACTTTTTTTAGACAAATAAACTACTTTACAATCACTTATTTATATTTTACATACAACTATTTTGTTGATTTTAACTTTGGTCATTTTATTATGAATTATTACCACTTGATCACGGTTTCCAAAGTTTCTTCTAGACTTTTTTCCCTGTTTTCCCCCAAATGCCAATCACACTTAGTGTTATCTTAAAATATAGTCTCTGTCCTTTCATGTAACTGTACGTTACTAAGACTCTGCTGATCTAGATATGAGCTGCCATAAAATTCCCAAGGAAGGTAAAAAGTGACCACTAAAATTCCTTAATCTTATTATCAAAATCAAGTGAGATATCATCCAAAAACATTATTATATGATTCGAAAATCTAACAAAAAGTTACAAATAAAAAAAATCTATAAAAAGTTCATAAAATGAGTCAGTGAGAGCATTCTTGCATAATTCAAGATTCCAAATGCACATAGCTCTTTACTGCTCTTTTTTGGATTATGTCTGACAAATAACAGACGTGTACTACGGAAAAACAGGAAAAGATCAATAAGATAAGTATCTCAATCTAACTTCAAACTCTGGACATCTACCTCATATATATGTTGTACAGACCTACGCAACCACTTGGCCATCGAAGTGGTAACAAAGCCCTTTATTATTGAAACAAACATTGCACCACACATCAAATGAGTCAATCAAAATATCAGACCTTGGTTTGCATTTAAAAAAAAAAAAAAAACACCAAACCTTGTGAGGTGGTTGAGCCTGGGCTCAGTTCTGTGAGCTGGCCCATTTGTAGCCCAACTCGAAATGAGCTGCGAACTGCGGCGATACTGAAGCACTTCTCCCGCTGCTTCTTCGCCCTCTTTTGCTCGCATAATCCCATTTTCATTTGCTCGTTTCCCTCGAACTTCCTACGGGTAAGAAAAATGCAGGGCCGACTTAAACAGCTCGGTGATGTCCTCCTCCGCAAATCCAACGCGCAGCTGTTGCCTACAGACCATCAACGCCTCCTTCCTTCTCTGAAACGGCTGTCGTTGCTCTCCAGAAGTCTCTCCACTGATGCTGCTCCTCCTTCCGACGCACCAGCTGAGCCTTCTTCGGATCCCTTTCCTCGGATCCCATCCACGGGTTTGAAGCAAGATTTTACTTTCTACTTCTTTTTGAAGAATCTGGAATTTGGTCTTCCTTCTTCAACACCATTTCTTCCTTTCTCAACAATTATTTATCTTTCTTCTTCCATTGCTTTGCTTTTTGCTAGTTGCTCTTTTTTCGAGTTTTTTTTGTTTGGCATGCTTCTCGCATTCATCAGCGCGCCCGAATGAGGTTCTGACTCTCATTCTGTCATGTTGTTGGCCACCTGATTTCATTTGAGTCGCCTAGTGAGGCGCTGAGTCTGTTGCCGGCTGAGCTGGTCGTGGGGTCTTATACACACACGTTGTTTTTCCATTTGATACGGAGCGTTATTGCGTTCGCTGTTTCATACATGAGGGGTCGGCTGATGGGTGTAGGAACTCCGTCTGGCTTGCTTGCATGCGGTTTTCACTGTGTCTGCATTGCTTCTGATACTAGTCTCATGCCCCATCATGTATTTCTGGTGTGATCTAGGTGAGTGCACTGATTTTACTGTGGGATTATACCATTATACAGTAATAAAGGTGTGTTTCCAAACTAACGCAAAAAGATTGTCTAGGCATCTCTTATAAAGTAAGAAAGGAAGAATTAGCAGACATAACCGTGAAAAAATATGAAAATTCTTGAAATAGGTATCAGAATTATCAAGATTTTTAGATATAAAGTGCGTTTGGTTGTTGAACAATATCAATATACATGATATTTGGCTTATTTAAATGCTTACTTGATACAATGCCAAATGGGTTTATCCCATTATAGCATTTCTTGAGGCCGAAAGCAGCTTACTAACAATGGACTTTAAGCTAGTACCACCAAGGAAACTAACCGAGGTTGAACGCAGAGCCCAAAAGTGATTAAGAAGTACTATCTTTGAATCACAGTGCTGCATCAGCAATCTTATGAATTTCTTACATCGTTAAAAGAAAAAAAGAAGTTTAATCGGATTGACTTAGTGTATTACCTTTGGAGGGGAATGATTACAGTTCATTAGAGGAGCATTACATTCCTCATGTGATAATTTAGTGACAAGTTGAATCAGAACTTGAAGGGAAAAAGTTTGGTTGCATTCAATGAATTGAATATAAATAGGGGATTAAATTTGTGATAGATTATCCAGGTATTTTATAGCCTTGTTTCTACTCACTTCAACATTGTTAAATAATGTCCAACCCTTGATATATTAAACTGGAAGGAATAAAAATTTTTCCTATGTTTACAATTAAGTTTAGTAATTCATTTTATCCAAAAAAAAAAAGTTTAGTAATTCATCATGGTATGAGAGAAACACTGTGATCGAAACTTTTGGAAGAAATAAAATTGATGTGCGGGTCATTAAAGTTTTACTAGGCGAAAATTTGGCCTTTTAGCTGGATGGGACAGACTAAATCTGATTATTTGTCAAATTTTATTGTGGATTATAGGGGATCCAAAGCAGAACATTCAAAGAGTTTTTGGTGAACTGTAGGAATTTTTTCTATGTATTTACATATGTAGTTTGTGTGTGCTTCAGTGGAGTTGTTCCTTGATTTCCTGTCATTATATAGATTTTCCCTTTTGCTTTCTGTGGTTAATGTGGATGCTTTTATTATCTAATTGACATTCTTATTATTTTTTCAGGATGTCATTATTATTGATTTCAGGTTCAATTCTCATTGAAATGCATCTTGTTTTCAGGTTTAGTCTATGGTAGGCTGACTGGCACTGGAAAATTTACATTAAAGACTGATATTATCCACTTTTTTGAGGGGTGCGAGTTGTCTATTGAGGATATTAAGGTTGATTACAACAGGATTTATTCTCCATTGGGGATGTACGTTTCCTGTCCTCTTCTTGCATTTGCTTAATTAACATGGATAGGGATGCTTTCACAATGCGTCTGGCCCAAATATATACAATTTTTATTTTCCCCACCTATATCTCCCTCCCTTTGAATTTGGCAACTTTTTAAATTTGTTTGGTATTTCATGTTGATCTTTGAAAACCAAAAAATGGGAATATATTCATGCATCCGCATATGTAGAAAAAGAAATGATTATCTATATATAGGGCTCCGCTTCTATGTAACTGGTTTATATAGAAACAAACCTATGTTACCCCTTTAAAATCGAACATTTTGATCTTTGATGAAAAATCTAATCCATTTATTGTATTTAACATCATTTATTTATCTAGGGGATCAAATTTCATCTCAA
Organism: Annona squamosa; assembly: GCA_035584095.1. NCBI lineage: Eukaryota > Viridiplantae > Streptophyta > Magnoliopsida > Magnoliales > Annonaceae > Annona > Annona squamosa. Next base: position 50,203,491 of record JAXCLR010000063.1, on the reverse strand, counting down.
TCAAGTATATTTATGAGCCAAATTTGTTAGAAAATTTTTATATTCATGTGTAAATTATGAAAAATGCTAAAATATCAATTTTAAAGTAGTATTTTCGACATCTAAACTGTCCAAAATATCATTTCTATATGAATAAATGATTCTATAAAGTATTATTATATTCTAATATATGCGTAAATAGATCAAAGTGTTTTTTATAATTTACACATAACAGAAATATTCAGGTGCAGCGACACTGAAATGTGCCCCACATGATCATAAAATCATAATCTACTCCGCTCCTTATATTTAGAATAATGTATTCTATTACAATATCAATTTTTATCCCAATCAGATATGTATATGGGCTCCATCTGAAAATGGTACAAATTCAACGTAATAAAATAGTTTAATGTCAATAACAACTTTAAAGTTATTTTTTTCAACATGTAAGCCCTTTGCTATAAAATTTATTTATAGATAAGTGATTGTGTAAAGTTTCATTGCTTTTTAATGTTTGTGGGGCTCATTTTTTTATCAAATGTACACCACTACACCGAAACAGCTCCCTACACATAAATATATATATATATATATGAACAGATGTGACCCATAAACATATTTGATTAGGATGGAACTTAGTTTTCTAGATAAACAAATAATGTTAAATATAATGAATGGATTGGATTTTCCATTAAGAATCAAAATCTTAGATTTTAAAAGGGTTACATGGGTCCGCTTCTACGTAACCCGGTTATATAGAAGCGGGACCGATATATATATAGGCCAGATGCATTGCTTCCCATTAGATATTTATTATTGTTTGTAAGCAAATATGCATGAAGAAATGAAGTTCTTGCAATTTTTTACATTGCACTGCCATAGGCCATAAATCGATTTCCATTTTTGAAAAAAATCAAAATAAAATGCTAAAAAAGTTCAAAAAATTGTAAAATTTCGTAAGGAGGAATATATATGTGAGGCCTGTGTATGTATAAAAAGAAATAAAAAATATATTTCTGGGCCAAACCCATTGCTGGCACAATGTGGCCTGCCAGAGTATCAAGCGTTGATAAAATTTATTATTGGTTGTGACTTGTGAGCAAATGTGCACGAAGAAATGAAGGTCTTGCAACTTTTTACATTGCAATACTATACAACATGGGGCTTCCTCTAAATAGTATCAGCTAGCTCCGTCTGTAGCTTTAATCAATTGTAGCTTAATGAAAATGCTAACCAGCATCCATAAAGATATTTTAATTGGTATATGCTCTACAGAGTAGCTCCTAGTGCACGCGATTAAATTTAAGCCCTTTGCCTATGCTCAAATGTTCCACACCTATTAAGAAGATGATGTTGCTTGAAACTTAATGAAAGATATATCTCAGTTTTAGAACAGTTGCGGCACATGCTTCCTTGTTAAAATGTTGGCCTTTGATTATGCTGTCATGTTTTTATTTTTAATTGATTAACTTGCTGTGTCAAATCATCTTGTCCTTTTCTATTCTATATGTCTCGGATGCTTGGGGATCTATTTTGTCTTCGAATATCAATATTTGCATTTACAAACATATCATTTCATCTTGAATTATCAAAGAGCTTGGATAGTAAATGGATTGATACATACTTTCTTGTATTTTATGATAGGTTTCACTACAGTAAGATGTTGATAGTTTGGACCATGATTTGCAAATCTCTTACGAGAGTTTGTTCATTCTCTAGGAACTGTTTTCAAATTTACTAAAATGGCTAAACTGTATAAGTATCTGGAGTCCTTTAGTTGTTTTGCTATCCATGCGTAATGGGTCACTTAGATATCGTCAGTTTTTATTTGGCATTTTTATCATTTTTATTCATCCTTCAAAATGACTGTCTTATATTTAAAGGGGATTTCTATTATTATCATCAATGTGATTGATTCCATTTTATGGCATGCAGGATATTGCAGTTCTCTTCTCATTCAAAATTTGAGAGCGCTACAAGGCTTATCAATAGAAAAGCCCGTCTGTATCGTTTGGAGAAGGTGTTTCTACCTTGCTATAGTTAAGATTTAAACAGTTGGTTTTTCTGTATAGTACATTTCTTGATTGATGGTTTGATTTGCAATAAATCAGGTGGATCGTGGACAATGGGACATTCTAAAATCCTATGACGGAAAAGTTGTAAGTAGCTTTAAACATATAAACTGTTCTCCAATTATGTTCTTTTGATTGATTATTTCTGTATTTTCCTTGTTTTGACTCTGGTTGGAATCTTGATCTTTTTTCTGGTTTAGAGGGCTGAAATTATTCATGCTAGAATAGTGGAAGATAACAAGATAAAATCAGTAAAATTTTAGGAGAACAGAATGATGGATTCATGACAGCTGAGAAAGGGGAAAATTGAAACAAGACAGACAGAAAGAAAATTATTTGTTGGAGATTTGATTATCTATGTCAAGATATCTCTTGAAAGAGTAGATTACCCTGTGTTTGAGACCAACTTCCAATAAACAAAATGGACTTTGTTAGTTTGCAACACTTTCTGTCTCATTTACTATTTAAAGACTTTGGGGAAGGTCATTTCAAATTGTGGTGGTGCTATTGTAAGAAGATTTGATGATTTAAAGTTTTTGAGGATGCAATTCTTAATGGAGATTGGTAATTTAGTACGGCAAGATACATTGCACATAGTTGAAGCCCATTTGAGTGGGATGAGGCTTTAGATGATGACCACAGCAATGATAGTTTAACTTTTGAGCCTGAGATGTAAGATGTGCATAAGAGTAACATTAGTCTATGGGGGTTGTGCTTTTAACTTTGTTAGTGTAATTGGTGAACATTTATAGTGATAACTGTCACTTCGCTGGAGAAATGTTACTTGCCTCTTCAGGGCATGTTGTACTTTAAAGTGAGATGTCATCCGAGATAGTCATGGGCCATTGTTAAGATATGGTTATCCAAACGGGTAAGGTGTCTATTTTGAAACTTTGCAAGCTTCATTTAAGTCAAGGGGCTAATTTGGAAGAGGTTGTTCGATTTCAATACAAAAGTAAAGCCCATTAAGTCAATGTGTGGGACTAGTTTAACTTTCTATATGTTTAGGTTAAGTCTATGTCTTTAGACTATGTTTTTAGACTCTTTCAGAAATATGACACAGTAGGATTTGAGTTTGCTTTTGACTTGTATTTAGACCTTTGACAGAGAGATGCTATATCCACTTTATTCTAAAATGTGAGTAAGATCTTAACCATCACAGGTGATTGATGCACATTGTGTTTCCAAAATATCCATAGCATAGAATGAAATCCCATTCGGCATACTCTGTGTTCAAAATCCTCCCAAACCATGCTGCACTGACACAGAAGCCAAAAACATTAGATACTTGCTGCGACTGCAAACCTTTACGTCAGTGACATTTGTGGTGTACCCACTATCATACATATCTCATCTCAGTGGGATGCACTTGCACTATTTGTCTTTCAGGCGTTATTGCAAGGCTTGCCTCGTGGTGCCACACAAGATGATATAGAGCGCTTCCTGTCTGGCTGTGATTATGATGCTTCCAAAATACAGATATTTTTGAGGTCAGTAGAACTGTTCATCGAAATTCTTTCAGGCAGTTTAATATATGGTTGCACATGACCATCACTAGATGTTGTAATTATGCAGGCCGGCGGCAACACCAGACGGAATAAAGCTTGCACTTGTCCCCTTTCGATCACAGCTAGAGGCAATGAATGCCTATCGCATGAAAAACAAAGGCTTCTGCGTCAATGGATCCATTACCTTGCGCATCCTTCAATAAGCTACCTCTTTTTCCAGGTCAATACTTGGGTGTATGTGCCTAGTTGTGGGTCTTAATGGCTGTTATTCACATGGAAATGCAGAAGTCTGCTTTCTTGTTTTATTTTAAAGGGTTTCTGGCTTTAGTTTTTCATGTTACTACGTGATGTGGAATGTGGATGACATTACTTGCAATTTTGAAAAATCGGATGCTGAGCTTTCGGCTGATAAGCGGTGCTCTTTTTTAGGCTTCAGCTGGGGCTGCTCCTTGCTCTCAGAATTTTTGTTCCAAAATGTCCCTGATCTGGATAATGATGTTTTTGACTTGTTAGAAATTATAATACATAACGACTGCATGAACGGAACTTTGGGTTGATTTTATATGGTGGTTATGGGCTGCTTATAGCAACAAGCTATGGATTCCACCATTCAATGAACAATTACAGCTAATTGGACGTCGGTTATCTACCCTCAAGGATCTGTTTGAAGAAACTTCATACTACAGACTACTTGCGCTACTCCTGTCTAAAGGCAAAGCTTACAAAAACTCTCCACGCCTCTTACGATATACACGCCATTGCCTAACCAGCTGCTTAATTCGAACATCCACTTGCTCGATTTGGCCCGTTGTATCCGATCACAGCGCAACTGCCCAACCTCCTGCATGTGCTCGACCTCGACCCTAATGGGCCCGAATTGTCTACCAAGTTGGCTGCACCTTTCCCTGGGCCTTAAATGATGTGGTAGTGGCTCATCATGACGTCTAACCCCATCGGGCAGACTAATTTCATAAAAATGGTTTATCATTAATTTATTAAATGATATTTCTGATAAATGATTTGATAACTAAATCAAATAAATTATTTGATAGTAATATATAAATGTTGCTCTTATAAAAGAAATAGATATTGCGCATGGAGGAAATGGTTTTGTTCATATCAGGGTGCACAGGAAGTTTTCAGCAGACATGGTTTTGGAAAATGTAAACCATGTGTGTATCGATTGCCTGTTTCTTTATTAGAAATTCGTCAAAAATCCCGTGCGTGATTATCCAAGTGTATCCGGGCAGACCATGCCTTTGATTTAAGAATAGGTGGGCTTCACTCCCAACTCTGTGGTATTCTCGAGAATGCCACTGATCAACGCATGACTGGAGAAAATATCCGACTTCAGCTGGTAGAAACCTTGTGGATAGGCTTCAGGTCAAGTTGTGAAAACACTGATGGGAAGTTTCTTTGATCATGCTTTGAGGTTGAGCTTTTCCCTTTTTCCAAAGTGAGACTAAGGCCCCTGTGTTGCCCTACTCCCATGAAATTAAGTGGTTAATAAAGAATTTCAAATAAAGTCACAGCCTTTTTCTTTTGGCAGATTACAATCCAGAGCACTGAACTTTTCTGTCGAAAAGAATCGATCCAAGCTCATACCTTTACCATTTATCTATAAAGAATAAGAAGACTCTCCCTATCTTTTTTTGTTCTTCTCTATCCTCAGCCGTAGCTGCCATGTAAGGCTCAGGCATTGCCGTAATCATCTTTATAGCTATCAATATGATTCTGCCTTGTGTTGATGTTAGTCTACCCACCAAACAGCACCTGCCTGCAAAACAGGACGACTGTTCCTACTCTATCAAGATTCAGACAACCTGTGAACCGTTTGCTGGAACCTCAGATGCAGTCGGCATTAGAGTTGGCGACCTGGCTGGAAATCTCGCTGTTGTGAAGCATCTGAGGAACCCCCAGCCTGTGTTTGATTAAAAAAAAGGCACAAGGAAGCATGGAACCTTATATGGTGTGTTCGAGAGGCGTGCTGTTGACATGTTTGTGGCGAATGGGACTTGCGTGTCTGGGAATGTATTTTCTCTCTATGTAAAGAAGTTTGGATAGGGTGGGCGAAGGCCAGGCTGGGCGAAGGTGCTTCGGCAACAGAACAACAACAGCAGGATGTTTCCCGTCTCGTATACATTCTACTTTCGAAAATTTGTGCCAGAAAATGTATGGTTTGGATTCAATTACTGTGGCCCAAACAGGGGATCTCAGCCTCGGATTGCATATTAAAGAGGCGGCTGATCGATCTTAAAAATACATGATTGTGTTGGTAGCTGCTTTGAGGGAGTGGCTATGAAGTGTAGTTTTCTTGATTTTGCTCGCCTGACATCCATAGCTTAATGCTATCTATGGTGAATGGTAAAAGTCAGCAGAAACCTATTTTGATTGCGGATATTTGAAAGGAAATAAAAATAGTTCGATGTTAATGATTCTATTATCTAATAGATATATCTGATTTGCTTTCACAAAACAGAGTGGACCCAGCAATCTTCTCCTTAAGTGTTACGTACTCCTAGTATTTTCGATCCAATTACTTCCAAGTTCACTCCAGAGATTCCATGACTCAAATACCTTTCCATAATCACTCATCATGATTGGATTAGCCTCAATAATAAATCAAAAGGAATAAGTATCTTATAAGCAATCCCCAATAGCTATATTAGCCAACAAAATTGCCTTTAGAAGGGAAGACTTGTATGTTGTGAAAAGCCTCGAGTGAGAGGATTCGACAGTATTTCCTTTTTTTTTTTTTTTTTTTTTTTTGTTTTCTTTTTAGCATCTTTGCTTTGGGGTCTGGCAAGAAATATGGGAAAGAAGTTGCTGTGAATATATAGTAGAGGGGGAACCCAGGTTGAAATAGGAGGGGGATTTTGTGTGGGCGGTTGTTTGATGTTGAGAGGAAGAAACATGAACGTGAGAACTGGTGCCATGATCCTATTTTGGGCAGTTTATCTTTTCTCAGAGTTGTTACGGTTCAGCAGGGGAGAAGGTCCAGTGATAGAAAAGGAGGTACATATATCTGATCAAGCTACCAATAGGCTGCCTCCAAGTTCCTGTTTTTTCTACTTATATGCCTTGCTCATCAATAGAGCATGCAATGATAGGAAAGGTCCACATCTTACAATGGAAAACACTCTTTCCCACATGATTCGGATGGCCTAAGATAGCTTTTGTAATGGATTTCAACCAAACTAATCGGAAGTACTGTCCATTTTGGATCTAGAGTTTAAAACTTGTTCAGTTTTATTGCTTCTGGGCCAAATGAGGTAAGCTGTCCAACATGGAAATGTTAGTATTTTTTGTGCTGGAGAGCTGAGCCAAACAAGGGTATAATTTCTAATTATTTATTTCATTTGCGGTTTCTTTTACCCATAGACTATGGAAGCACCATTTATGGTTGCTTTGCTTCTCACATCTCCTCTGTGAATTAAACTTGCAGACCTGCAGCTACGAAGTGTTGATAGAAACCACATGCACCAAAGGAGCTGGGACGTCAGACCACATTAGCCTTCGGTTCGGCTCCTCCAATTCAAGCGACATTTTAGTGCACCATCTCAACACCAAGCATCACAGGAGCGTGGACAGTGACAATACAACCGTCCTCGACGACGTTCCTCGTCGGCCTTTCCGTCCATGCACCGTCGATCAATTCCACGTGACTGGTCCATGCGTCCGATCTCAAGTGTGCTACCTTTACCTCAAGCACAGAGGTAAGGATGACTGGCGGCCTGGCGTAGCTCAGGTGCTCGTGCGGGCGGCGGGCGGATACTCATCGCAGACCTTCTATTTCCGGCGTTATCTACCTCGTAACGTGTGGCATGGATCCAGCTCGTGTGATGCTGAGTTCACTCCATTTGGAATCAAGCACCCGAGGATGGTGTTTGATGCCGAACACAAGATAGTGACCACAGTCTTGTTTTAAAGCCAGTGACAAACACATAACTAGCATGTCTTTATAATAATGTGTTTTTTGATCTTTTGGGAATTAATTAAAGCTAGTTATAAAGTGTATTTAGAATATTTTAATTTTTAGTCGTTGGTGTATAATAAATGTGGTAGTCTATTTGGACCACAGTCAGCTTTAGGCAATTAGGTAGAAGGTTGCGACATTTTATAGAAGGTTGAACTTTTTTTTCCAAATAAAATTGTAATCCTCAGCACCATTTGTTATTACTAAATATCTAATAATCCAACTAGTAAACTCTCTGTGATACTAAACTTGTCACTACATTGTCGATTCATACTATAATATTGTTATAATTAAGTCGTTGGAAGTCAATTACAAAAGGATTTACGATCTTTTTTTTTTTTTTTTTTTTTTTTGAATTGATACTAACAATTTTTCACTAAAAAGTTCTTTGTTGAAACATTCATTATACTATTGTCGCTAAAGATAATCTTTAGCAACAATAATTACCTATATTAGTAAATAGTATTTTTATATTGATTAGCGCCACTAAAAGTATGTTCCAAATGTTAATTTTTTTGTAGTGTGTCATCAATAACACTTAAACCTTCGACCGCTTCTTAAATTGATTTTCGAACCACGCCACCCTACATTATTTACAACCAAACTAACTGATGATGATGACGACGTAGACGTCGTTGCAGAAGTCCTTCTTGTACTAGCCTTGCTTTCATGTTTCCCTAGCTTGTGTTTGCTTATACATGTAATTGCAACAAAAATAATAACTACATTTAAGGTTTTTTTTTCTGTTTATTAGAGTCGAATGTATTTTAGGAAAGTTTTCACATTCACCCAAGAGTTTGAAAACAGCTTATTTAAGTAACTTTTGAATTCTGGGATGCCCATGGAAGTGGTAATAGAATATCTTGGCGAAAGCTTTTAAAGATTGCTTTGGTTTCCTTTGAAGAGAAGGCAAGCAAAGGATGCCCATCAGCGTTTTGCCGTTTTCCGGTTTGCAGTCTAGCCCAGTTATGAATTTTCATGTAAATCATATAGCTACTAGCCGAGTGCCCTGTGAATCCTCGATTCGAAATCTCATGAGGCATATGATATATTCATTGAGATAGAGTAAAATAAGGGCTAAATTCAAGAAGTTTAAATGAAATAAAGGAATAGGATGAGAATATACTGACGTGTATTAAAAATGTAAAAAAATTATATTGATAATTGAAAAATCTGTTTTAAAATGAAAATGTACATTTCATTGAAGTATCCGAGATCTTTTGGCCTACCCCCTAAATAGATGTGAATTAGGAGTGAAATAATTAATTATGAATTAAATCAATGTGCCTATAAGGGTGTTCATGATTTTAATTTTTCTAAAATGCTATTAGTAGGGAATGAAAATAATCGACGTTGGCAAAAACAAATCAAATATTCGTACATATAAGTCATAAGAAGCACGTGGTGAACGGAAAACCTGAAGGGTCTCAGAAGCTGGTACTGTGGCTGCTGCAATGAGTAAAGAGGCGTAAAAGGGCGAATTTGATTTTGCACGTTGGATTGACTGTTCTGGTGGGTTCTGGGACCATAAAAACTGATGCAGCAAGTCGCAAGCACCAAGTACTGCTGATGCACTTATTTGCCAGCTTTTCAACCAACCACGGACCCCAATAAAAATTGCTCATGGTTTATTTTATTTTTATTTGAAGAATATCATAACTGTAGCACTCCACCTTTCTCACAACACAGATTTTGCCCAGTTTACAATTGTAGAGTGTGTTTGATAATTAAAAAAAAATTAATATAAAACTTTTTACTATTCATAAATATTCTATTTTAAAATTATTTTTTTATATTTTCCTATATAACTACCTATATAACTATCATAATTATCTTTATTCTCTCTACGCCTTCTCATTTTCCTTGTTATTTCATATTATTTTTTATTAATTTGATAACTTTTACATTAAAATTTTTTCATTTTCCAAACACACTCTTAATTAAGTGAATATCTAGGAAGTGAAAGTTATGGAAAATACAGTATTTTGTGGGAGTAGAAAATAAAATATTTTGAAAATTATATGATTGATATAAAATGATAATGATAAAGTTAGAATAAATAAGTTTGTTAGAAGGTAGTTAATAGGAAAAATAATTAAAATATAGGAGTAAAAGTAAAAAAAAATATAATAATTAGTTAATTATTTAGAAGCCTTGAAATCAGCAATCCTACCATTTCCCATCCCGGTTTCCCATAACTGATTACCAAATGTGCCGTGGGATAAAAATGAAATGGGAGTGGATGGGAAGGGATGAAATATGTTATTTTTAACAAATATTTTTCTTACTCATAAAAAAACTAATCCACTTTTCAATTTTCAAAAAAAAATTTCATTCTCAACTCTTAAGATAATTTTTTTCTCACATTCTCATTGCATTTTCTTCCGATCCAAGTCTCGAATAGTTAATGCATTACAACTTTTATTACTTTTACGAAAATATATTAGTTACTTCTTATAATAAAATTTTCACTTTTGAGATTTATTGCTGACGATAATTAATATGTAAATAAATGGGGTTATAAAGTTTGATTTAGGGTAAGTGGACAACAAAATTTATTTCTCTGGTAGATAAACATGTGGACTACTAGGTGTTCAATTAATTAATTAAGATAAAATTTTGAATACTCATTTTAAGGAACGAATTAAAAACATCATTGATAATTGGATATCTTAGCCTTTGACAATGAAAATTTTCTTGTAAAAAGTTAAAATTTAATTGTTAAAGAAAAATTTGGTTGCTAATAATTTGTGGTATATTTTATATGACAATTAAAAAGCAATTTTTTTTGAATATCAACTATTAAAAAGAAAATTGGTTGCCAATAATTCATATTTTTGGGTTTAAGTAACCAAATTTTGACTTAATTGCTAAGTTATTATTATAATTAAGAAAAAAGATTTCATGTTTATGAAAGTATCCTCATAAGCAAAGAAATTTTGCCTTGATTATAAAAGTATTATCATAAATATGAAAAAAATTTCTTTATTTTCTTAGACCGTTTCATTATGATTGCGGGGAAATTATTTCTATGTGGATATAATGTTCATTCCGTGAGTCCATATCACAAAATATTCAGCTCTTCATGCAATTCAATGTTTGATCTTGATGATTGGACCTGATTAATTTAGATATTTAAATATTGCCTACTACTAGCACTTTAGACTGCTATGGCAGAGGGTATAGTACTGTGGACAAAAAAGCTCTTTTGCACTGGCTACACTACTTAGAATTTTAGAGAGCAACAGAACAAAATGCAGAGACACGAAGAGCATCCAGTCATGCAGCTTGCAATATTGTCTAGGAATTGAAGCTTATTCGATACACCCGCGAGAGTAGCACCATAAATACACATGCATATGTTCATCTTCTTGGCATGTAAATGTCAAGCAGAATGGTTCAAGCAACACGTTCATACAAATTTGAGATGGGAAGACAACCAAATTCACATTTATAGCGTTAATCATCTGACATGATCGCCTTTAATTAGCAGGAGCATCGATAGTTTATTATTGTTATTATTATTATTTGGGGTTAGTTGGGGATGGGGAACATGAGAAGAACTGGGAGGTGGTGTTCTCTTCTCCGAGGCCAGTGCTTTTGATGGGGAAGAGCTCCAAGGTTTTAGGAGGTCTGTACCCTGGAGAAGGATCTGCATTCATCCCAGTCATCCAATCATGCCCTTTCCGAGTTGCTGGCCTTTCCATGATCTCTACACCTTCTGACGGCGTCTCCAAGTTGCACATGAAATCCATCACTTGGCCTGCTGTTTCCCTGCCACCCTGAGAAATAAAACATATATGACGATGAAATTAAAAATCTAGTGATATTGAATTAGTAGACCTTATTATATTAATCAAAAACTCAGCAACACAGGCTTGCGTTGAGTTTTAAATCTTGTTTTTCATTTCACCTACTACTCGTTTTATGCAGCAAAATAAGCTTGCTTTTTGTTGTAAGTCCTTGTTTACATTTTATCTCTTACTGGTTTTGTGGTGTTTCTTATTTGTTTATGAAGGAATGAACATAATTTATAGTGATAATGGTAGTGGTGTAATAAGTAATTGCAGCGGCTATGATATAAAAACATGATACCCATTACTACAATTTGCAGAAAATTTTATTGGTTTAAGAAGAGGCAAGGAAAAGTGCAGGTAAATACAGAAAATATTAGTGAGTACGTAAAGGGAGAAATTAATTCAGAAGGAACTTTGCCACAGTTGATCAAATGCATTTTGGAATGGCTGAAAAGCCAATTGCACACTGTTTCGTAACAATTTATTTGTTCGAAGATTTATTTATTTTTGAGGAATATGCTACGAGATATAACGATATTACAAAAAACCTAATCCGTTTGTGAGAAAAATTGAAGTTTGGGGAAGTCCACTTCAGACTAGTTGGTACCACTCCAAGATGTTGTAGTTGCAAAGTTCCATAAATGAAACGAAATATGGTACATTGATCCGCCAATCAAACCAAAGTATTATGCTACATTTCAGCGTTTAGTAAGAACTAGCCATCTTTTGGTGCAGTTACCAAGAGTGCGCTTGTAAACACTTGCCGATCATGTGAACTACTTATTAATCAAGGATCTCAGATCTCTTAGAATTGATTGGAAGAATGGAAGCAAATGTATGGTAGAAAGAACTGACGAAAATAACTGTTCTTTTATGATAGTAATTGAATCGTATCGGAGAATATCGTCGTTCATTGATCAGTTGAAGTTGCATGACAGAAGACAATATATGCCGGTTTTTCATCTTGTTCTTAATTGTAGCGGAAGAAATGATGGACCGGATGTAATTTTATTCACCAGTGTTCGTCTTTTTATTTTTCCTGCTTAAGGAAATCTGCAATTGCAATCATGGGTACTAAAAGATCGTTGATGGTCCCATCATAGCCCATGCATCTTTTTTCTTCCACTGATAAACAACGAAGCTATTAACAACATACGAAATCCCCAAAGAAGGGGTAGGAGAGAATAATAAAATCAAGCAAAAAAACGTCGAAAGGAAAGTAAACGAAATTGACCCATGATTCTTAATTTTTTAAAAAAAGAAAAAAGAAAAAAGAAAAATCGACCCACAATTTATTTTATTATTTTTTAGTGTAAGCCAGATCAAGCAATATGAACAACAAAAGCAGCAAAATCGATAATACAACGTACGTGACTGCGTGCATGAGAGAGAGAGAGTGTCAAGGCAATCATGCTGGCTGGATATAAATAGGTATGCAAAAGGTAGAAGGAAACAAAATGACAGAAAAGTGGCACCTGGTGAAGAGATTGAGATGAGTTTTGATTGGGAAGCCAAACGCTAGTAGTATGGATCAAGGATTGCTGCTGCTGCTGATATTGTTGTTGTTGTTGGATTTGGAGTTGTCTACTGAGCCTCCTCCTTAGCTTTTGCCTGTCCCTGGCCTTGTGGTTTTGGAACCAGTAGAAAACGTTCTTTCCTTCAATCTTTCCATAGAAAGAGAGATGCGCTGTTATCTGCTGAATTTGGGGGGCATTGGGAGTTCGCATCCCTCCCTTGTACATCTCTTCCAAGATCATCAGCTGCTCTGGTGTAGGACACCATCTTGTTGAACCTGCATTCGGCATGTTGGTTTGTGTGTGCCGGAGGGGGTGGGGGGGCGTGGGGTAGTGTCTGGAGACGATCGAAGAGCTGCAAACCGAGAGGTTAAAAGGGTGGAAAGCTACTGATGCATGTCATGCTGATGAAGTCTGCTGAGAGCCTGAAGACTCATTGAATTGGGTTTCAGTAGAGAGAGAAAGAGAGAGAGAGATTCATTTTTTGGATTTTTCTAGACTAGTCCTGACAAATGCTGGTCCGTACGCCTGTTCATAGCAGCCCCATGTGGTGTCATGCATCTAGAGCATCTTAGCCATCTACTTGCAGGCTACCATTTAAGCAAATGAAAAGAAGAAGAACAAAAACATGAGACTTATTTTACTTAGCCAATCTTGTTATTGAAGAATCTCGAACGTCAACAGAATTCCACAGGTACAACAGCATCTCCCCATACAAATTATGGTTACGATGCGTAGATAATGGGTACACGTATCCGTAGAGGTAGAGCTTGTGGACCACTTGAATTTTGAACCCCGCTACTTTAGATGATAGAAATGGTTCCGCGCCTAAGTGTAGTATATCTTGTTCCTGAACAGTCTTCGATTCCTAATTTCTCTCCTTGGCATGCATGCACGTTTTGGGGGGAGAGAGAATCTTGGACTGTCACATCCGTGAAAGGGCATTAAATTAGGAGCAGTTGCGTTTTACACACCTCCTGTCTGTCATGTATGGAGAAACTAAATTACGAGGTAATGATGGCAGATTCATTTAAGCAATACCTCTCGTTCAACCAACCACTTCTTTCTTTCTTCCAGAAGACTTTCAGAATAGTTCTCCCATTCGAACACATCCTCAATAAGATTTTACTTGAAATGCTAAAATCACTTAATTTGATGTATTTCTATCCAAACATCTTAAACAACACGTGCATCCTACAAAGCGTGAAAAATATCCTAGGAGAGTCAACTGAACTTAAAATGCAAGCTGATAGAAATTAAAGGAGAGAACCTGAGGCAAGTACCCAAATTACCAAGCGTAGTAGTTGGTTCTTTTCATTATCCGTTTAAAATGTATGGGAAATAATATAGATATCATCCTAGTTAATCGTCTGGCTTTTGTGAAAATACGAGATGAGGATCTCTAGGGCCGGTGAATTTGATCGGAACAGAATCAAATAGAAAGAAGATTGACATCATAGATACAAGTACAGTGTCAGTGATAAAGTTAAGAAGCTCCAAATGTACAGACCATAATAATTGAAATTAATGTTAGGGATAAATGGATTTTCATGGAATCATATTCCTTGAATTTGAAATACATTCCACAGTCCACACAAACAGGCCCTAAATGCTGAACTACAAAAATGCACTTTCCATGTATGTTTAAGTTTACACGTATATATAACTGGGGAAGTGATGCAAAACAAACATTTGGACCACTGGACTAATGCAATGGTTGATGTTTAAATTTTTCTTTTTTTTTTTTTTTGCAATTTTTTCTTTAATAAATAATGTGTATATTATATGATACCAAAAATCTTTTTGTTGGAACAGTGAATATGAAACTACTAAATAAAGAAAATACACATGTAGTGGGTAAAGTATTTCAAAATATTTAATCTTTGCATCATAACTAAATATAAAAACGAATATCAATAACGATTTAGATGCTGAAAATTCAAAATACCAAAGGGGAAGTGACTAAATTGAAACGCATTTGTACAGTATAATCAGGGACATGGAAAGAAGATACCTGTGAATCAGAGAGAATTCCTTAAAAACCATAAAATCATGCCCATTAGGCAGTAGGGGGAACCACATTCCTAGCTCGGAACCCACTATTCAATGCTAGTTATCAAGGCCTGTCCAGCTTTGTCATTTTAGCTTAACTTTTTGTTATAACATTCTGGTTTCTGCGTTGTCGTCTAAAGATGGCAACAGGTGATCAATTGTGTAATCGTTATCCTTCTGCTCATTCAAACCCTAGTGACGTAGCAGCTAACTAGCTAGCCAGGATGCCCTTAATTATCACCTCCTATTTCTGCTTCAGCACCAGTGCAATAAATGGCTTTAATTGGCACGCCTTGCGTAATAATAATGTTAACATCTGCCGAATATTAAAGATCCTTTCAGAATCTACACGGACAAGTTATTCTATGTGTCAAAGCACTTTATAAATTGGGTTTAAGCCATCTGTTCTGATACAAACAGTCGTAAATTCGAAAGATTCATTCAAAATCGCAGTAACATATGGTGGTTTAAAATCAATCTGCTGGCTCTTTTGTCTACCTAGAATAGATAGATAGCTAGCGTCCAAGGGTCTCTTTTTTGAGATTGACAATGTGTCAAATCTTAGAGCCTTCAACTGATGACCGGCAAAAAACTGCGGAGGCTTTCATTTCGTGCTTGTCAAGACAAAATGAGGACCATTTTTTTGAACTTTTTTCTGGTGCTGTGCGTGCATGAATATAATTCAATATGCTCAACGTATTCATGCTTTATAATTGATGACATTACCCCAAACGTCAGACGCCATCTAATTACTCTACAATCCCATTTTAGTAACTCCACAATATATTAGTATTTAACCGTGATATATCACGGCTCACTCTCACCTAATCTGGAATCTACCACACGATAACTTAAGATGGAAAAGATTTCATATATGTACGACGACATTGTATATATGGTGTGTTTCGACATAAATCGTCCCAATTAATATTTAAATTGACGTCCAGGAGATGTATTTCTAAGGGTGTGTTTGGTTGGAGGTAAAATTTGTGATGAAAAGTTTTTAGAGTAAAAATTGTCAAATCAATAAAAAGTGGTGTGATATAATAGGAGTAATGATGAGGAGTAAAGAGAATAAAGTTAAAATAGATA
>JAXCLR010000063.1:50173075-50187398 GCA_035584095.1 Annona squamosa | reverse complement strand
ATAATTATGGAGAGTGAAAAGTTTTAGATTGAAAAGTTTTAGTTGATATTTTTTTACCCTAAACAAACACACCCTAAGTAAACCATCTCAAAATACTACAATAAAACAACGTTGTAGCTACACAAGATTTTGTGACAACTTGTATTAATTTACACTATACTGTGACTATAATCAAGTCAAGTTCATCACAAAAGGTTTTTGTGAAGCTTTTTTGAATTTATGATCAAAAGTTAGTTTTTGCAACATCTAGAATGTGTTTGTTTAGAGAATAATAAAAACAAGAAAAAAGAAGGCAAAAGTCAACACCCAATTACCCCACTTCTTTTTCCTTTTTACCTTATATTGCAGCTATCTTCTCCTATTTTTTCCAATCATTTTTCATGTCATCCATATAATTATCCTTATCTATTGTGTTTCTTTATCCACATTTTACCCATACCATATCCATTACATTTCCATTCTTTTGCTAAAAGCTAGTTCTTAATGACAATAATTTTAACTATATCACTAAATAGAACTTTTGTGACAAAAGAAAAATATATCAAAGGTCACAGATTGTTACTTTTCTTGTATTTAAACCCTCAACATTACTGACCGATCACTATGAATTGGATAAACCACATAAATTTTTAAAATGGGTGGTCGACCAATTAAACGTCTATATTATGTGTTGGTGGTTGCGATATATTCCTAGATCAGTTAAACCTGCTATAATTAATTGTTAATACTCGGTTGCTGCTAATGGGTGCCAGCAATGGTCATTAGAAAAATCGCAGCAAAAAGTGTTTGCCAATATTTTTGTTTCACTTGTAAAATTTGTTTGTGTGCAAGTAGCGGCAAATTTTCACGTTTTAATTAGCCATCAGATATATATCAGTACAAATAGTTTATATATGTATATATATCAGCACAAGAACCTAACATCTTAGAACATATTTTAACGGTGGCTACAATTTTTTGCCCCAAAAATATATTATTTAATGGTGGACCCGCTTCTACGAAACTCTTCTTCTATATAACCTCATCCATTTTTAGTATCTTAATAATCGGTGAAAAATTCACTTCATTTACCATATTTAGTATAATTTATAGTGTCTTTAAAACTTATTTGTCTAAAATTATTGTGCATGGCCTTATCTACAAATGTGTAAATCAACCTAAGCATTTTTCATAATTTATACATGAGTATAAATTTTTCAACAAATGTAGCCTATGCACATACTTGATTTAGATGAAACTTGATCTTTTAGCTAAACAAATTATATTAAATACAATAAATAGATTAAAATTTTCATCAATAAATAAAATTTTAAAATTTGAAGGGGTTACATAATTCTATTTTAATATAATCTAGTTACATAGAAGTTGAGCAAATTTAATAGTACAAATTTTAGCAAATATAAAATGAAGGATGTTGCAAAGGATACCATGTTGTTGGCAAATTTTGTCATTAAAAGCATAACTTTTAAGGCAAACTTTAAAAAGTTTTGCTAAAACCTGATTGACTTATGTGACTTGGCTTTATTAACATTGCAGTGTAAAATAATGTAGTTAATGACAAAATTAAATCCTACTAAAAGTTTATTTCTTATTCTACATGTATGCATATACGTTTATGTACACATAATGAATAAAAATGGATAAAGTTACATAAAAGAAATAGCTTCTCATAAGTAAAGTCTATATATAATAGCTTAGAACTGTGGTCAATGCATTAAAAATTTGCAACTACACTGCATCAGATATATGCATGGCAACTGAATCGGCTAATTAAAGTAGGCTCTATTTGCACCATTTTAAAGAATTTATTTTCTCTATTTTTGTTATTTATTTAAGAATAATTAATTTATTTTAATTAGAAATTTGCATGATTCATCCATAAAATGAGAATTTTAACATATGTATATTCACTTTAAAATTTTATTTATTTTGCTGACCAATATGTATACCTTTAAATAATAATAAAATATTTTAAATAATATAATTCTTTAAACAGAAGTGGTCTTGTTAGCTCGAGTTAAACAAATATTCCGGTTATCTTATCTTAAAAAATTCATTTACGATATTTTTTGTGTTGTTTGCATATACTTGTTTATCTAAGTATATTTAACATATAAATTAAGTTTTATTATTTTTGGATATACACATGGATATATGTATATATTTTTAAAAAATTTTAAACATCTATGTATATATGTGTATTTAAAATACCCTTATCTTTAAAAATCTAAAAAAAATACACATATCTAAAAATAATAAATTTTAATTTATAAATAAAATACACTTAGATAAACAAATGCTTCAAAAAAAATAAAAAAATATTGTAAATAAATTTTTCAAAATGGGCTATACAAGACATTTGCTTAACTCTATCAAACAAGATTATTCCTCAGCATCTACGATGGGAATGAGATAAGGAGGAAATAGAATTTTCTATTTCATATAAATACTTTTCCGACTCACAAAAAATAACAGTATATTTTTTCGAAAAGTACAACTAATATATCTTTTCGGGTCCCAAGACTCCCAACATATAACATCACCATTTCAGTGTACGTGAACGTCGAATAGTCCAAACTGTCGACAGACAACCCATAAATGAACCATGGACCCCTACCCAAGCAGCTAGCTATCTAGTTGCGGCAACACCCACGTCACCGGCAGCTACAACTGGTAGACTTCAGAGAGCCCTGGACCGGTAATGAATATAAAATATTCGAGACTAGCTACAGAATATTTTAATATGATATATAAAGAACATGGTTCTCCAAATCATATATTCAAGTGTTTCGTCTGGTCCTTGGCGATGCGTCTCGTCGAGATTGGGATCTGCATGCACGATTTCGAGGAAGAAGAAGAAGAAGCAGGAGAAAGGAGGTACGTACGACTACGAGTGAGATCATGGAAGGCTGCGGTGTGGCGTGGTGTTGTGTGATGAGACCCATCTCATTTATACAGCAGCCCATCAGTCAGCAATCGTCAAATGCACGCAACCGGTTGTATCTATAGACTAGCTGATCCAGCTGAGAGCTAAGCCGGGGGCTGAAAAATGAAATAATAACGATATTGTTATTTTTTTAATGGTAATGATATTATTATTATTATTTTGAAGCTGAGATTTCTTGTCGTTTGATTGATTTCTCTGCTGTTCTTTCTTTCTTTCTTTCTTTCTTTTTTCTGTCCGGAGTGGACTAGATACGGAAAGCGATAACATTCCAAATTTCCGTTCTCTTCTCACTACTTTGACGACGTTTCTCACTCTCATTCACTCAGTCAAGACTACTACTGCATGTGTCAGACACGCAGAGACGGACTACTACTGCATGAGGCAGACGGACGCAGATACGGATAGAGAGAGAAGATCAAGCAGATTCTCTAGTCTACTTTTTTTTAAAAAAAAATTTTTTTTAAATTCTCCAGTTTTGAGTATTTGGGTAACATTTGGTAATGTGTTTTTTGGTGGGATTGTGAATTTGGATGGAGAACAGAGGATAGAATATTTTGAGATTTGTGCAATTTATATGAAAATTCAGGAGTTAAGTTAGAATAAATATGGTTGTAGGAGGATAGTTGGAAGAAAATTGATCAAAATGTACACGTAAAATTGAAAAAATAAAATTATTAAATGAATAAATGATTTGCAGGGAAATAGGGAGGATGGGATGTTTCCCACCGCACCCCGCTTTCATAGTTTACCAATTGCCCCTTGCTTTCTTCATTAGAACGGATATAAAGGCAAGGCTAACTTTTGAACCCTGCTGATATTTGCATAACAATAATGATTAAAATACATTTATCAATGTAAATGAGTTGGACAATGCAATGCGTCATCAAACTATCATACACCATACTTCATCTTCTTGATGGACGACGACCATCATGTTAAATAATTCACTAGGCAAATTGAACTTAGTAACTAAGGCGACAATAGGACCTATTATCACTGGCTAGTCATCGTACTAAATTGCAACGAAAACTCCTTTAACACCAATTGCGGTTGGTCTCCTAGGACATCATTGAAAACCCATGATGAAATTTTTTATCTAGTTGTTGTTGATATTGTTGTCGTCATCTTTTTCATCATTGGCATCACTTGCTTCAAATTCTACAAAACCCATGCAGCATCATCAACCACCATTTTCATACTCAGTCATTTCAAAACAATGGCTTTTATGAGCGTTAATGATAGTCAATAAAGAAAAGATTAGTATATAATATGATTTGCCATAAATCAGGGTTATGACCAACATGAAGGTGATAGATTTTGCAAATGTTGCATAAGATGGCCATATGGCATAACTTTCTGTTGACGATAGGATATTATAGTTGTGAATTTTTAGCTAAATGTGAGGAAAACAATACCATTTCCAATTATTGGCTTATGGCAATGAGTTAAATCTAGTTTTTAGGTTAGCTCTTCTACTTTTAATAAGATTCCACTCATCTACCAGTAAATTTTTTTTGGATATACTAATAATTTTTAATTCAACTTCAAGGTCACTCCTTCATAGCCTCTAAGTCCATCGTCAGACTTTGATACTATTATTACGAAAAGTAGAGTTGATCATAACACATATTGTAAATTCTTTTAGGGTGAGTTTCAGATATGATATAACTTTTGATGAAAAATTTTGTGTGTACAAATTTTTAAAATAAGAGAAAATGGTATGATATAATAGAGGTAACGATGAGGAGTAGAAAGAATAAAGTTAAAATAGATATGTTAGATGTATGTGTAGTTATGTAGAAATAATTAAAAAGTAGGACAGCTGTATAGGAAGAGTGAAAAAATAATTTAAAACTATAGTAGCTATGAATATTGAAAATTTTTAATTTGAAATGTTTTAGGTATAAACAAACACCCCCTTAATATAATTCTTTTGTTCATGTGTCATATCAATTTCATCATGAAGTTCATTCTAGCATAGATTTGTTGGGTTCACCAGTCAACATAATTTTCCCCAGAAACTCATCTTCGTAGCATGTAAGGCACAAATACCTATCTTAATGAAACCCATTTTAGTATTGGTTTTTAGCAAATTTAGAGTATGGATATCCATCTTAGTAAAACTCAACTCATAGCCATTTTCTTCATTATCGGCCAACAAAACCATCTTAACAAACTACTAGAAATTTACAAACCTCCCTTTGTTTGGAAGCGCAAAACCCATAGTTAAGTAATAGTTTTAGTCATTTTATCAATATTCAAGGTTTAAAATGCAAATATACAAACGTTCAACTTCAAAAACATATGCAATTTTTTTTAATTTTAAAATACCAAAAAAAAAAAACTCAGTCTAAGCACCATGACCACCCTCAATCGATCCACCTTGGAAGCAGATTCTGCTGCCACAAAGGGTGAAATAGACAATTGTTGCAGGTGTGCAATCGATATGGTGTGACGTATTTGGCATTCGGGTAGGCACACTGTTGTCTTGGCCGCTGGTGCTGCTATGATGCTGCCTCCCCTCCTGCTGATTGTTGGTCTTGATCGCCAGATGGGAAGACTCAATTCTGTTGTTTATCTTCTCCCTTCCCTCGAGGACGTGTCATACACTGTCAATTAGGGGTGTTAACGGATCGGGTTGAACTGGTTTGAGCCTAATCCTAATCTTAACCCATTTAATATATCTCAACCCTAATCCGTTTATTAACCCATTTAAAAAATTTCAACCCTAACCCATTTACAACCCATTTAATAAACGGGTTAACGGGTTGCATTTGTTACTAATTTTCACGCTAAAAATCTTCAATAAAGTCTATAAATTTAAATAAATTAAATAATTTGAAGCGAACATACATGAATTTAATTTATTTTGGCTTGAAAACATCAGCGTCAATCTCAAGTCATCTCTTTAATGTCAATTCTTGTTATAAATATTATATATATATTATAATATATTATATTAAATGAGTTATACGGGTTGAACGGTTTAAATAAACGGGTTGGACGGGTTGCAAAGCCTCAACCCTAATCCGTTTATTTAATTAAATGGTTGAACGGGTTGGTGGATCATAACCCATTTATTCAAAAATCACAACCCAAACTCATTTATTAACGGGTTGAACGAGCGGGTTAACGGGTTGACCATGACCGTTAACGGGTTGACCATGACCATTAACACCCCTACTGCCAACGCCCGCGTATGCATGCGTGTTAGACTTATTGGCTAGCATGCGGTGCCCCGCCAGACCACAATTACGGCAATATTACGTATATCCGAACCCTTCTTTTATTTACATGCGGTCAGCTACTCACTCCTTTAAAATTTTATTAATTAGGAGGTGGTATAGCTATTCAATCCTTTGAAATTTTATTAATGAAGAGGTGGTGTACGTAACAAACTAGCTCATGAAGAAGCGATTAGCATATGTATATGTACATTAATTGTCGTTTTGGTTAGGAACTTAAACGTGCTTACTACAGAATTAACTAACCCATCGTGACAAGAGATCTTCACCCCATTATCATTTTGATTATTGTCTAATGACTTACCAATTACCCAACTCGCCCATGAACCCGCGTGATTGTTGGCACACGCGCGACGCATTTAAAGATTCTCTTTTCTTCCACAGATCACCAGCTCCGCGCGCGCCCGCGGATGTCCTAATTCCATGCGTGCCCGAAAGGCAGGACGAGTCAACGAATCAGACGTCGTCGGTCATGGACCGACTGCAAAATAGATACGGTGTTGAGATGCCTGAGAGCTCTCAGAGGGAAGGATTCTTTGTGGACCTTAAATAGATGTAAGTGTCCTTTACGAATATCCTCGATGCCTCTTTAAAAACGTGGATGCTTTTGTTAAACTCCTTTTCTACGTAACTTTTTTTTGTTTTGGCTGTTTTTTCAGTTGATGAATAATTTATACTGTTTATTATATCTAACATCATTTATTATATTACAAAAATTCTTTAGTTTGTCTAGCATCGACATTGCATATGCCCCATCTGGAAATATATAAAATTGACATAATAAAGTTATTTAATATTAAATATCAATTTTAAAATTTATTTTCATTATCTAAACTATCTAAAATATCATTTCTTTATGAATAAGTAATTTTATAAAGTATTATTATATTTTAATACATATGTGAATAGATTTGAGCATTTTTCTCAATTTACACCTCAATATATTTATTTTTGAACAAGTATGACTTACGCGCATATTTGATTTAGATAAAATTTAGTCACCTGGATAAAAAAATGATATTAAATACAATGAATGAATTGAATTTTTATCAAATATAAAATTTAAAATTTAAAGTGGTAACATGAAACCACTTCTATATGACCCGATTGCATACCAGTGAGCTTGCTTTAAGAATATCTTCTCCTTTTCATAAAAAAAAACTAGAACAGTTACTCTCCACGTTTCCTTAAGAAGCTTAATGAAAGCAAATGAATGGAATACCTGTTTTTCATGAACATGGTATAGCCCACATGACATTAGAAATTAAAATTTTGCAAGCAAGAAATAGAGGTTGATCATGTGGCCCTTAAATATACATTACACGAAAAAGTATTTATCAGGATCATCATACTCGTCCCAATAAACATCAATAGTAGTGTAGTCCACATAATGAAGATTATTTAAACTGATGATGGGTCATGGGAATTTTGTTACTTTTGGAAAGGGAAAAGGCGTGCATGGGATATATGAATGACTAGCTTATATATTATTTATACAAAGATGATTCAAATTGAAAGAGATTTCATGATAATATAAATTATACTAAATATAATATATGAAGTGTATTTTCATCAACTACCAAGACATTAAAAGAAAACAAAAAAAAGTCACAAAGAAGCAAAGTTTCTTATGCATTGGACGATATATGTGCTTTTTATTGTTCAAATTGAAATCTTACTTTACAATATCTTATTTTTCATTTAATTTTACAAATTAAGTTTATAAATTTTTTCAAATTTCTTTACAAATCAAACCCATAAATCCATATAAATTTCTGATATAATTCAGGAGAAGACTACGGCTAACACACATGCATGTTAAATTAGTGAAATTTTGGAAAGGGTCTCGTGGGGAGTGAATTAATTGTACGGTTGAGACTTGAGGGTGAGAAGCAGGCCACTCGCGTTTCTTAATAAATGGTGGACGGTGAAAGCAGCAGAAGGGAAGTGGAATGCGACAAGTAGAATTCAAGCGCCACTTTCGTAGGGTCATTTTCATGTCAGGCGATGCTGAATGCTGGTCGATCGAGTATGGCTCCGCACGTGCCCATTTGGCCATTTCCAATATTTTTGGACCGCGTGTCTGCTCCAAAAAATCAGGGCCCAAGATCTGCTGCCCATACGTTCGTAATTAGCGCCCCCAATGTTGCTCAGCCCCACTCCAAAGTCCAACCCCTCTTAAAGCCCAAGTGCGTACTTCCAAATTCTAATCACTATTCTCATTTCCTATCATTTGCGCTATTTTTTTTTGTTTTTACCTTATCATTTGTTTATCCATTATCTTTTTGGCCTCGTGGGTACTATGATTCTATGAATTGGACAGGAGTAATTGAAAAATAGAAGCAAACCCGATTTTCTGTTTTTCTGTCGAATCAAACACCTGTACACCTAAACCTAATTTTCTTTCGGGTATATTTTATGCCGTGAAGAATGTCTTGCTTGGTTTATCTTAAAAAATTCATTTAAAATATGTCTAAAAATCTTTAAAAATATTTATACATATCTAAAATGGTAAAACTTGATTTGTATATTAAATATACTTACATAAACAAACGTATGAAAAAAAAAATAAAAAATATTTTAAATAAGTTTTTTGAGATAGGATAAGCCCAAGCTAACTGGATTATTCCTTATTTATTTCCATCATTAATTAATTTCAACAAATAATTTTTTTTATATTTTATTTACTTTTTGCTTGGATTTATAAATTCTCCCTCCCTCCCTGCCTCCCTCCCTCAATAATCATCGTAGTCTGTTTTGGTTAGCAATCATACCGTGGTATATGTTGATAGCATTATGATTAGATGCTTGACATTAAAATAAAAATACATATTTTAAAAACTTCTGTAGAATACGAATTAAATATCCTGGGCATCGTTTGATTCGTTTCTTCTTGAATGTGAGGCATTTCCAAGAAGAAATTCATTTCCACTTCTTTAATTACTACAACGAATTATTTTTATTCCACAATAAATTGTTAAGTCTTGTATTCTACATATTTTAGTTGTGTGTGTTTAAGATTACACATTTGTTTTTTATCCATAGGATTTCTATGTATAAATGCATTAAGTAGAGATTCAGTGGAACCTTCTTGAGATGTGTACCGTAAGACATTTTCTCTATAAACTGTTTATTACAGTGAATTCTCATTCTCTCTCACAGTTTTTCTTTCTTAATCTGAATGGTTTCCCATATAAATTTTAGTATCTCCTGTGTATGTTCTGGTGGTTGTTCATTTGATTATATTTTATTGTGTATGCTTTTGCTATGATCTGTGTCAACCTCATGAATCTCATTTCCTAACAAAAACTACTACAATTTTCGTTACCACTGCTCCCTTGCTTATTCATTCGGGCAACGCAATTGCTTCGGGCAACAAAATTGCACCAATTTTGCTGCGAAGGAGACGAGATCAAGTGCAGAAGTGAATTTTTCAAGCTTTTTGTTTTCCAAGCTTTGACGCAATACCGGCGACAAAATAGCAACAAAATCTTGCTGATTCTGTTGCTGAAATTAAGTATTTTATAATGAGTAAACGTGTTTAGTTAGAGCTTTATTTGTTCAATTAATTTAATTACACCAAAATGTGGTCTGTTACAATGATCATTGTTATGGACCAAAGACAGTGAATAAAACGCCCAAATAGAAGTTTCGACCCAAATGTTGCTATGTTCTCGTATATATGGAGGACATCCTTAATCAGACATCCTTCTTTGGTTGACTTTTAACCTCGTAAAAATATCTTTTGGAACACAAAGTTAAAACTGATCCTTCTACTATGCAGATCATACAAATCATCAGACAAGACTGATTGTGAAACTCACGAAGGGCTCGTCTGCCCACGCTAGCTTGACAAAAGACCCCCCAAAAAAAAAAATTAAAAAACTAAATATTTTTGGGAAAGCTAGGAATCTTAGCTTCCAATAAAAGCTTACTTTTAAGTTTTTCTGAGAGAGGAAGTAGCAAAAAATCGCTTTCCTACACGATAGTCAAATACTAATTATTGAAAATTGTACACGTTTTTGGGTTCAACAAGCGCTTAACGCGTATAACAAGCAGAGCCAGATAGGTCGTAAGTTTATCCACCGAATACTAATCATTCTCAAGTCTTTAATTAGGTTCACTTTCTTTTTACCTTTTTTTTCTTCCAAAAATTCCTGTTGGGTTAAGCATCAAACACATTTAACGCTAAAGGTGCATTTGGCAACATAGAAAAAATGTCAAACTAAAATTTTTAATTTTTCGTAACCACCCTATATTTAAATCATTTTCTGACATCTTCCTATATAACTATCATACTTTTTAATCATTTGTACATAATTAACCATATATCTAAAATATCTATTTTAACTTTATTATCTTTACTCTTATTATTACTCATATCATATCATATTATTTAAAAACTTTTATCCCTAAAAACTTTTCACTAAAAATTTTATCACTTTTCAAATATACCCTAAAAAAACTAAAACTTGGTAACATATATTTTGGTGACACCTAACAATTTTGTCACAAACAAAAATTAATTATCATCACTAAAAATTAACTTTTAATGACAATAATGTATTGCATGTTCGAAAAAGTAACCTAAATATGCTTTTTAGTGACAAATTCAAAAATTGTCACTAAAGCCTTTTGTGGTTGACTTTACAGTGGCATTACTAAGTAAATTAATAGATTACGTTACCATTCTACCATTGTAAAAGTTGATTTTCTTATTGTGTAATTTTAGTAAATTTGATCCTAAGTTGGAGTGGTTTCTCAACTCTACAAGTTGGAACTGTCAGCAATGATGAAGATGACTGCATTTTCAATGTTCCCGTTGGCAGGTTTCAGGTTTGAATGTTCCTATTATGAATCCCGCCACGGAGGCAGCACTGGTGATGTCGGTGGGTAATTGGTGTTTGCTTCAGGAAGAGGCAAGATACTTTTCTTTTTTAGTTTCAAGCTACCCAGAAAGTTATTGCTAGTCTAAAGTTGAGCTTCTTACAAGTCTATAGAGCAGTAGGCGTAGGCCAAACCACCCATTGGTTGACAAATGCTCCAATCAAATTGGAGGCAACAACAGTTGATTACAAAGTAACCCTGAGAAGATACAACAGAGCAGCGAAGATGAAATTGAAGAAGACGAAGCAGTTGCTAGACCTGTTAATAATATGTTCTGGATAGATGTACTCTAAATTCCATTCTTGAAATCTTAATAATATTGGTCGTCGTTGGCTTAATATCTGTCCTGGGTGTTGCCCCATGGGATTGTTCCTCAACACAAGAAACTATTGCTTGGACACACACTAGTAGCGTGTATAGTGTTACCTGTGATTTAATTTTTCTTGGGACACAAGTTTTGAAAAAAAATAGTCATTTACCAAAGGTAGCTCAACCTAATAAAAGACGGGCTTTCTCCTTGTAGAGAAAACATGACGTTTTGCATTAAGGTGAAGGAATGGAATAGAGTTGTTGATCAAGACAATCATTTATCGAGGGTATCTCACTCCCATAATGGAATGAAAGACCACCTTCTCCTTGTAGACAAAAAGGAAATAAGGAGAGTGGGGAACTGGGGATGGCCGAATGGATTGGGACAAAGAAAGAGAAGAGAGAGAGCGTGGGGGAGCTCCAATGGAAAGCAAAAGAAAGAGTAGAGAAACAATGAGGAGAGGAGAGAGAGAGAGAGAGAGAAGGAAATGGGGAGAGAAGCAGGACAGTCTGAGAGAGACAGATAGGGAATGATAGAAGAGAAAGGGATAAAAAAGGGAAGGAGAAATGCAGATTCCGTCGATCCAGAGAGAGAGAGGAATTTACAGTAAATATTGGACCCCCATTGTATGCTCTTGAGCGCATACATCTTTTTTTTTGAAAATTTTTTACAATATTGTTAATATATGTGTATTTAATATATGTATAAATTTTTACCATTTTTGAAATATTTTATTTTTCTATTTTTTATTTTTGAAAATCAATACCTAAAATGTCACCAATTTTCAAAAATAAAAAATAAATATATAAAATATTCCAAAAATGGTAAAATTTATAAAGATGTTAAATACACTTATATTAACAGTTTTATAAAAAAAATTTTAAAAATAAAAAAATAGGTATATGCGCCCGAGAGCATACAGCGCTGCATGCTCCTGGGAACATACAATGGGTCTCCGTAAATATTTATATATCTCCTGTCAACAGGTTGACGGATTGAATGAGTTTACTAATTATAAGCTATTTATTCCAAATTCTGGACCAACACTTATTTATAAACGTACAGGCTAACTAATTGACCATATAATCATTCAACTCATTCATAAACAGGTTAGACGAGCAAGTCAACTAATTGACTATGACCATTGACACCCATAATTTGATATTATAGAACAATAGGCGAGTACTTGATGTTGAAAGCTTGGTCCGTAGCTACATCAGGCACCAACTTATGGATAGTTGCCCATGAATTTTAATAGAAAATTATGGTGGGACTCCTAGTTTTGGACCACATCATCATCATAAGTCATTTCCTACCTAGGTGGGGTCGGTTGCATGGATTATTTTGTGTCATTCTTGGCGATTTGAGACTAAATTTTCTATAATTTGTAATATTTTAAATCTTGTTTAATTACTTCGTCCATATTTTTTTGAATTTTCCTCTCATTCTTCTACCACATTCTACTTGGATAAACTTTATTCTCTTAATCGGTGCTACTTCAAGCCTCATTTTAATATGACAAAACCATCTTAATTTATTTTCTCTCGTCTTATCACAAATCGGTCTTACTTTTAAGTTTTTTTGAATTATTTCATTATTAATTTTATCTTTTTTTGTTTTACCACTCATCCACCTTAACATTCTCATTTTCGCTATGCTCATTTTTTGTATATGTTGTTCTTTAACCGCCCAATATTCTACCTCGTAAAGCATAACAAGTCTAATCGCAGTCTTATAAAATTTTCTTTTTAGTTTGATTGGAACTCGACAGTCACATAAAATTCTTGACGCACTTCATCATTTCTTCTATCCTATTTGAATTCTATGTATTATATCTTTATCAATTTTCCTGTTTTCTTAACCTATTGATCCTAGGTATCATAAGTGATTAGTTCTTGTTATTACTTAATCTAAAATTTTAATTAGTTCCTCATCCGAGTTCTCATTATTGTTAAAATTGTATTTCATATATTCACTTTTTGTACGACTAATTTTAAAACTATTAGATTCTAAAGCATTTACCCATTTATTCAATTTTAAATTTAGTCTTTTTTTAGTTTCATCTATTAGAACAATGTTATCTACAAATGACATACACTAAAGTACTTTTTTTTAGAGATGTCTAATAATTTCATCTATTACTAAGGTAAAAAGGTAAAGAGTCGAAGCTGAGCATTTATGTAGACTTATTTTAACCAAAAAAATATTAGTATCTTCATTAATGATCCTCATATTTGTAATAGCCCCCTTGTACATATCATTAATAATATCAATGTATCTATTATTAATTTTTTTTCTTTTTCATCACTTGTCATATTAACTTTCTTGGTACTTAATCATATATTTTTTCTAAATCAATAAAAATTATGTATAGGTTCTTTTTCTTCTTCTTATATTTTTCAAATAGTTTTCTAAGTAAAAAAATAACTTCGGTGGTTGATCTTCCTGACATAAATCAAATTGATTTTCAGATACATTAGTTTCTCTTCGTAGTCTATGTTCAATTACTTTTTTCCATAATTTCATAGTATGACTCATTAGCTTTATTCCACAATAATTTGCATGATTTTGAATCTCTCTCTTATTTTTATAGATTGGAACTATAATATTTTTCCTCCATTAACTTTGTTTTTATAATCTTATTGAAGAAATTTGTTAACCATGTTGCACCACATCTCCCGTACACTTCCATGCCTCAATTGATATATTATCTGGGTCTAAGGTTTCTCCTGTTTTCATTTTCCTTAGAGTTTCCTTTACTTCAAATATTCGAATTTTTAAAAAATAACTGATATTTCTATTTTCTTTTCTATTTAAACTAACATCTAATGTTAAATATTCGTGTGGGGTACTATTTAGGGTGTGTTTGTTTCACATGAAAAAGTGTCAACTAAAACTTTTCCATCTAAAACTTTTCACTATCCATAATTACTC
>JAXCLR010000063.1:50162696-50172975 GCA_035584095.1 Annona squamosa | reverse complement strand
CTTTTTATTGATTTGACAACTTCTACTCCAAAAACTTTTCCTCAAAAGTTTTACCTCTAACCAAACACACCCTTAGTAAACTATAAAAATAAGTTTTCTATTTTTCTCTAAAACTTTTTGATCCTCACTTTTAATACATCTAACATGTGTTAAATCTTTGCTTTTATTGTCTTTTAATTTAGTCAACTTAAAAATATCTTTTTCATCTTGTCTAATTTCTAATCAGTCATATAAGTTGTCATCAGCTTTGTGTTTAGCATCACTAATAATCTTTTTAGTAACTTTTCTTGATAGTTTGTATTATTGTAAGTTTGTATCATTTTTATTTTTCTGTCATGTTCTAAAGTTTTCTTGTTTAACATTTATAACTTTTTGAACATCATCATTCCACCACCAAGTTTCCCTATGTGAGGATTTACGATTTTTATATATACCTATAATACATTATCGTACTTCTTTTATATTAGTTGTCATTTTATCCCACATTGATTTTACTCCATCTTCTTACTACATCTTCTTGTGTGTCTCATTTTTTCTTCTATCATTCTTTTACTAAAAAATTTTCATCTTGTTTCCCTTTAAATTTCACCATTTAATTTTTAGAATTATATTACCTTTAATTTTTGTTGACTCTTTTTGTGTATATATATTCATCACTAATAATCTATGCTGCATAGCTAAACTCTCATCGAGGATAACCTTACAATTAATACAAAAGTATCTATCCAATTTTCTTATAAAGAAAAAATCTATTTAGTTAGAATTGGTCTTACTCTTGAAAGTTATCAAGTGTTCATCTCGTTTTTAAAATGAAGTATTACTATAATAACCAAAGCCAAAACTTCCATGATTTCTCTCATATCCTACATTTTTCTTTCCTACATGTCCATTTAAATCTCCACCTATCACAATCTTTTCCTGCTTAATTATCCTTTGTATTACACTAAGTCATCCCAAAATTATTTCTTGATTGTATCATCTAATCCTACTTGTAGTGCATAAGCACTAATCACGTTTATGATCTCTACACCTAATACCTAGTTTTGGACCACATAAAAAATAAACTCTTTTTTTTTCAAATTTTTTTTAGGAAACAGCTCATTTTGGCAGTACGAAAATGGATATCGTTCGCGGATAACATCACGAAGTGCAAATACTCGTTGCAGTGTGCACAGAAACAAGAACATGAAATTCCCCAACACCAAAATTTAAAAGGTAGGAAATATTTTTGCTACAAATGACTTGTACAGTCGTATATCACACAGAAATATTCTTCGCTCATTCCTCCTCTACAAACAGTTTGGCGCTTCAAGTCAGCGGCACACTTCAAAACAAATTGACAATGAATGAATAAATGGCATTCATATAAACGCCTGATATTGTAACTTATATACAAGGGGTGCTTCTGTAACAAAGCATTTGCTCGTTGCTTCCACTCGCCAGTCAGTTGATAGTAGTTAGAGGAACCCTTGGGTCTCTCAACGGCGAATGAGGTTGAGCATCATAAACCCCCGACAAGTGGTGCTTCACATCTCCATTTGCATACAGCTTTCCAGCCCTCGATTCCCAAAATGTCTTCAGCAACTCTTCAAAAGATGGAGTTCGAAGCTCTTCAATGGATTGCATGCTCGGTAAATTGAATGGTCTCCTTCTTGGTGTCGAACAAGATGGTTCATCCACCTGTGTCAAAAGGTAAAAAATCACAGAAAAAGTGACTTGAGATTGAAACAATGATTTGAATTGGGTAGGCAGATACCAATTTGATAAAACAACATTGTCAAATCTGGCCATCAGTTACATGATCAAAAAAATAAAATAAAATCAGTCCATCAGTTGTCGGAATTCAACCATGTGTGAGTTCAAAAAAATAAAACACCAAATGCTCAAAAAGCAACCATAACCAACCATGTCGGATTATTGATTTCATCATGCAGATGTAAGACTTAGTTGATAGGCCCTACTTAAAATAGCAAGGTTTGTAGTGAAAAGATCAACTTACCACGTATTCTACTTCTAGGCATTTCTCAGCATTTTCTGTAATTTCTACTATCTTGTGATAGTGACCACTCCTCAAGTCCCTAAGCTCTCCACAACAGGGTACGATCATGGAGTCCATGTTTCCACAGGCATCATGGTCGAGTTTCAAGGAATCTGAATTGTAAAACATAAGTTAAAATTCATAGAACAGTTTCCATTGTAAATGCATTCAAACTGGAGGACGTGTGTGCTGCATTCAGCCCTTGGTGACCCAAAGAGTTCTAATGTAGTGATGGGATAAGCTATACTCAGATATTTATATGAAGCAATGGAGATTGCTGAACAATATGAATAACAATCAGAAATCCTCCAAGACCAGCCGCAAACCATATGAAGTAATCCCCAGCAAAGATGACCTCTGTTTTTCACCAACAAAAGGTGGAATCTACGCATACCACAGTGTGGAAAGAAGGCAATTTCTTGGTTATCCCAAATAGATCAATTCTGCAGCCTACTGATGGGTCACTTGCACAAACATGGCTGAATTGAAAGGGGCATTCAGTTTCAATTGATCAAACGAATGAGCCTAGATGTAAAATAAAATAATGCACGCAGGCTTCTATGTCTTACAATCAATAGAAGAAAGAAGATTCGTATTGGCAACAT
Source organism: Annona squamosa (assembly GCA_035584095.1). NCBI lineage: Eukaryota > Viridiplantae > Streptophyta > Magnoliopsida > Magnoliales > Annonaceae > Annona > Annona squamosa. The sequence goes on along the minus strand of JAXCLR010000063.1, from coordinate 50,170,332 downwards.
CAACATCTTCCAGGGACTTTGAGGCAGCTGAAGACAATCTAGCACGCAGCAATTGATTGGCATCCATTCCACTCCTGACAAAATGAATATCAGAATATGAGAAAAGACCACAAAAATTAGCCATCCCCAAAATTGAAGCAATTAAAAGTACGAAAGAAGAAATCATCAACTCCAAAACTACCTGACAATAGAATCAACTGATGCAACATTCCTCTGCTCGAGACCAAGAAGAGATTCTTGTGCATTTTGCCACTGTTGTGCACTCACTGTCACCTTTGCCATGCTATAGAATTTTTTATGATAAGTTAGAGAAACTTCAAAGCAATGCTTTAATCAACATGTCGAAGAAATCATTGTAACAATACACTCACCAATGCTGAAGACCTTCCTCCAGACCATGTTTTCCACTCTCCACTGCAGCAGTGTCCTCAAGATAATGTCTTTCAGTTCTATCCATATAAGACATCCATTCATCTTTAACAGAAGAGGTGAATTCTCGCATTGTTGACGTTTCTTGTTGCAGTTCACCTGTTTTACCAGCAGCAGTTTCACGCAGGCTGTCAACCGCTGTTTGAACCTGAATGAGAGAAGAAACGTATTAAAATTGCCTTAATGGTCAAATCTGTAATCAAATCTCGTTTATCGAACTCATGTTAACAGGAAATGTCAAATCAAAGTGCAATATGCCTTAAGAGAGCATGGCATTGTATCCCTGAAATAAAATCTCAAGGTTTTCATTAATCTTTGATATTTTGATACAGTAATGCTGTCCTCAACCTTTTTTGGACGCTAGAAATTAGTGAATGCCCTAGAGAAAGAACACGCAATACATTGAGCCAGGTCAGTCCTCTAGCTCAGCATCATCTTTGCAGAAGAACAAGTAAAGAACACTGCAATCATGCAGTTTTTACCTCTGAACAATTCATAGTGAAGAGGCATTCACAATATAAGCTGTTTCTCAGAGAGATTACAAGCTAAGAAGGAAAAACTTTAGAAGTATGCTGCCAGTCCAGTATGCTAGACTACCAGTTCAGGCAATTGCACCTTCAATGAACTTAAAACTGGTAGACTGCAAAAGATTCCTAGACCTCAAAAGGATACTCTTTTGCAAGCTTACCAGGGCTTTCATATTCCTCCTCAGGCCAAAAACCGGTGGAGACCCATGATGCTACAGGATTAGCTGGAAGCTTAAGGTGTAAAAGCAGAACAAATCCTCTCTTTATCATGACTACCAAAGTTCAAGAAATAGTGAAAAAAACAAAATGCAACCTCCTTTTTGAGTTGCCAACTTAAGCATTACATCAAGTTACAAGATAGGATTTTCAATGTGAGATAATTGTTTTGAAGCAATCTCAAATTGTTTCAACATAGAGATACTAAGGCAGTGTCTTCTGCAAGTAATAGAAGTCTCATACCAATTTTTTTTTCCTAGCACTTGAACTTGCAAGCATTTCAGCCACTTTCTGCAACAGTTGTCGTTCTTCATTAGCAGAACACTCCTGCAATATTATATAAGGATTAGATTGAAAGCATTTGGTGGGTGAGGGGAATATACAGTTGATTTTCATGCATAATCAATTGGTTTGGTTTGGAAAGCAGAGTGCACCTCAAACTTCTCTTCAAGTTCACACAGTTTTTTATCGTGAAGGGTCTGTGTCTCTTGCACAATTTGGCTCAGTTTTGAGGCATGCACATCCAGAGTCTTAAAGAAGTTAACAGTAATTCTTGAAATAGATCTTGTGGCCTCCACAGCTCGGTAATGTCCCTGTCATAGGAAAACTTTTTCAATTACAATATATATCATCTCTTAATAGGCTCAAATCAGATAAACAGAACACAAAATGTCAACTTCCAGGTCCTTTCAAGTTCCTGACCTGCCGCTGCTGCTTTGCATATGTAGCCAATTTCTCTTCTTGATTAGACAAGCTACTTTGAAGCTCACTTAATATCAGATCAGCTTCCAAAGCAATTCTTTTGAAGAGCTGTGTCAAAAAAGAGAGAGGCAAAAGAGTAGATTAGCAGCATATAATGCTGAAAGATAAACAGATCCCACCTAAAGAGGCATAAAAAAAAGCCTTACATCCTCGAGAGCAGATGAATGCATTGACACTTCTGAGTTAACATTTCCAAAAGTTGACCTAGAATTTCCATCAAGTTCTCCAGCTAAATCATCCAATGCTTTGACCCCAGAACCATACATTGTTTTCAACTTTGCTAGCCTTTCCGTGAGTTCTTCAGTAGCCTATGGTCAAAGAGATCATAGAAATGTAACCAACTAGGATTAAATAAGCAAACAGATAAGTGTAGATTTTCTTTCAGATTACCTCGGCCTTTGTAGAAACAAATGAATGCATGTCTTCCTCCATTCCCTTTAGTTGCTGCTCCTGTTGCATTACAGAAGTAGCAACAGTTTTGTGCAATAGCTGAAGCTGCTGAGTTAATTGAGACTGGAATTTCCCAACCAAAGTCCTATTTCCATCTTCTATTCTATCTTTACGCTCTGGAAATTATTGAAAAATAATTAGGGAGTAGAATGGGTAAATGGTGTATTGTATCCACAATTTCAATAAATAAAAAAATAAGGAAAAGTTGCAAAAAGATCAAATTGCCAACCAATTTTAGCAAACAAGCCAGAAACATCTGATGCTGCATTCTCTAGCTCTGAGCGCAGGTCCAATGCATGCTCAACGAGTGCTTTCTCTGGAGGAACAACAAAACGTGAGCTGACCAGAACAAAGAAAAGGTAGAGATAGATTTTAAAAGATAAATAGCTTGGTTTTCAAGTCGCATAAATAAGATATCGATGTGCAGAATGAATAAAAGAAGAAAAAAATTAACGATGCATGTAAAGCTAATGCTTATAACAAATATCCAGGAACAAGGAAATTCAAAGTGCAGCGAATAGCAGATGCATACTCTCCAGAGTTATTGCTCATTGAACAACCACATTCAAAAACAGCAGTTTTAATTTTAAAATTTTACTTGCTCACCTGATCTAATGAGATTACCAATCAGGTACTCCTTTTCTTTAATAGTGGCATTTGCTTGCCTATATCTTTCTTCAAGGTCAAATAATGCCTGTTCAGTGTCCTCTAGTTTTCTCTGCAGTGAATATGCAATATGAATATGCAATTAAAAACTCAGTTTCATTCACCCGAGTAACATAAGTAATAAATCAGAATCAGCAGATATCTGATAGCTGAATGTATATGCTAGTCATACAGCTATATGCATCATTTTACCTGAGTCTTCTCAAGTTTGTCACCTAATTCTGCACTCAGCAGCTGCTGAGAATTGTAAAGGTCTTGAAGTCCAACCACTTGCTGTATGACACAAGAAGGTTCACATCAAACCTTAAGAAATGGATACATGAATGATTTTCAAAAACCCATTATTGCGAGATTTAACCTTGTCCTTGGATTCTGATTCAAGTTCTAGGCGCTCAATTTTCTCTGCCATGGCCTGAGCAAGTATGGGAAAAAAATTAAAATCTCAACCAATTCTCCAGAAAAAATAATAATAATAATAAAATAAAGGTCATTTCTATCCAGAAAAATAAATATTCAAAAGTATGCTAGATAAGCTTCAGCCTTACCTTCTTCTCAGCTTCTTCTTGCAGGTACCGATCTCGTGGAATATAGATGCCATTCTTCTCTCGTGCAGCATAAACCTCTGATTGGATATAATTTTCAAAATTTAATGACTAACTACACTATCAGATGCACATTTCAACTTATGAAATAAAAGAGGATCCAGTAAATAAGCAACCTTGCTTAAGACGGTCGATTTCAGAATACAGATCCTTAATCATTGCAGACTTCATCATCTTCTGATTAACCTGAAATTGATTTAAAAAGGAGTGAAGACACATAAGCATTTTTAATGCAAATGAAAAGTAGGCACAAACAACATAGAACAATTTAATTACAAACCTCTGGCTTGTTCTTGATGTTTTTGGCACGGTGTGCATAATCAAGAGTGCTGAGAGTTTCTTCCAAGCAGTGAATGGAAGGTGATATTGTTGCAATGATGCATGTCTTTGTTTTCCCTCCCAAGGAGTCTCTGAGCAATCTTGTTAATTTACTATCCCTGATCCAAGGAAATCATAATTCTTAACAGACCAACATCCCAAGGAAACAAAATGAAAACAATCAAACTACAAACGCTCATAGCTAACCTGTATGGAATATGACCAGAATGCTCAACTAGCGCATTAATGACACGTCCAAGAGTTAGTAAACTTTTATTGATCTCTCCCGCTTCCCTTGCTCTATTCTGCAAGTTTACATTGTCATTAGGTCCTAATCTAGAAACCAGGTCCATAACAGTATGTAGAATTAAATCTAAATATTCACTTTGTAGGAATGATGAATATGAGTTTGGTGTTTAGCATTAGAGAGACACTAGTTCCCATAGCATAGGATAATGCATCTAGATTGTAGAATACATGTCTCTTATTACTATATAAAATAACACATGTCAAACACTAGCAATCATCATACTAACCAAACAATCATGTTTGCTCCGTCTCCAAAACATAACAAGATGGGACATAGTGTACCTCTCTAGCACCTGAACGTGAAATGTTCTCCGAGCCAGCAAGATCGACAAGATTAAGCTTTCCAATTTTGATAAGCTCTTCCCCCTCTGGTGTACACTCTTTTATGTGGATGGTTATAGAAAAAATAGAATGAGAGCGGCTACTTTGCTTGTTAAGGAGGGTTTCTGCTGTACGCCGTTTGGAAGAGCCTCTATCCAAGATCTTATATATCTCATTAGCAGTGGTGACTATCTCCTCCTCCAGGCCTCTCACAAAAACACCGCCTTTTCCATCTTCCATAAGAGCTATTGGTTTCTTTGACTTATCATCAAAGAATTTTGAAGTTTCCTCTGCTGCAAGAAGATCTGTTATCTCCTCATTGTATAACTCCAGGAATGTGACTTTCATGCTATATTCAGCATTCTGAGCTTCAAGTATATCAAAAATTTCACGAACAGCTCTTGGAATAACACCTGCATCACTCGGAAATTCCCCATTCTGCAAGACCTCTAAAATCAGAATTATGAAAGTAAAAGACCAAAAGTGTAAAAACAGGTGCAGTTTAGATGAACTCTGGAGCCTGCACAATTATTCACTTCTGAGACAAAAGCACATTTCTAATCAGAAGAAGAGTTGATAAAATTCTTTTGCTTTTACTACATTTTTAAGACACTAGATGCATCATAAATCCATTATGCAATCATCATAGATACAGATCCATGTTAGTAAGAAAGCCAATCAGACACCATAAGGAAACATTCATCTATAGAATCAGAAGGAAACCTTTGCTTTCTTTCCGCCTCCTTCCATGGTGTATGTTTTACCGGTGCCTGTCTGCCCATATGCAAAGATGGTGCAATTGTAGCCCTCAAGAACTTCATTTACAATAGGAGAGACAGCTTGTTCATACAAATCCTTCTGTTGGGATGTTGGCCCAAAGACCTGAGCAAGATTATCAAAAAGAGAAGCTATCAGTAATCAATGGAAATTCTATTCAAACCAAAACAGACACAACAGAAGGAATCCAAACCTTGTCAAAGGCAAATGTTTTATCAATCTGTTTGTTAGCAATGTTCTGAATTGCAGAAACTTCCCGCCTGTGTTCATTGCATGAAATGACAACGGGTGTGTTCACCCTCATCTCATCCTCACTTAATGGCCTAAGATAGCACCAAGGAAATAGAAGAAATACAAAAAACGGAAAAGAAAGCAAACAGGTTACATCCAAGTTGAAGAATTAAATAAATACTACACCTCAGGCAAGAATCAACAAATTTCACCTGCAACGAAGTAGAACCTGCACGTTCACTCCTTTGTCTTTATCATGCCTGCTGTTGTTTAAATTTCCATCCCGCATCTCTCGCAAGGATTTCTCACTCGACCGTGGAGTTTGAGAAGGAGAAAGAGAGACCAATCCTCCTTTCCTCTGTTGTGACGACTGAGAGTAGTCCATAGCTTACAGAATTGGATAATTATCCAAGCTCACTGTCATTACATAGAACTCATTAGAAAAAAGCATGTAATAGAAACCACTCCATGAAACTACTAGATGTGGAATCTGGCCTTCATTCTTCAAGAAATATCAAATTTTGAGAACTATTATATCCAAACCAAAGGGGTTACAGATTCCGCGTAATATCAACAGAAGTTAGGCACTTGTCCCATGATTGAAAAGGATTAAAAAAATGATATGGAATAAGCTGGAATGAAATAGAAACTAGACAACATCAAGAATGGGAAATTCAAAATGTGGCAAATTTGGAAACTAGACAAGAAAATTAAGCCCTGCATATTCCGAATTTCCAAATTCGACATAAAATATATAAACGAAAAGCAAAATCAACGAGATATTTTCAAAAATCACAAGCTTCGAAAACTCCAGATATCCCAGATCCAGTCAAAGCATCAAAAGCTACAGGTGGTCTGGTACTAGCAGAAAGCAGAGTTAACAAAAAGAAAGAATAAATACGCAAGATGAGAATCAACGGAACAGCAGTAATTGGAGAAATAGCAAAGAAAAATCTCAAGTAGGGAAGAACCAAAAAAAGAGAGAAATCCTTAAAGATGTAATTTCTATAAATTTCAGATATAGCTGCGAAATAAAAGAAAAAAGAATCAGCAGAACGTAGAATCTCCTCTAGTCAAGAAAATTTCAAAACGGAGTCAAAAGCAGACACTGCCACGATCTAGAATCGAATTTTAGGAAAGTCAAGAAACCCTAAAATACCAGACCTCAAACGATCCAGCGCCCAAAGAAATCACTATTCCCAAGACGGCAAGATCCAAAGATTGAGTTTCACCCAAAACCCAGTCGAGACAACACCTTTTAAAAAACGCAAGAAATAAAGAACTGATAGATCAAAACCGAACTAACCAATCAAAACCAACAGCAGAAAATAAAATAGAAAAATGGCCAAATGCGGTTAATTTAGCAAATCCGACAGCTCAACAGATCAAATCCCAGTCAAGAAAATGCAGATAAACGGAAAAGATCAAGGATTAGGTGAATCCCTCCCAAGAAATTGGAAGGAAAAAAACGCTGAAAAAAGGCGAAAACCTACAGTACGAAGACGGCAGTCTGCAAGAAGGATTCCGAGAAAGGAAATGTGAGCCGTCGGACAATGGGATGCAACTGTAGCCGACCGATGGAGAGACGAAAACCGATGGACGAAGAAGAGGAACGAACTTTCTAAGAGTTGCCAATGACTCCGAAGCGGAAAGAGAGAGAGGATAGGGTCTGGTTTCTGATGAAAAACGGCGAAGAACGAAAGAAGACTGAAGAGGACGGGAGAGAAAGGAGGGTGGGATCTTTAAAAACGAAGAGGCGTAACGGAGGTTTCTTACTGCCGTTTACTCGACGTTAACAGGGAGAAGGATACGTCGTTAGTATTAACGGCGTTGCAAGAGCCGTTTGGGACAATATCTGACCGTTGCAAAGCAACGGAGCTGAGATCTCTAGATTCAGCTTCGGCGCTTTTTTAACTTCAACTACGCTGCCCGCACTGAACTCGCTGCACGCGCCACTCGCAGCTCTCTCTACGACTCCGACGTCCAAAACGCACCTCACGTGGCACACGTGTGCGGAGGATGAAAGCC
>JAXCLR010000063.1:50147602-50161539 GCA_035584095.1 Annona squamosa | reverse complement strand
ATAAACCAAATTTTACCATTTTTAGACATGTATATATATTTATTTTGAATTTTTAAATACAGGGGCATTTAAGTCATGTATATATATTTATTTTAGACATGTATATATATTTATTTTGAATTTTTTATTTTTCAAAAAAAAATAAAAAAAATATATTTTTTGACCGGTCGCAAATCACCGGTCGTAAATGATCAGTCGGCCTCATTCACAATAACGAGGAAGATGGTGTTGGGGAAGCATCGGCAGGAAGGAAACGAGTAAATGGAGTTTTTATTTTTTAAAGAAAAAAAATGGAGAATTTGAAAGGCTTTGAATGTATGTGCAAAAATTATATGTGCCCCGTGTAATTGGCCATTTTTAGCCCAGCGCTTTAACTCAAAGATTTGCCGCAATTTGAAACCTTGAACTCGGATAGCGGCTGACTGAAGAATATTATAATTTTATTTGTTTATAATATCATAAGAAAATTGCGATGATATTTTCTTACATAAATTGCATCAGCCATATAAAATCATTTAGCTGAATTTGAAAAATAAAAATGTAAACGGGGAGTGATTTCATGCAAACGTTTGTACGGAAGTACACAAAAATGGTTTTTTTATTTTCCATGCGATTTTTTTTAATGTCTAAACCCTTTATAACATTCATCTATTATAGTTATGTTGTCAAAAATAAACATCTTAAAAACTATTATATATCAGATATTTACTTCTAAATTTAATAATATTGCATTCATCCTTGAATAACGATAAATATTTAAAAATATAAGTTTTCATTGAATAGTTTTTTGGCATCATAAATAGATGCCAAATTGATTCCAAAAAATGTTAATTTATATTTTATATGATTTTTAAATGTAAAAAATAAAGCAATAATTTGCATTGGGTAATTTGCAAATATACCCACTTAATTTGATTAAAATTACAAATATAAATGTCTTCAAAAAATTTATAAATATACTCATATAGTTTTAAAAATTATAAATAACCTCTACATAATGTAACCAAAATTGTAAATAACTCTCACGCTGTTATAACGCTGTTACTATATTGTCGTCGCATAGGGTTATTTGCGATTATGGATCAATTGTGTGAGAGTTATTTACAAAAATTAAATACGTCATTAATTTCTAAAATCGCAAATACACTTACATTGTTTACATTTTTACAAACACACCCACGCCATTGCTATGTTATAAAGGCATGGGGTTTATTTGAAATTATGATTAAACTATGTTGGGAGTATTTAAAATTTTTGAAACTATCTAGGTATATTTACAATTTTGATCAAATTAAATAAGTATATTGGAAAATTACTCATTTGCATATGCCACGTGTATCACTTCATGAAAACATTTCTAAAACTAAAAAAAAAAAAACAATGAAATGTTGCTATTAACATCATAATTTTTTATTTTCCATAAGTAGTTATATTGTCAAGTATTGCCTCTCATGCTTTTATAACAAAAAATTTATTTATATTATTTATTTTTCAAAATTTTTTATTATTTCTTCATATCATTTTCTCCAACTTAAAAAGAAAAAATTAGATTCCACTTTTTCTTCGTTCATTAATATAGCAGAGTGTTCACGTAACTATGGCTTATCACAAAATGCTCAAGAAACTTAAATGAGATGCAAATGAGATGAAAATTTTCATTTCAAAAGGAAATTTTCAACTTTCATTATAATTTCAGTATAACTTTTTATCTTTTTAATATTTTGTTCATTTTCAAGACACGTGATTACATTTTCATCTCATTTTCTCTGTTGCATTCAAGCTCCTTAGTTTATGACACAGCTCAATAACCTCTTATTTCATTAGTTCATTATATTTTTGTAACCGTAGTTCTTATTTCATTAGTTCACCATATTTTTGTAAACTATGCTAAAACAAAATGTCTTATAGTGTGTGTTTGGCAATCCATTTGTGGTTTAGGGAGAGGAAAAAGAAAGAAAGTAAGAAAATTTTTAAAAATAGTGAGATTTATAATTGATAAGATACGATAAGATAAAATCGAAATAAATAGAGTAGTTGTATGAGAAAATAATTGGAATATATAAATAAAAGCAAAAAAACTAAGATAATTAAAGTAGATAAAACAATAAAAATACACGAAATTTTTTTTTCCACTTTTCCCTCCTAGATGGGTTGCCAAAAGTACAATGCCCTGATAGTCAGTGCCAAAGCCACTTGACTTGCCGGCATTGAGTCCTGCTAAGTGCATGCAGGTAATATATCTTCAATTTTTCTCCCTAAAAGTGGTTTTTTTTTTTTTATATAGATGTCCCTTCAAATGGGAGTATCTAAAAAAAAATTAAAAAAATTCCATGGTACGAGAGTTGTAAAAAGATTTAATTGTAACATCAACGGCTACAGTATATAAATATAAATACCAATAAAAAATGGGTTGTCAAAGGCAATGTGTACCAAAGTTGCGTTGGTAGAAAGATAATGAAAAAAAAAATTCCTCGTGTCAGTTTGTTACTGCTGGATCAGATTCTGGTGAGCTGCAGGCTAGGAGGACGGCTCATTCAATTTCCCCTTGTCTTTTCCGTTTCAAAAACTGACATGTCCTCTTTTTTGGCTGTTTTCATAAAACAACAGTGCAGAATTTGCATATCTTTCCCTTTCGGGATTTTTTTAATACTTTGAACCTTTATATATTTATGTTTTAGGCCCCATAAGCTTCGATTTTGTTGCCTTTTTAAACCTTATCGTTAACTCGAACTGCGAAAAAGACGGACTTTTGCATCTGTAGTGATTAAAATTTTTAATGAGCAAAAATGCGCCCATCTCTGGGTGGAAGCACTGATCTGATTTGAGCCTGGAAGACAGTAGAATACAAGAATTTTAAATGGACTGTCTATTTATTTAACACCCTTTCGAAAATACCTTAAATACTCAGTAAGTATTGGTAAATTACGCATCTACCCATTTTTCATACAACGAAAAAATAATCGCATGTTACAATATGAAATATCTAAAATGTTTTTACAATCAAATAGGATTGCATGTAAATCAGTATAATAACTAGAGGTGTTCGTGATCCGGCGACTTGCTTATTTAATCCATTTATAAATGGGTTTAGGTTAAAATTTTTAAATAAATAATTTATGATCTACCAACTTGTTTATTCTTTTAAATAAATAAATGAATTGGGGTTGATATTTTTTAACCCATCAACCCATTTAATAACTCACTTACTCGTAATCAATTTAGTAACTCATTTGACCAATTAATGCATTTACTACCCGTTAAAAGATAATATATATTTCGTAAATCCTAAATCTATTTTTCTTATTTTGATTTTTTATTTTTCTCTCCGTTTACAACCCGTTAAAAATTATATATATATTTTGTAAATCCTAAATCTATTTTTCTTATTTCAATTTTTTATTTTCCCCCTTCTATCTATAAATCTACAACATCTTCCTTGTTAATGTACTACGGGAAAATTGCGCCATAGACCCTCTACCTATGCGTATTGGCATTTTGGACCCCGATGTTTGCATATTAGCATTTTAAACCTCCAAAAGTTTCGACGTTTGCATTTTACCCCCCGCGCCCTCATGACGTCAAAAAAAACAACATCTGATAGTCTGAAATGATGAGAATACACATTGACTGTCTGTTTCCATCCATATAATCAGTAAATGAGGCCTAGATAACCGTCTATCGCGTGCTGGTAAGGTCAACATTTCTGAAGGTTGAGGATCTCTAGATTCCCCATTCACTGTCTATGAAGAGAGCGACGACGGACAAAAATAATATACGCCCCAACCATTTTTATTTTTAGCGATGTCTGGCAAAGGTGGAGCCTCCTTAGTGAGGGAGAAGGGAGAGATAGCCAAGTGCATCCACAAAAGTTGTTGCTAGAATCCATGATCAACCCCAAAAGAAAAAGAAGAAAAGCAACCATGAATCATCTCAAACTCTTACTTGCCGCACTGACGATTCCTCCCCTACTCAATCTTGCAAGCCACTTCGCCTCTTGCAAAGCTGACCATGGCAATGCCCCAACTCTCCACCCGCAATCCCTTTCATCTCCCCCGTCTCCTTCAACTCCATTGCCCATCCCAAAACCAAATTCCCCACTCTTCAATCACAGCACACCTCCGCTCAGCCCTTCTCCCCATTCCCCATCCATTCCCACTGTGGGATTTCCTACTGTGGCTGCCTGCGATTTTGTACCAGTCGGATGTTGAATCTCTGTCGGAGATGATGGGGAAGAGCTATCATGTGTTGATGATCTTGATGGAAAGATATGCCTATCGTTAATTAGACGGGTGTTCGGATTAAGCAGTTCTTGCGGTCGGTGATGTTGGCGTTGCTGTTATTGATGGAGGCACATCGCCGGCTGCTGGATTGATGGGTGACGATGGCTGTTTGATCGCCGCAGAGGAGTGTAATGGCCACTGCGATCTCAGCCGATCATTGCTTTGGATGATTACGGACACGCATAACGAGGGTTTTTTGACAGCTGATTTATCTGGCCGTAATTGCAAGCTGTTGCGATCGTATAGACTCTGCCGCCGAAGAAGATGGGTTTTTTGCTAGGGCGAATTTGTAGTTTGGTGGTCATAGCCGAATGCAGAAAATGGAGTTCGTCGACTGTGGTGGGAAGCGATTCCTACGGTGATCTTTGACCATGGATTCCGGCCAGATATGGAAGCAGACAACAAGAGAAGATAATGGAAGCTTCGAAACTGCCGACTTTAATGTCCGTCGCCGCTCTCTTCACAGACAGTGAATGGGGAATCTAGAGATTCTTAGCCTTCAGAAACGTTGGCCTTACCAGCACACGATAGACGGTTATCTAGGCCTCGTTCATTGACTATATGGATAAAAATAGACAGTCAATGAGTATTCTCGTCATTTCAGACTGTTAGATACTGATTTTTTGACGCCGTGAGGGCACGGTGGGTAAAATGCAAACGTCGAAACTTTGGAGGTCTAAAATGCTAATACGCAAACATTGTGGTCCAAAATGCCAATACGCATAGTTAGAGGGTCTATGGCGCAATTTTTCCCCGTACTACTATGTGTCTATGTCTATAAGTCTACACCCATAGCTATAACATTGCCACAATAGTACCAGTGGCGGAGCAACATGGATTGGTTGGGGGAGGGATCAGCACCCCCTTGAATATTTGGAAATTCAAAAAATTTCTTAAATTTCTAAAAATGTAAGTCATTTTTATAAGGTTGTCATTCTCAAATGATATTAAGCCCCTTCATGTGAATTCTCCCCCTTCCCCCAAAGCCATACAAACATTTATCTTCCGTACATAATTGCTCAACGACACGTCAGACACAATTAAGAGCCATGTGACACCATCTCGACGCGGGAAACTGTCTTCACACTCGCGAAAAACTGTCTCCGCACCATGAGTGTGTTTGGCAATCAGTAAAAAATGTCAAATTAAAACTTTTCAATTTAAAACTTTTCATTCTCCACAACTATCATATTTTTTAATTATTTTTTCACATTTTTCTATACAACTAACCTACTTTTCAATCATTTCTACACAACTATTCACATAACTAACCTATCTATTTTAACTTTATCCTCTTTACTACTCATCATTACATCTATCATATCACATCATTTAACAACTTTTACTCTTAAAAACTTTTCATTAAAAATTTTATTCATTACTAAACACACCACGTATCTGTAAATTTAAATGAAGTACTTGATGGGTATATAGGATATTTTTAAAAACAAAAGAGTATATTTGAAATATATGTCAAACAAGGCATGTATATTTGGAGTAAATTTTTTTATTGTTTTTTAAAAAAGCTAATCTCATTCCCACCACAAGTTCTGTTTTCTTTTTAGACCACATTGTCCGTTTTATTCTCTGACATGGGTCGAAATTAGAGACCGTATCTTACATGACAACCGAAGGTAACGAAGCCCATATTCCATGTTCATGGTAAACGTTGTTAAAAATAAGCTGTAACTCCAAATTCCAATTATCAAGCAATCAAATTTGAAGACGAAGGGTGCATTTGGGCACATAAAGTGGAAAGTAAGAAATTAGAAAAAAAAAAATTTAATATGGTGAGAATAACATATATAATAAAGGTAAAAGTGAGAATAAACTATCAAATTGTATAAAAATGATTAAAATATAAAAGTAAAATGAAAAAATTTATTTAAGAAATTAAATCATATAAAGGGAGTAAACTAATTCTATGCATCCGGGTGCACTTAGGCTCAATGTGCTCAGGTTCAGATACTCATTTTCTAATTTTTTGGAATTTTTTTCACAAAATTATTAATCTAAGTATATTTAACATATGTATCAATTTTTACTATTTTAAAAATTTTTAAAATATTTTTCAAAATTTTTAAAGGCAGTGGCATTTTTGAATTTCAGATTACTAAAAATGCCAATTATTTTAAAAAATTCAAAAAAAAAAAATTAATATATATATTAAAGACATTTGGATTAACAGTTGTATAAAAAGTTTTTAAAAAAATAGATTAAATGCCCTCCAGTGCACCCAACTTAAGTGCACCTAGCTACATAGGATTAGATTTCTTCAGTGTTTATACTTTTCCTTTATCACATGAGATGACCAATAACACTCAAAATTTTCTCTATCTCATGTGATCCCAACACATTCAAAATATAATTTTTTTAAAGAAAACATTCAAAATATAATTAATTTCAAATATGATAATTAGTTTTAGCTTTATTTTGAGATACAACCATATATTTATAAAAAGGAAAAATACAACCATAAATTTTTACTATATTTTCAAATATGACAACGCCTTATAAATTTTTTGTAAAATACCTTTGTTAAAACGTAAGTTTCTCTCGCCGCAGTGCCTCCTTAGTTGTGTTATGTCCATATGGTACTCAAATCACCCATGCGGTTTCGAATGGTGGCAGTTGTCATCCTCATTTTTATGAAAGTGTCTACCAAGAGAAAAATTAGAAAATATTGTAGAATGTTTGTTGAAATATTATTAGAATGCTAAATGAAAATTGTAAGAATATCTTGAAGTCTTATTGTAATATAAAATATATAACCGTAAAAAACCTAAACTTCTCTCCACCTCTTCTCGTATAAAGAGTTGTCTTTATATCATATTGTTGTAATGTTGAATTTTGATAACAATGTACATGTTCTGGTTAAATGTAGGTTTTAATTAAGGATATTTTATTAAAAACATGAGGCATTGTCATATTTGGAATATATAGAAAAATGTGTGGTCATTTTTGTTATTTTCATAAATATGTGATCCTATTTCGAAATTGAGGTAAAACTTATGATCATATGTAAGGTTAATCTTTCAAAATGCAAGAAATAGGAACTGCTTCATACAGATCGCAATTGTTTCAAAGCTATCAGAGGCCTTAAATTCGGAATGGCTTTGGCCTCCTTTTTAACAAATGAAAACATTTTCTCGTCATCTTTGTGTTTCTAGCAGCACTCCAACGAAAAATCGGAGAATGAGCAAAAAATTGCAATTGATGTTTTACGAAAATAAAAATGGTTGGAGGTATATATGTTCTTACTTGGCGAATGATGGAGGGATTGCTGCCTTGGAAGCCGGCAGCGATAATAAAAAGCTGAGAACTGCCAAAAAATAATGAAACTTCTATTCATCCTCTATCGTGACGATCATAATTTTCTAGGCGTTCAATTCATAAGGAAGGAAAAGGGTCATTTCTCTCCACGGCTGCATTCGCATGTATCATCCGCGGGGGCTGTCCCACGTGAAAACGAGAGGTTGGCATGAGCACGTGCCTTCCTCTTTTTAGGGAGCTTTTTACTCCCACTCCCTCGGATTCTCCGGCAGCATCCCGTGTCAGCTTCGAACTCTCCAGGAGGCCTCTTATCGCCTCAGTCATCTACTCCATACGTTCTCCTCAATTTTTTTTTAATTCTAACTCGATTAATATTTTTCAATTTTCTAACTCTAAGCATACAATTTAGTAATATAGCCAACAAAGTAGTTATAGAGTTATTGCTCTTCCTTCGTTGAAGCTCAAATGTAAATGACCCAACTATAACTATGGAGTAATAATATTTTTTTGAGTACTAATATTGATTTCAAAGTTGTTATTTATTCATTATTATTGAAACTAAATATCTTAAAAGTAATTTAAACAACCACGAAGTTGACATCCTAGCTATTTGAATTACACCTAATGCTTCACTTCATTTGAAGAAAGCCCCACAAGCTAGCATGTTATTGTACAGCGAGGTTAACATTGACACCTACGGCGGCAACACGAAGGCCCGCAGGTTCACCGGTTCAGCAGCTAGCACCCTTTCGTGATACATAATACATATCCACCAGGCTGGCTCTTTGGTACATCGCCATTCAATTGAAAACGTTAATTTAGATGGCTTCAAGGGAAAAAAAGTTGAATTAAATATCTAAATTAACCGTAATGAACAAACTAAATGATGCTTGTACATTGGTCTCATAATTAAGGTTATTTTAAGACCTTCTTATGCATGGAAAATAGTTCTATGAAATGGTTTGACTACAAACATATACGAAACCTTTTTGTCCAGGAGAAAATTCAACCAGACCATCTTGACTATTAATTAAAGTGTTTTTGAGAAATAATAAATTTTTTGGATGAAAAATTTTTGGTATAAAAGTTTTTAAATTCGAAGAAAATGATATGATATGATAGAGATAATAATAAAGAGTAAACGAAATAAAATTAAAATAGATATGTTAATTACGTGGATGACTGTGTAGAAATGATTAAAAAATAGAATAATTGTATAACAATATGTGATGAAATGATTAAAAAAACTAGAGTAGTTATGAAGAGTAAAAAATTTTAGATTAAAAATTTTAACTTGACATGTTTTAAATATTTGTTCCTAATATTTTAAGGAATCATCATGACAATAATTATATAAGTTATTTTATTTAACTATTTTTCTTTACCCTATGTACCATAACTCAATTTATAAATTCTTTTATCGATTCATCGTTAAATCATTTCAAATTTATGATACGTACAAGCCTTCGAAGATTGGAATCATTTTAGGTTGTTTGCAAAATAATAAAGTAGTAATGAAGTTTATGGTCATTTTAGATTTTCTCTTAATCATGTAGAGAGGCCCACTCTAAAAGGATTTGCAACTGCTTATTAATCAATTAAAAAGCGGTTCCTAAATTAAGATTAGGAAATTGATTAGGATAGGCATGTAAATATGTAATTCGCTTCAGCTTGAGCGTGCGTGGTGATTAGGTGGAAAGAAAGTAGTCAAAGGTCGCTTTGGTCTCCTGCATTGGCGACTCGATTCAATTCCCCAGGCTTCATACATCTGCTTGTTTGGATTAGGAGAGAGGACGGAAGGCAGGGACATGCAAACGGCATTCTTGTTAGCTAGCTTTTCACATCGATCGGCGCTAGTCTATGCTTTACTTTCATTTCATTCAGTTCGTCGGAAGTTATCCTGTCCTCATCCACCGATGTAGATGGGCTAGCTAGCTACCTAGGTACCATCTTTCGTTCTCAACCTGCCTCGCTGAATCATTGAAGTGATTTTGGTGTAACCTTTTCATTTTTAAAAATGTTGATAAAAATTCAGTCTATTTGTTATATTTAATACTATTTCTTTAACTATGAGATCAAGTTCTATCCTAATTTAATATGTAGATAGGCCATATTTGCTCACACATAGTACATTCATATGTAAATTATGAAAAATGTCAAGATCTGTTCACATATATATTAGAATATAACGATACTTTATAGAATAATTTATCTACATATTATTGATATTTTAGCTGGTTTAGATGTTGAAAAAACTACTTTAAAGTTGATATTTTAATATTAAACTATTTATTACATTGATTTTACACGTTTATAGATCAGTTTCATATACAGGGAAATTAAAAAAATAAAAGGATTTTTAAGATAATATAAATGATGCTAATTATAATGGATGAAATAATTTTTTTAATCAATCATTAAGATTTTAAAAATTGAGGAGGTTTCATAGTAGAGGGGTTTCATAGAAGTATCCCTGATATATTTATACACACGCGCACACACGTACGATCCCGCTTCTATATATATACAAACGGTCGCGCTTCTGTACCCTATCAAAATCTAAGATTTTGATCTTTAATAAAAAATCTAATTCATTTATTATATTTAAAATCATTTATTTATGTAGGAGGCTAAGTTTTATCTCGGTCAAGTATGTTTATGGAACACATTTGTTCAAAAATATATATTATGTATAAATTATGACAAACACTTGGATTTATTTATACATTTATTAGAATGTAATAATACTTTATAAAATCATTTATTTACATAGAAAGATATTTTGGATGGTTTAAATGTAAAAAATACTACTTTCAAATTAATATTTTTTAACATTTCTCATAATTTACACATGAATATATATTTTTTCTAACAAATATGGCCTATAAACATACTTGATTGGGATGAAACTTAGTCCCATATATAAACGAATGATATTAAATACAATAAATGAATTAAATTTTTCATCAAAGATCAAATTATAGATTTTGAAAGGGTTACATGACTTCACTTGTATGTAATCTAGTTACATAGAAGCGGAGCCTATATATATATATACGAGAAATATTCGTAGACAATTATCAACACCATAAGTTACGGTGCACGTACTTCAAAATGAGCTTCGTATAATCATAAAATTATAATCTATTCCACTCGTTATATTTAGAATTACGTATTGTATTATTATACTAATTTTCATCCAAATTGGATTTGTATATAAACCTCTTTTGAAATTATATGTATGAAACTTAGTCCCTTATAAAAACAAATGATATTAAACACAATAAATGAATTAAATTTTTCATCAAAGATCAAATTATAGATTTTGAAAGGGTTATATGACTTCACTTGTATGTAATCTAATTACATAGAAGCGGAGCTCATATATATATATATATACGAGAAATATTCATAGACAATTATCTACACCATAAGTTACGGTGCACGTACTTCAAAATGAGCTTCGCATAATCATAAAATTATAATCTATTCAACTCATTATATTTAGAATTATGTATTATATTATTATACCAATTTTCATCCAAATTGGATTTGTATATAAACCTCTTTTGAAAATGGAACAAATTCAACGTAATAAAATAATTTAATGTAAATAACAATTTTAAAGTCATTTTTTCATCATGTAAATTATCTCAGATATAATTTATATATGGATAAATAATTTTATAAAGTATCAATACATTTAAGTGTATGTGTGGCCCATTTTTTGAGGTAGTTGCACTGTAACTTTCGTAACATGTACGTACACTAGAATGACTCTATATGTATATATATAGAGCTGTTCCAAAGTAGCGTCACTGCACCGGAACATCGGTGCACTTGCTCATAAAAATGGGTCCCGCATATATTAAAATGTAATGAAACATTATACAATCATTTATCCATATATAAATCATATTTTAGATGGTTTAGATGTTGAAAAAATTACTTTAAAGTTATTATTTATATCAAACTATTTTATTACGTTGAATTTATATCATTTTCAAATAGAGTTCACACACATATCCTGTTGGGATAAAAATTAATGTGGTAATAGAATACATTATTCTAAATACAATGGGCAGAGTAGATTATACTTTGATAATCATGTGTGGCTTATTTCAGTGCCACTGGACTTAAAAATATCTTATATATATATGCTTGCAGATTAGATCATTGCGGACTAGTGCATGCTTCTAGCTCTTACATTCAATTTGGCCCGCTAATGGCCTAATATAAGCTATCTATCCTTTTTATTGGTACTTTATATATGCGACAATTGATATTCTAATTAGACATCTTCATAACCCCCATATTGGAAGGAATTTTCTATAACATCTCAAAATTCGGGGAGGACATTAATAAATATCTACACACATTGGGAGGACAAATAATGCCAGTACGGGAGAGTAGAATCGAACCAACATCGATCCTTCATTAGACAATGATGCTGACCACCAAAGCACGTCCCTAGTGGCAGCTATCTATCCTTTTTGTTCATTAAGCTTAGACATGTTATCTATATATAGATGTTTCTCCGAAAAACCTTTTTTTAATGGAATTATCTTCATTTTTAAGGTCTAGATGTTCAATTAAAAATTCACTTTATTTATTATTTTTACCATCATTTATATTGTAATGAAAACTTTTCGTTTGTATGGTATTATTATATATAAGCCTAATCTACGAACGTGTAAAATTAATTTGATAAAGTGATTTAATGCTAAATATAAATTTTAAGTAATCTTTTTGACATCTAAGTCATCCAAAATATCACTAGTATATAAGTAAATGATTTTATAAAATATCATTACATTCTAATTCATATGTGAATGAATCTGAGTATTTTTCCTAATTAACCCATAATGGTTTTATTTTTGAGCAAATATAACATATACATATATTATATTTGGATGAAATTTATTCTTTTAGCTAAATAAATAATATTAAATTGTAATAAATGAATTAAATTTCATCAAATTCTCAAAATTGAAGAGGATTCCATGAAATCACATCCATAGAACTTTGATTACTTTGTCCGGTCGTTTCCATAGAACTTTGATTACTTTGTCCGGTCGTTGGTGGCATGCATGGGTTCAAGGGACTACTGGGATGATAGATAGGGATGGAAGAGGGAGATGGGCAACGACCGGCAAGAAGCAGCTGCCTGCTACGGCTACCTACGTGGGTTTCAAACTTCCAATAAAATGGACAGGGCCGGATAAATAATATAAAAAGATATGCAGGTAGTGAATCAATTCCATGCATCATGTTAATTACTGATACTAAGATGTGGGTATAAGTGGTATTAATTAATCAGCCAAAGATCAATGATATGTAATCATATATTCTTCCATCATTAATTAGTGTGGCTTTGTGTGCTGTCATCCCACCCCAATGTAGCCACAACAGCAGGACAGGCAGAGCTTTTTCCTCTGGAAACTGAGTGGCCCCGGAAGATCGGTCATCTAGTGGGCAGTAATCAAGTCGCAAGTGTACCTCATCAAGCAACCAGCTGGTTATTACGGATCAAGTTGGCAGAGTTATTATTATTATTATTTTGATATTTTAGTTGGCAGAGTTATTAACTACACGTTTATAACACAGTCTTCACACGGTCAGGGTCGCAATGACGTGTAAGCCAAAGTCCGCAGACTATGTTAAAGCTAGAAAGTCTGGGTGGTTTAACACAAGCATATGTAAATATATACATGTGTAAGATATCTACGGTTGGATATAAGAATAGAGCGGCATCAATTAGCTTTCATCATGACCCGGAAAAAGAAAAAAAAAAGTCTCCCACCAATTAAAGCAGGCGAGTAGTACTCCCTTCCGTTGTGATCGGATTCTAAGCATGCACATATGCAATGTCACTCCCACCTGAATAGTTCGTTCAATGACCTGACATCTGCCTATTCCGTACAGGAACATGCATAAATGCACCTACGGACGCTTAGGCTCGGTGCACCTGCCTATATTTAACTTATTTTTTAAATTTTTTTACACAATTAATAATCTAAGTATATTTAACATATATATCAATTTTTATTATTTTTTGATATTTGTAGAATTTTTTAATTTTTTTGAAATTATCTATTTTTTTAGGAATTTAAAAATATTAAAAATTAATATATATGTTAAATATACTTGATTAATAATTATATAAAAAATTTTGAAAAAAATTAAAAATTAAGTATTTGTAACAGAACGCATAAGATCATGAACCATCCATGAGAGAAAGAGAGACTAAAGGGACATTTGAGAAAATGAAAGCGGTGAGAAATGTATTATTTGATAAGAATAAAAAATAAAATATTTTAAAAATTGTGTAATTGATATGAAACAATAGAGGTAAAATTTGAATAAATAGGTTTGTTGGAAAGT
>JAXCLR010000063.1:50125867-50137487 GCA_035584095.1 Annona squamosa | reverse complement strand
GAGGGATTTATGGGGACATCGGAGAATCTAACATTATTGAATTCGGCGCCAATGTATTCACGAAAAAGCTTGGAGTCTGGGGCTGCTTGGATCAGTGAGGAAGCTAGGAGAAGAGCTTGAGCAATGAGGAGCGAGCAGAGGAGAGTAGTGGAAACCATGGTGGGAGAATTTGTGTGTGGGACTAGATGTTGTGGTTGGAGGGAATTGATTGGCATTGATTTATAGGGGTGGATTGAAACTTCAGATGCATTTTGTTCCCACTGCAGAACCATGTTTTATTTTTTCCTTTCCAATTTTTAAGTGTTGCAGATACCTTCGGACCACGTTGCCAGGTGAGCGTGCCGTTTTAAACCAGCCTTTTCTCTTATAGAAAAACGACAATTAGTAATTGAGTACGCCGCTTAAAGGCCGTTGTTAGAGGTTCTTTATACATCAATATCTGGGTTTTATGGAATGAACGATGCTTGGATGAAGGTGATTTCCATCAGAGAGATTGCATGGTTGTCTTTGCTTTGATCGCTGATTGAATTGTTTTCCGTGATCTTTCAAGGAAACGCAGCCTCAAGCTCCGACAGTACTGCTCGATTTTTTTTTCTATCCGGCCTCCACCTAACTTCAAACTCTGGACCTCCTTAACATCTTATACACACTTATATCGGCAACTTAGTCATCAAGTGGTGATATACTGCTGAAAAAAAAAAAAACTTAAGGTAATTACTAAACCATAGAGTATTTAACTTGAGTTCAATTGGTTTTTTTGTTATTTTTGATAGAAAGATAAAAGAGGTTGGATTTGGTACCAATGACCGCTAATGCTAATGGCTAATGAGCGGTTGAGATTTCTTATCCTTATATCATTGCTCCCTTTTTTCTGTTTTCTTTTTTCTTTTTTTCTGTTTTTTGAAAATTCATTCTAGCAGTTCTGCTGGATTTAGAGCTAAAAACAACTTCTAACTAGCCCCACAAATTTCAGGATAAAACAAACATCGGCACTGATGTTCATGAAGCAATTTTAGACTGGACAAAAACCATCGAATAACTAAAACCATCGTAGCAGTAGCAGACGGATAATATTTTCTTGTAATTACGACAACCAGTAAAATTATGCCTGAAACAGGGCTGATTAACGGCCACTAGCCAGCAAATCCTGTGATTTCTGCTCGTTACGGAAGCCAGTCCCCTTGGAATGATCAGCAGACCAAATAAAGATGCCACGAAGCCTGCCCTGACTCTTTAGCCTGCGGCAAGCAGTGAAGAACCCACCTTCCGGATTCAATCCTCCTGCTTTTTCCCCAGTGCTAATGCTCACTAACACCTCACCACCCTCATAATTCGAGCTCTGGGCATCGAAGTAGTCCAAAAACTGCGAGACGCTCATGCCCTGTTCATACGCATAGAATTGAAAGTTGATATAGTCTATCACGTGCCCGTATTCCTTCCATAACGCCATGTAATGACTCTGCACTTCGTTGTCATCGTAAGGCGCTATGGATGTAAACGAGATGACCCCATTTCTCTTGAGCGCCGTCACTAGCTGGCCAATGCACTCTGCAAACGTCTTGGGAACGGCATTGAAGTGCTCATAATCGATGTCAACGCCATCCAATCTGTATGTCTTGATGATTTGGGTGAGCGATGAAACGGCATTGGCGACCCAGGAGTCTATGGAAGATGGCTGGAAGTAGACCTGGTGGCCTGGGTCGACTATGTCGCCGCCAAGGCTCAGGCCCACCTTCACGTTTGGGTGGGTTGCCTTGATGGAGCTGACTTGGGAGGGGCTGAGATTGTTAGAATCCCAGAAGACATTGAATTTTCCGTTGGTGGGGGTGGGGGAAGTCGTGGTGTAGTCTATGGCGAAGGAGAGAAGGAAGTGGAACTCCAGGGAGTTGTTTATGGGGACGTCGGAGAAGTGGACGCCGTTGAAGGTGGCGCCGATGTATTCTCGGAAGAGGCCTAAGGTTGGTGCTGCCTGGATTGAAGGCGAGAGGGTGACGAGAAGTGCTTGGGTTATGACGAGAAAGAAGAAGGGAGTGGTGTAAGCCATTGCAGCGAAAAGCAATAGTGGATACTACGGTTGGAGGGAAGAAACAGGGGAGCCGGAGTTGGATTTTATTGTAGTGATCGGAAAGCCCGATGAGAAAATGCATAATGCACGATCATTATTCATGCCGTCCATGTGGGCCCACTTCTCTTTTTTTTTTTTTGCCATTTGCATTTGTATTCCCTTTAAGTATTTTTTTAGTGTTAATTTCAAATATAGCCAAGTTTATACTGCAATTTATGAATATGACCACACTCATAAAATGATATAAATGACTACAGATTTTACTTCTAATTTTAAATATATCAAAGCTCTTAAAACTAACATTAAAATTAAGGTGAAGTTAGCCATAAAAAAAAATTAAGGTGAAGTTACAAAATTACTCGTGCGATAAAAGTAAAACAATTTGCATTCTGTATTCATTCATAAAGCAAGAAAAACGATAAAACATAAAATAAAAGCAAACGCAACCATTACTAAGCCCACACACTGCCCCTTTTAAAAAACGATAAAAGCAATTTTTTCATTTTTTTCTAAAAATGATGTAATAAAACTTAACGACATTATCATATTTAGAATTATAAGTAAAATATGTGGTCATCTATGTCATTGTTGTGAATGCGTGATGCTATACGTAAATATGTATATAAGCTATAATGATATTTAGAACTAACCCGTCTTTTTATTGTGATTTATAACTTTTACCTACAATCATTGATGTTTTAAATACATCCTTACTTAGACAAATGACCATCCAGTAGGACATGATCTGAAGATACTATTTTGTGACAGAAGTGGGCCATAAATTTCAGTCAAAATTGACAACGGGAGTATTTTTCAAACAAAGTTTGTGAGTGGGGGCTTTTCGTAAAACCAACTGTTAGGACTAAAAATTTCGAGCTTGGGAAAAGATGGAGATGAGTGAAATGCAAATAGCTCTTTTTATGAAATGGACAGTGAAATGCAAATTGCCTTTTTTTGCGGAAGGAGGCAAAAATTAGAACATTCATCTCAGGACGATGAAATTTCTCGTCTCCTAAAAATAAAAAACTATTCTTTTTTTTTTTAAAAAAAATTTCAACACGTAAAAATCTTACTTTTCAACTTCTAATATTACTTTTTTCATTCTTATACAATTTTTTATATCTCAATATACAATATATTTTTTGGGTGTGTTTGACAATGAATAAAACTTTTGGTGAAAAGTTTTGAAAAATAAAAGTTGTCAAATGATGTGATATGATAGGGTTAATGATGAGGAGTAAAGAGGATAAAGTTAAAATAGATAGGTTAGTTGTATAGTTAATTGTGTAGAAATAATTGAAAAGTAGAGTAGTTTGTGTTAGAAAATGTAAAAAAATAATTAAAAAATAGAAAAGTTGTAGAGATTGAAAAGTTTTAGGTGAAAAGTTTTTTAGATTGCCAAACACCCCCTTTATTTAATCTTCTTATCTCATCCGAGTAGTGGAGGATGGATTGATGATAGGCGGCTATGCCTAAATGCACATTTAATCTATTTTTTATATTTTTTTGAAAAATTTCTTACACAAATGTTAATCTAATGCCTCTAATTTTAAAAAATTCAAAATAAGCATTTAAAAATTTCTAAAAATGGTAAAATTCATACACATGTTAAATAACTTAGATTAACATGTGTAAAAGAATTTCAAAAAATAATTGAAAATACCAAAAAGATAATTAAAAAATAAATATTTGCACCTCGAGTGCACGGAACTAACTGCACCAGAGTGCATGAGATCGCAGAGAACTTCTTGGAGGTAAATTGGTAATAGAGTTGTTTTTATTTGGACCAGAATATAGATGACGTCAGCTTTTGCCGTTTAAGTACAGGAGATTTTTTTTTGTTGGGCATGATTTGTCTTTAGTGACGAAGTTGGTGTGAACGGTCTAAAAATTCAATAAAATATAATCAAGAATAAAATTCAGTTTCCATAAAAAAAGAATGAAATTCAGAGAATCATTCTTACAACCAATGTAATGATTAATGAGTACTGCTTTTATGGAATAAAATTATATAGAAATAAAATATTAGGTAACCTTATCTCTCTCTTTTTTTTTAACGTTAACGATGGTTGATAAAAAATTCAATTCATCTATTATATTTAACCTAATTTTTTAGCTATAAAATTAAATTTCATCCAAATTTAAAAAATGTGTATATGCCGCATTTGTTGGAAAATATACATTCAAAAATAAATTAAAATATCTTCAAAAAAATATAAATTATAAAAATAAAAAATTAGATCACGTCATATATGTTGGAATATATCAATACTTTTTGCTATAATTTATCTACACAATAACGAGATTTTAGGCAATTTAGATGTTAAAAATATAACTATAAGATTAACATTTCACATTAAATTATTTTATTTCGTTGAGTTACATATTTTTAGACCTAACACAATAAAATTTTCATGAAAATATAAATAATACTAATATACTACAGATAAGTGGATTTCCGGTCAATGGAAAAACGGATGAGGTGAGACGGAAGTAGGCTTTCATAAGAGCGGAACTGATGATTAGTATGGGACAGATTTTAAATGGAATTATTGTATAATTATGTATTAGAAAAAAACAGAAGAATGATCAAAAGAGGGAGAATATATACACAAATGGTTGAGTATTTAAAAAGATGAAAATAATGATTAAAAAGTAGAGGGGTGATGGGGTGCGGCCGAGCCCATGAGAGCAGCCATGTGTCCCGCCAAAAATTTTATTTTTTAATTTTTAAAATTTTTTATAAACATATAGAGTGTATTTAACCTATAAATCAAGTTTTTACCATTTTTTGAATGTTTTTAAGAATTTTTTATTTTTAAATATGGTAGCATTTTTTGTAATTATTGAGTCAGTAAAAAAAATTACGAAAAATGTCATTATGTTTGAAAATAAAAATACTTAAGAGCATCCAAAAATTAATAAAAATTTAGTTTAATAGTTAAATACACCTGACTCTCTGCGTTTATAAAAAAAAAAAAAATCAAAAAAATATATTTTTGAGTATCCCATGGGCGGATCGCCTCTTTAGAAAGTATGGTGGGAACGAACGAACGTACGACGCATTGGAAAGTAATGCAACAAGTCGCTTGGTAGTAGGATCAAATGAAGCAAGGCCAACTCGCTTGTTCATGCCCATCTAACCAGTCGGTATTTTCTCGTGGTCGTCATTCGACAATGGATTCTTGTTCCACACTCCAGATCTTATTCTCGGGATTTTAGAATGATGGAGAAATCCAGCTAGACCTAAATCCAAAACCGATACGGTCCTTTTGGCAAAGAAACGAGCCTTGTCTACTAGCTCCATGGTCTGCAGGTCTTCTTTTTCTGCTGGGGCTGTTTTCACGAGTGAGCACTAGAAGAGAGAGAGATTGCCATACATCCTCCAGTTATATTTCTTTTATTAGTGTTTTATTCTTTTTCATTTTGCTCCTCTATGGATCATATTCTTGGGTCATCCACCTTAAATTGCTTTTTAATTGTATTTTGTTTTCTAATTTTCTCGCTTATCCATTTCACTTATTGGTAATAAGGCATTGCCAATATTTTTGACTGTCTTCTAGTTAACATGATACAATCATATATACATCGGAAACTCGATGCCCTTGGTCTTTTCACCATTTGAACGTACGTCTGCTTGCAGCTGCTGCGCTCAGTGGGCTGCTATGCTGAGACCAATAACTCCTGAGCTTGCTTCTCAAATGGAAACCCCATTTTCTTGGAGCCATCTGCACACCATACAAAGATGCCCTTTAGCTTCCCTTCCTTCTTGAGCTGCTTGCAAGCCTCAAAAAATCCATCTTTTGGCCCCAAACCTCCACTGCCTTCACTAATGAAACTTGCCAACACTTTGCCACCCTTGTAGTTAGAAGTTTGATCATCAATATAGCCTAGAAACTGTTGAATACTAGTCCTATTATTGTATGCATAGAACTGGAAATTCACGTAGTCGAAGATGTTCCCATACTTGCTCCACAGTGCTAAATAATGGTTTTGGACAAGCCCTCCGTCGTCAAATGGTGCGATCGATGCGAAGGAGATGATGCGTTTCTTCTTGAGTGTGGCCACCAGCTGCCCAATGCACTCAGTGAATGTTTCAGGGTCGTTGTGGGCATGGAAGTGCTCGTAGTCGACGTCGATGCCATCGAGATTGTATTGGTTGATGATTAGAGTCAGTGATGAAACAGCATTGCTCACCCATGATGAGATTGAAGTTGGCTGGAAATAGGCGTACTGATGTTTAGCCACTGTGTCTCCACCCAAGCTAAGGGCTACCTTGACATTGTGATGACTGCTTTTTATTGATGCAACATCACTTGGCCCCAGATGTTTGGTCTCCCAAAAGATGTTGAAGTTTCCATTGGTTGGAGATGGAGTTTTTCCATGTGAGTAGTCGATTGCAAACGCCAGGATGAAATGGAACTCAGCACTGGTATTGATGGGCACATCAGTGAACTTCACAGAATCTGATTCAGCACCAATATACTCCCGGAAAAGATTGGAGTTAGCAGCTGCAATGCATGATCAAAAGCAAATCGTTAGTATTTTGCAGCATGTGGATGCGAAAATGATGTTGATGCCTTATTTTGGGCGGACCAATATCATAAGCAATGAAAGAAAACAGGCGTTCGATGAGGTCCTCATCCAATCAAGACCGAGATTTTTTTCCTGAAAATATTTACCATTGCATGTGCGAAAGCAGAGGATGAGAAGGGATCCAAATGCAAAGATGCAGGATTCCATGTCTGCTAATGTTGGTATTTGTTCTCTAAGATTTCCAACTGAGATGGATATATAGAGGGGAGGAAATAGGACAGAAAATCTCGTAGCCGTGCCGATCTGTTGTAGCATCCGGCATAAAAAGACACATAAAGCATTATGCACAACACCATTGTTCGCTTCAATAAGCCCATTGGCAGTGTTGGGGGTGGGGCCTGCTGCTATCTTGCTCTTGTTCAATGAAATCCAGGCCTAGGACACGGAGACAGCGTGGAGCCTCAATGCATTGAGAAGTTCTCCCAAATCTCATCCATTTTCTTGGCCTCTCAGCTGCAATAAACTATCATATCTAATCACAACTTATCTAAAACATATCGCTGGTTCAAATCAATACGAGGGGCATATGAAACTTTCCTGGCGGGTGAATACCTGTGCTTATTCTGCCTGAATGTTGGGTGGTCGATGTTTCTTCCTAATTGACTATGTTTTCTGACCTATAAATAAAAAGGTCAGGATTTTACAATCTGAAAGAATTAATCTATGGATGCTCTGCCCAAACAGGTCCACCACAACCCAAAACAGATGGTTGCCATGCTAGGCAAGTTGATGGCCTGAACCAGAGCAGAAGCCTATGGCCATCCATCTGTCAGCCCGTGGAATTTCGTTCTTCCTACACAATTTTCTAGAGCATGTGCTAAAGCAGTGGCTCACCAAAATGGTACATTTCTTGCATACCACAGGGCACAGGAGGGATCCATAAGCAAATGAAAATTCTTGAAATCAAATCTTTGATTGTTAATGCTCAAAACAAGTCATCAATCTAGGAATAAACATCATCTTCTTGAACACTGGTTTCTCCTCCTTCAATTGGCCATATTCAATCATGCATTCCTTCAACGCATATTTCGGACCACAAAGGTTGTCCTTAGCCCTGGATCCAATGTTCAAGAAGGCAGCCGAATCTTCCCCTAGCAACAAACAAGGAAGCCATTCAGCTTCCGAGATTCTCCATGATTTTCTCTGTGTTGCCCGCTGGCATCCAGCCCAATCTCATGTGTTTGTACGAAATCTTTGTCAATCATTGTCCAACAGTTGGGTGCTTGTCCCGCTGCATTGGAAAACTAAACTCAAGTTTTAACACGGCTGCAAGTCATCTGATTTATTTTGCAAGAGTCGGAATTTTGGAAATGAGCATTGCCTTGCCTTTTATTTTGCCTGGCTGAAAAGACCAACATCTTTGGCTGGTGTAGGAAAAAAAAAAAAAAAAAAGAAACCAACCGTGTGGCTTCCAAGATTCCCCACGAGTATCTATGTTTCTATCTGCTATCCGGGAATGTCCGCTAGCATCTTACGGCGGCTGGTTGCTTGCCCCAACATGGCAAGGGGAACTGGCTAATACGAGTGTTAACCAATCGGGCTGAAGCATAATCCTAATCTTAAGCTATTTAATATATTTTAATTTTAATTTATTTATTAATTCATTTTAAAAACTTCGATTCTAACCCATTTACAACTTACATAATAAATGGGTTTGCGGGTTATTAACGATTGTATATGAGATAATCTGAAGACCTAGACTCGCAGATGATGATCTCGTAAAGAGAGACAAAATAGTATTTTCAATACAAGAAAAATGAAATCAAGGCAACAACAGAAAAATAAAAGTTAAGTAACAAAAGAAAGACTTCGCAAGAAAAAATAACTAAATAATTTACATTAATATATATAACTTTATTAAGTTAAATAAGTTTAATGGGTTAAATAAGTTAAATAGGTTACTAAACTGATTGATGAGTTATAAAATCTCAACCCTATCCTAATTCGTTTATTTAATTAAATAGTTGAACAGGTTGACAAATCATAACTCATTTATTTAAAAATCAAACTCAAGCCCATTTATAAAGAGATTAGATGAGTAGATTAACGGATTAATTATGACCATTAACTCCCCTAGAGGCTAAGGTTAACATCTAATACTGATTCTCTTAATCCCTTCTCCTTTAGTTAAGAGACAAAATGTTCGTTAACTTCTATCTTGTGGGGTTGAAAGTATCCACATCCTTCACTAGTAAGAAGCAAGGAAAGCATGCCAAGCTTCCAAGCTTCTCCACAAGTTTCTATGTTTTTTTTTTTTTTTTTTTGCCTAGACAAGTCCCCTGGCATCCCTCGGCTTCAGACGATACCTTTTATCAATCATATTTTTCAACAAGTACGACTTTGCCCCACTTCTTTGGGGAAGCTAACATCAACCTTTGAGGCGGCATTGAGTTGCTACTGACGAGTCCTTGAAATGTATACATACATTTGACAACGCAACGAGCACTAATCGAATGAATTGAAATTGGATTCTCCCAATGTTTCAACACCTCCCAAATTTTTTTTGAAATCGGTCACAGTCACAGTTGAACTGTTCAAAACGAAAATTTAAAATTTCTCATCCTAATCTTCAGCCAAAGTGGGTGCAATGGATACAGTTTGTGTTGATCCATACAGAGTTTAATGAAAAGCTCCAAAATCAACTAATTGCATTGCGGGTAAGGCACCATCACGAAGCTGACATACAATGTCAGAATGGAGTTGCAACTGGGAAGCTCTAGGTACCTTAGAACAACTCTCTAAGACTAACTTATGCAAAAGACCAAAAAAATAATAAATAAATAAAATTGTAATCAAGCACAGAAACAAGCAAATGTTTCATCCCTGGATAATATGCCAGGTTTTGTTCGAGAGCACATTATATAGAAGTCAAGGATACATTCTTAGCATACGAGAACAAGTGAACTACTAAAAGGACAATTCTCAAATACAAAGACGAGTTCCACAGATCTCATTTATTGATATAGATTAATCACGAGATCCTAGTATACGGGCTAGTAAGAGTTCCACCATAATGTGAACTGTGCAACCGTAACACCACAAGTGAACCAAGTAGGTCCTTCATTTTTTCTGCAAATAAATGGAGATGAAGGGGTTAGCAATATCCAACGAGATTAATGCTTAGCTTTCTCTATCTTTGCTTCCAGTCAGTAAAACCTAGTTTAAGGTTGTTTACCACAAAGCGGCTCTTGAAACGGTCAAGCAGAAGCTGTGGATCCTGTACAGTTTGCGTGTAGGCATCAATTTTGTTCAGCTCCTATAAGATGGTTCCATAATGGTTAAGGATTATTTCCTCAAAAAGAAATGACAAGAGCATGACTTCAGAGTAGTTGACAGATTTATTTTCAGCTACCAATTATATATCTATGTATTTCACCAAATTGCAAGCTGAAGGAAAAGGTTTGAATTCTTGAAAGCAACAGCTAGCATAATCATCTTCAATAATTAACAATGGAGCAGAAAATTTGGAACAGTTTTCCAATGGAACTATGCAAGAACCATATTGATCCAAGCCAAATCCTAAACTTCCAACTTGTGGGAGTTCTCCTAAACTTCAATTGCAAGGATCATCCTTAAAAGATAAAGATAATTATGGTGAAATAAATTCTTTTCAGATATAAAAAAATATTGTAATAAGAGGGCAAAAAGAAAGTACTGTAAACACACTGCCAACTTAAGAGGCATGTGCTCTTGTGTATTTTAATTCCATACAATCAATAGCTGTTCCCAACAACAATTCGGTCCATTAAAAAAGTGACGCCATTTAATCAAATTGATTACTGAATAGAAAATTTCTGCCATTTCTGAGGAAGAACATACCTCAATCCATTTAGTCAAGTTTGGTCTGCCTGCAGTAATGTCATACTTCTTTAATTCAAGAAAGGTGTATTGGTATCTTTCAATAAATGGAGCGTAAGCTATATCTACCTGAAATACTTACACAGTCATCAATCAGTTGCAGCTATGCAGAAACAAAGAAAGATGAACTTCCTGTGTTTAGTCTTCATGGAAGTTTTCAACTAAATATTAATGGAAGTATGTTTACATGAACATATCTTTCACCATGAACCTTTCACATTGAGGTGAATTTTCTATAACATAAAAAATATCGACACATTTCTATAGCTCAATTTCATGATTTCATTAAGTATTTAAGAATATGCAAAAAGGCTTTCACACAGAAATAGGTCTTTTTATATATAAAATAGGATATTAATTCTTTTGTTCCTTATCATATAAGATTCTCCTTATCTGGAAGAAACACCACAGTAGGCCATGAAATTTGAAGTTCATTAGTGTGTTTCAGGCTCATCCTCATATTCTTTTGAGACTGGCAGATATTTTATCAGTGTATTTTATACATCGCACAAAAAGCAGCTTGCTGATGTTCACAACTCAAAAGACTAATGATCCACGGTTGAGCAATAATATCAATGATCTTTACACAAAAAGGTTGAGCAAACACACCTAAAACTGTACGTTCAATTAAACAAAAATTAGAAAGTAAACATGAAGAGTTTCTTGTGTAGCATTCCCAGCAACTTTCTATGTGACTTTCTATGTGGAGACCCAAAGCATCCCTCATGCAGTTATGGACAGGATGGAGATGAGAGAAAAATCCTCTATGAATACAACCAATAGTTTTCTTTTTATTTTTTTCACCTGCTATAAAACAACCGGAAAATTCGACAACTATTTGTTCCACATTCCATACATTTGATTATCAAATAGAACCAACAACAATGGGATATTTGCATAACAAACAGCTAAATGAGGAAAATAATTTTGCTAGTGTGAAAATTAGAAGATTTCTGTAGGTAGAAACATAAGCAAAGGCAGTGCTTACTATGCTGAACTGGCCCAGAAAGAAAGGCCCATCATCGAACTTGGAAAAAGCACCCTCTAGATGATCAAATGCAGAACCTGATACAAATTGTTTATACAAGTCATTGGCAAATC
>JAXCLR010000063.1:50105030-50118957 GCA_035584095.1 Annona squamosa | reverse complement strand
ACCCCGCGCGATCGAACGGTCGCCTCACCCCGAGTGCATGGAGTCTCGACGCTCGCACGAGCACAAGATTGGGATCCGCATAAAAGATGCATTGAAACGTTCCTCCCAGTGGTTGCATTGAGATTTTAGTACAACTATATGTAAAATCTATTTTTCAAAACTTTTTATAAAATTATTAATCTATGTATAATCAATTTCTTATTAAGTTTATTATTTTTGGAGATGTGTACATATATTTTTATTTTTAAAAATAATAGTATTTTAGTCATTTAAAAGTCAAAACATGTGTGTTTATATTTCTATTTTCAAAAATAAAAAATGTGTATCTTTAAAAATAGTAAAAATTAATTAACAAATTAAAAAACCGCGACTAACTGTCTTATAAAAAATTTCAAAAATTTTAAAAAATAGATTTTGCACACAATTATATCAAAGTTTCAATACAAACGGTTGTATTAAAACAGAACTTAGGAGACTTAAGAGACTTTTCGTAATGTATATAAAAATTAGAAAATGAGGAGAACATATAAATTTTGGAAACGTATAAGAGTAATGTAAAATGACAAGGACAAAGGCCTAAAATTTTTCGAAATATGATAAGTAATGTGATATAATAGAAATAATAATAAAGATTAAAGAAAATAAAATTCAAGTAAATAAAGTAGTTGTATGGATAGTTATAGAAAAATAATTTAAAAATATGGTACTGATATAGGAAAATGATAAGCAATAATTAAAAAATAATTATGAAAAGTGAAAAGTTTTATATTAGTAAGTTTAAATGTTATACACACCTTACTTAGAGTAGTTGTATAAAAAAATTGAAATAAAGAATAAAAATTAAAAAAATTGGATATTTAAAGTAGATAAAATAATTATAATATGTTAGTGATTAAGTTTCCCCTCTTCCCTCATCCTATCTACATTATCAAACATCCCCTCAATCTTGACCGTTCATTTAGCACTATTACTGATTGTTACATGTTTTCAGGCCATTTATTGTCACCTTTCAAGTTTTACAAAATGGCAGCCCCAAGTGTGCTCCAAAGTCCGAAAGTTTTTTGAAGGAATTCTTACAAATGTGCACATAAGGTTTGACCCATATTGCATTTGTGTTACTGAGTTTATCAATATTGCAAATATGCCTACAAAGTTTATATAAAATTGCAAGCATATTCCTTCCATTTATTATTCAATTTTTTTATAAAATGGTGATAATGTCCTTTAAGCCAAGTGATCCACTTACAAATTTTCAAATATTATAAGCATATTTGCAAAATATCTAAAATAATACTATATATAAAAATATAGGAAAAATAAAATAACAAATATGTCTATAATATTTGGAAAATTGCAAGTATATCACTTGGCTCAAAGGACATTCATCATGTTATATAAAATTCTAATGGCGTCTTAATCAAAGGAACATGCTTGCAATTTCATACAAATTTTGTAAGCATATTTGCAATATTAGCAAACTTAAAGACACAGATAAATTATTGATAAAACTTTGTGTACATATTTTCAAACAGCAAAAATGCTTCAGCAAAATACAAGCACCATTTTAACGTATAAGTTTTATTGTTTGTTGCTTAGGTGTAAATTCCATCGCATTAACAAATATTTAAACTCTCCTATGGTGGAGAGATTTGAACACGGACGCTAGCTTTGGTTGCCTATGTCCGTGACCAGCATGGTAAACACCAGCTGGTCAAGTAAAGAAGAAATTTAAACGCATACAGATAAAATAATTTAACATAAACATTAATTTTAAAGTTATATTTTTGCCTCATGGCTTGGATTTGATAGGAATTTTTAGTGAAATAAATATAAGAAGAATTTGTAAAATATAGTGGGTATATTAAAATTTTGAGGCAAATGTTATAGGTATAAGAGTAATTTTTCTTATAAAATATTATTAATTTTTAATCTACACATGAATAAATTTAACCACTTTTATAATTTACAGAAGTATGTATTTATAAGCAAATTAATTATAGCCCCTGTAGATGTTTGATTCGGATAAACGCGGTCTACTGGTTAAATGTAATCGGCCCACTGACTTTTATATCATCATCAAATGGTATATCTGGCAAGCCTTAAAATTTTTTTAACTAAAACTTTTCCCTTTCTATAGTCTACGATTATTTTATTTTTTAATCAGTTCTTCACATTTTGCTATATAATTATCCTATTTTTCAATTATTTCCACATAATTAACTATATAACAAATTTATCTATTTTAACTTTATTCTCGTTACGCTTCATCATTACCTCAGTCATATCATATTATTTTCTATTAATTCAAAAATATTTACATTACAAATTTTTGGCATTTAATTCCATGCACCCAGCTACACTAAGCTTTAGTCAACTTAAATGAAAAAATTCATTTATTTATTTTTTTGAAAAAAATTTCTATACAACCGTTAATCTAAATGTATTTAATATGTCTATCAAGTTTTAGTACTTTTAGAGATTTATATATATTTTTAAAATTTTTTAAAATTAGTAGCATTTTCGTGAATTATAAAAAAATAGACCTTTGTACCGGAGTTCAAAACTTTTCATCAAAATTTCATGACCTCCCAAACCGAACATATAAAGCTAGATCGTGGAGCTGGTAATGATGTTTTCAACCCTAAAAGACGATACAAAAAAAGTGATACAGATTTTTTCCTTAGAAATGATATGATGTTTCATCTCAGACGATGCTCCCGAACAAAAATCATGTGGGTCAAAATTAAGATGCATATTTAAATGCATGAGGATGACAAGTAGAAATAAATTGTTTAAGAGGAAAAAATCAGCCAAAATTCCTACAAACTCTAACATGCGTATTAAGAAATTAAGAAACTCAAGGCTTATTTGGAACTCCAAAATATCAAAAGTCATTGGAACTGCAAATCAACTAGTTGCATTCCAGGTGAAGGGTCAATGAGGATGCTAGCACACAACGTGAGATCTGAGTTCCAAAAGCTACAGTTAGTCAGTTATGCCACACGATAGAAAGTTGTGGAATCAGGCACAAAACGAATAAATGTTTCATCCTTCGATGATGCAGTAACAAACAAGTCTTTATTCAAGTTCACATGAAATAGAGCAAAGTCAAGGATACAATCTAATTAAGAAGATGTCGGCACATGTAAACTTCCTAAGAGGACAAATCTCTCACACAAATTCCACGCAGACACCATTTATCAATACAGATATGCCATAAACGAGAAATGCCTGGAGAGAGCTTCTCTGTAATGCGAACCATGCAATCCTAACACCACAAGAGAATAGCATAGAACCTTAAATTTGCTTGGTCTGCAAATAAATGAGATGACGAGGTTAGCCAGATCCAATGAGATTAATGATGAATTTTATTTTTTTTTGGGGGGGCATCCTTGCTTCAAATCAGTAAAATCCAATTGAGGTCATTTACCCAGAACCGTAGGTTGAAAAGATCAAGCAGAAGCTGTGGATCCTGTATGGTTTGTGTATATGCATCAATCTTGTTCAACTCCTACAAGATGGTTCCATAATGCGTAAGGATTCTTTCATCATGAAGAAATGAAAAGAGCAGGATCTCAAGGTACTTGAGAGAGTTATCCTCAGCGAGCAATCATATGATTCCGTAATGCATGGTAGGTTTGAATTCTTGAAATCCCCATCTAGATTAGCTTTACCATTCCAAAGGGAACGTATTTTAAAATTTGAAACAGTTCTACAAAGGAAGAACCACGAAAGTCCGAGTCAAAGCCAAAACTTCCAACTTGACACGGTTTTCTAAACTTCAATTGCAAAATTCATCTTCCACTGAAAAATGTGAAATCAATTTCCTGTAGTATGAGAATAAAAAAATAATAATTCTGCAATTAGATGTCAAAAAATGAAGGTAATATCCATCCACCACCATGTCAAGAGCCATGTTATGCTTTTACATTTTACGCTGAAAGATCGAGTTTGATGTAATGATAGTACACCACATCTTAATTTGGCAGGTGACAACAGGAGATCACAACTTGTGATTCTTACCATTGAAAACATGTTTTAGAAGTTCATCAAAGTATTGCATGACTATTGGTAGTGGCTAGCACAAGTCAAATCCAGTTAAAAGTCAGAAAACTGAATATTAAATTAGTGCTCATAAATAGCTGGAGCAATCATTCAGAGGAAAGGAGCCTCGAAAGTCATATTCGATGGTGTGATGGTAGGCGAGACATTAACAGAAACGTTTGAGATACCTTTCTCTTACTAGTGTCAAATGTTTTGCATAAAAGGTACCTCCCTCATAATGGTTCACTTTACAGTTAAAAGTTACCTAGTCCTAGGGACATGAGGAACAAACAACTACACAAAAATCAGCCAGGCCTAGAATTCTACAAACTCTTATATGGATGTTATGAAGTCAAGAAGCACCTCATTTAAATTTCCCAATGTCAGAAGTCCATGGGCAATTCTCTGACGAGTGACCTTTGTAGGATGAAAGATGTTCACAAAGCAAAAATGTGGTTATTCCAAACCAAGTAAGCCACCACCAGTACAAACAATTTCCGTTCTCCACATCATTTGTCAATTAAAATGTGGTTGGCATATAATTGAATGGATGCTTGAAGAGAAATTTGTTGCCATAATTATGAGGACTTTTAAGTTTGACATACCTCAATCCATTTATTAAAGTTTGGCCTGCCTGCTGTGATATCGTACTTCTTTAATTCCATAAAGGCATACTGGAATCTTTCAACAAACGGAGCATAAGCAATATCCACCTGAAATTACCATAGATGCTCACAAGTCATTCACATCTATGCAGAAACAAAGAGATGAATTTCCAGCTGTTAGCCTTCATGGAAATTTAAAATTAATTATGTGCACAGATCTTTAACCTTGAATCTCACACATCGAGGTGAATATTCCCAAAAAATATATATATATATATATATTGGCAAGTTTCTGATCTGAATTTTGTCAATTCATGTGATTGAAGCATTTAACGATACACACACAGGGTTTCAGAAAGGAACAGGCCAGTAGCTCTTATGATTCTTACCCCCACAAGATTCCCCTTATCTTGAAGAAGCACCATCTTAAGTCATGAAACTAGATGTTTCAAGGCTCATCCTTATATTTTTGGCAAGCAGATATATTAAACTAGTCAGCGCATCAGAAACTGCAGCTTGCTAATGCCTGCAACTCCAAAGATTTATGATTCATGGCCCACGATTATCAATGGTAGACCAGTGGTCCAGTTTTATCAGAATTGAACCGCACTGCCTGATGACAGACATGCCAGAGTTTTCTGGTTAACAGGTTCAACCACAATAACTGGGTGGTTGAAGCGGGAAAACCAGGAACCTGTAGGACAACCAGTTCAACCCCTGGTCTGGTTCTAAATTGATGAAATATACCCAAATTTTTATATTCAATCACGCAAAAACTATAAAACAAAAAAAATAAAAATAAAAACATGCAGAATTTTTTGTGGAGCATTGTCACCAAGTTTCCTGATGATACCAACTTTCTACGTGGAGGCCTTGGTCCCATTGCACAATGCATCAATAATACAGTCATGGAAGGGATGGAGATGAGAGCAAATCTCCCATATATACACGCAATAGTCCATTTTTGTTTCTCACTTGCCACCAGGGTGCATCAATTTAATCCAGAACAGAACAACTCAACAACTAGAGGCTTCGCATTCTATATTTTCAATCATAAAATCAAAATGATGTCAACAAATGCTTTGCAAAACAAGCAGATGAATGAGGAAAACAATTTTGTTCAAGATGAAACAGAAGAGTCCTGTCTACAGGAACAAGATCAAAGACAGTGCTTACCATGCTGAATTGGCCCAAGAAGAAAGGCCCATCATCAAACTTGGAAAGAGCATTCTCTAGTTGATCAAATGCACCACCTGATCCGCATCATTTATACGATACATTGGTACATTGAAACTACAAATGCTGCAGTTACCATCATGAGTACACACATTATCATTATTTTCAATTTGCTTTATCAATATATAAGTTGTCGGACTATGACAAAATGCACCCGGGTGCACTTAGCTTTGGTGCACCCGGGTGTAAAAACCCATCTTTTTATTTTTTTAAAATATTTTTATACAACTATTAATCTAGGTGTATTTAACATGTATATCAATTTTTATCAATTTTGAAGACTTCAGATTTTTACCGAGCAAATCTAGGAATATTTTAGTCATATTTAAACGAGACTTGATCATTTTAAACTGGTTTAAAACCCTTTTTTTTTTGGAATTTTTTTTTTACAAAATTGTTATTCTAGTTATGTTTAATCTACAAACCAATTTTTACCAAATTTGGAGAGAGATATATATATTTTTTAAATGTTTAAGCATATGGGTATTTTAGTCATTTTAAATTGTTGAAACATGACTAAAATATTTCTATGTTTAAAAATCCAAAATAAGTACATATACATCTTCAAAATTAGTAAAAATTAACTTATAAATTAAGCATAACTAGATTAACCGTTTTTCGAAAAAAAAATTTAAAAGAATTATGTTTTTGGACCGGTCTAACATGATCATTTTGCAATATGTATAGGCTATTAGGCTTACATAAAAATGAAAAATATAAAAAATGAAAAAAATCACAAAACATCTATATGTATTGAGTATTGAGGCTTAGTGCGTATGTATTGAATCATTATTCAAACATGTATAGGGCTCTATTTCTATATAACTAGGTTATATGAAAGTTTTTTGTATAACATCATCTATTTTTACTCACCTTGATGATGATGTAAAATTCACTCCACCCACTTATCTATGTAACTAGGAAACCAAATTTCATCTAAATTAAAGAGTTGCATAAGCCTTATCTGAAAAATATGTAAAATGAATAAATAAAATTATTTGATTTATAAATCAATTTTAAAGTTGTATTTTTTAACACCTAAACCTTCTAAAACATCATTCTTTCCATAAATAAAAAATTCTATAAAGTATTATTACATTTTAATATATTCATAAATGAATTTAAACATTTCCCTCGAAAATATATTTAAGTAAATATGGCCATCCACACTTTTTTGTCCCTCAATAAAACTAATGATGTTGAACATTGTGAATGATTGAATTTTTATTCATCATCAAAGTGGGCCTCATCCATTGTTTGCATTTATATCTTTTACACTAAAGCAGAACCCTACAAATATATGGGTGATGCTTCAATAGTATTGACAACGTTGTAAAATTTCGATGTCCCCTCCCATCCTCTCATTGCATTTAAAATTATTTATTTAGCATGAAATAAAATTTTATACAAATCCAATATGTGCATTAGCAACATCTAACAAAGTTGCAAATCAACAAAATAAATTTTTTTTATTTATACATTGTTTTCTGAAGTTGTTTAATTTAACATATAAACCATCTAAAACATCATTTCCATACATATATAAAAGATTTTATCAAGTACTATAACATTCTAATGCATATATGAATGAATCTATGTATTTTTCATAATTTATGTGATTTTATGTTCAAATAAATATGGATCACCCGAGACTTCAATTGAAATGAAACAGATGATGTTTATAAAAAAAAAAAAAAAAAAAGAGCATATTGGATGTTGATTTAGCCATCAAATTGGGCCAAAATGGCAACACGGAAATATTCCAATGTTTTCCATTGAAGCACTACGCTATATAAATGGGGAAATGATCCAATGGTATATATACATACACCGAAGGAAGAGAATTCAAAGCCAAGATTAATAAGCAGACTCATTCTTTATCTTGCGAAGGGAATGACCATTCTAGTAGATATAAAAGAAAGTAAGGATGTTATGAATGATAGGTTTACAAAAAGATGGCATTCAAGGAATGAATGGATTCATGTTATCTAGAATGTTAATAAACATGAAAGGATTTATGTGAAAGTCATATTCAAAGATGACTGAACGTGATTACTTAGATAATAAATCATACAAAACCATGGGATTTTACTTGCTCACCAGCTTCTTCAGGGAAACCATCTGTTAGGAAGCCTTTATACATTGCAACATTGAATTCATCACAATACGACATCAACTCCTCTGCAAATTCCTTCTTGGCAGGATCCTATAGTTGTTAGAGTGCTAGTGAGGATATTGGAGATAAAAGAATTATTAGAATTTAACATAAAAAGGATATTGACAATCATACATCAGGTAGAAGTGATGGGCCTTCAAAATTGCTGTCAATGTATTTGAGCAAATCCAGACTCTCTCCTTTCACTTGATTGTTATGCTCCAATGAAGGTACCTGCATGCATTCATGCACAAGCATTTAACCAAACTTTGCATATTAATGATAATGGGTAGATAGCAATGGCACACCATATATATGCATCTTATATCAAGCAGATCCAAAAGCACCAGGGTTCAAACTCAAAAAAAAAAAAAAAAGAAGTAGAAGAAGAACCTTATTTTCAGGGTAGACCTTCTCCTTGTACCAAGCAGGTCTGTTTTTCAGATCCAGGGGAACCAACTTTATTGTGTCCTGCAAACCCTATCTCCTCATTGGGGGGAAGCCATACATGAAGCTTAAAGTTATAAACTAACAAGACAAAAAAAAAATCAAAAAAAGGAAAATCCTCATGGTTAAAATGATAAAAACCTTATAGTTTATAGCAATCCATGTCCGTTGTGCAGAAGGGCATATATAAGATGTATACAACCTTCACAGAGAAAATACAATAAAAATAAAAGGGATTTAATCATCAGATCATATCGAGGGGAAGTTCATCATGACATAAACAGTCAACTTGCAGTTGAGCTCAATGCACAGCATATCATGGTAGATAATCTTATAGGGTCCTACTGGTGAATCTTCTGTTTTTCAGCATGACTATAGAATAGAATGGACAAATGGATAGAGTGCTAACCACATCCTATAAGCCATCTACCTGACAGTCCAGATCATGCAGTCAGCAGAATGCTCAACCAGTAGGGAACACGCCTTATGAAGATGAGGACAAGCTGACTCAAAAACATTTGCTGGTAAAGAGCTTCATCCAATGGGAAATTTGAGAGAGATTACTTTTATCTAACCTTGTGGTTCCATCAAAAAGAGCTGGTGGTTCAGAAGTAGAATCGAGTTCTGGAGGAAGAACCCCTTCCACTTTTCTGATGAAACATTTCCGGAAAGGAGCAATAAAGGAAAATTAGTCCATCAACTCAACAAAACTAGCACCTTTAAAATATTTATGTATTTGGGGGCACGCAGGATCACACGCAAAGGAGGTTATCACCTTCAACAACAACAGTAAAATGTTAACTACGTAGGTACTGTTTTGAAAAGGATAAATCCACAACAAAAGTGAAACAGAAAGAAACCCAAGGAAATTGGAAATGGAAATGTAATTCTCCATCAACAAAAGCAACAGAATGAAGAACAGTAGAGAAAAACACAAAAAAGGAAAAGAAATCAACTGCATGCAAGTTAAATTCAGCGCCAGCGGAAAGTATGCAAATAAAAACACATGGGTTCAATAGCATTCGGAGAATCAATAACAGAAAAACGCAAAAGAGAAATACCCAGGAGCCATTAGCACTCGCAGTGAGCTTTTACTACTGCTTATCCTGCAGACACAGAGAGATCTGGTGTGCTCCGAAATGGTCGGAAGCTTGCTTCAAAATAAACGCGTTGCTCTTTGGGAAACATAGTTTGATACGAATCGTTGTCTGGGAGTGATTGGGCAAGGAAAGTTGCTGATTTTGACGGGTTTGTCCCTAATGATCTGAGGCCAGCTATGACGATGTCTGAGCTTCTAACACTTGGCGGCAGCTTTGAACGGGAGCAAAGCAAAAGCCAAACAGAGCTGCCGTTTTCCATCTTCGAGTTTTCCAACCAGCCGGCATCTCCCCATTCATGGTTACCAGGTTGGCCGGTTCGATTTTCGGTGGAAAGTGGAAGTCGCAGGGTAATGAATCTCTAAGATTTCTTGTAGAAAAATGCAGATTAAAAACTTAGAGATGCATGTATTTCAAAATGGACTATCCATTTAATTTCTGTTTATTCCTTTTTTAATCAATTTCAAGAATCAAATAAATTTTCGATCCTCTTCAAATTATATCGGTCGGTAATTATTGTCCAACTTCATAGCCACAGGACGGCCAAATGAGATTCTGAGAATCTGTACCTTGAATCTTGATGAATGGAAGGTTCGGATAAACACACGGGCACTACTGATTAGTCACGCATAATGATAATTTATAATATAATAAACCAGTGGTCCATAGAAAATTTCGCTATAATTTTCATATTAAGAATAATTAAGTATATTTATTTATTTTAATTCTGACAATTATTTATGTTTGACGTAGTTTTATATAGTACGTCTTTATTAAGATTTGAGTCAATGGCAGTGCTTGCCTTTGTGCGTATTTTCCATTATTCTAGGAATATTTTGGTTAAAAATCTGAATAAAACATAGGAAAGTTGAATGGTTAAATTATCTAGAAGTACTTTACAAGATGTCAAGGCGTGAAGGTTTAGTATGTCTTTGAGAATAAATAAAACTTTTAATGAAAATTTTTAAAAAGTAAAAGTTGTAAATAATGTAATAGGATATGGATAATAATA
Source organism: Annona squamosa (assembly GCA_035584095.1). NCBI lineage: Eukaryota > Viridiplantae > Streptophyta > Magnoliopsida > Magnoliales > Annonaceae > Annona > Annona squamosa. Next base: position 50,108,361 of record JAXCLR010000063.1, on the reverse strand, counting down.
AAGAATAAAGAGAATAAAGTTAAAATAAATAGTTTAGTTATGTTGATAGTTGTGCAAAAATAATTAAAAATTAGAATAGTTATATAAAAAATATAAAGAAATGATTAAAAAAATAAGGTAATTATAGAGAGTAAAAAGTTTTAGATTGAAAAATTTTAACTCAATAACTTTTAAATATTATCAAACACACCCTTAATCGAAAATTTTTCATTTCTACACATAAAATTTTGACTTATCAAAGGATTATATAATTTATTTATAATTTACCAAAGTTTAAAAAGGACAGATAGTACAATATAATAATTGTTCTAACTAATATCCAATTTATATAATTTTCATTTAGTACGGCTAAATTGGAATCATTTACTAGGTTATTTGTTGTATTAGAAGTTTTTTGTCTTTAATATGAGATGATGCTTGAAACCCAAAAGATAGTAATAAATGAAGCTTTTTTTTCCATTGGATTAACATGGTATGGCAATGTAACACCGCCAAAAGTTACACCCATAAAATTATAAATGAGACTTTATTCAAAACATGGTATTGGTATAAGTCCAGATACAGTGGTAGGCTGATAGCCCCCAAACCAACTATAAAGTTCCTGTATTATTACATATGCAATCATCACACCACACGAAAGTATAGATTCTTCATTTGCTCTGCGCAAAAAAAAAAAAAAAAAGGGTAGAGGAGTTAGCCACAGTCATTGATTTCAATGTTGTAACTTTTTTAATATTTTCTTTGAACTAGTAAAACAAAGGCTGTGATCGTTTACCAAGTAATGTCTCCTGAAAGTGTCGAGCAGAATCTGTGCATCCTGTTGGGTTTGCTTATATGGCTCAATCCTGTTCAGCTCCTGTAAGATGATTCCACAACTGTTAAGGATTCTATCATCATCAGCCAAGGAGGAGAAAACAGAATGTCACACAAAACAAAATTGTATGTGTGACTCCGGGAAATCTTCAAATTCTAATTAAAAGCACCATCTTGGACTAGCTTTGCACCATTCAAAAGAAACTTGTCTACTCAAAAACTGATTAGAAATAAAAAAAATTTTGATCGGTTCTGTGATGGAACTATGGAAGATCCACCAGGGTAGTGGGTAAGAAACCACAGCTGCTGTAACTTCTGAAATAAGTTCCAGGTTGTTGATGTTGGTGACATTGCTTCAGAAACCATTTCAAAGTATTTCTGATGATTTTGAACATACCTCAATCCACGTAGTCAACCTTGGCCTGCCAGCTTTAATGTCGTACTTCTTTAACTCCATAAAGTAATGTTGAAATCTTTCAATAAATGGAGCATAAGCAATATCCGCCTGGAATTAAATAGACACTCATCAACAAACCACAATCTTACGAAAGGACAAAAATAAAAAAGATAGTCCCTATGTTGATTACTTTCCAAAACTAAGGTTACCAGGAAATAAAACCCAGTTAGTCATGAAAAAGCATAGTCTCAAACGTCATCCTCAAATTATTTGAAAATGGAAAATGTTCATGGCACATCCAAAATGCAGTTTGCTGATATCTATGACTCCAAAGATATGACAATGTTGAACTATGATAATCTCAAAAGTCCGATGAAGAAAAATAGGAGAAGATGCCCAACGGTATTTACACTGTTCAGAATTTTGATTACACTAAGACTAGATAGTGAGCAAGAAAATTTTCCCATCTAACATTCTCAGCTATTTTCCTGATGATGCCAACTGTCTACAGGGTGGTCCAGTAACCCGAATATGATAAACATGAGCATGACAGCAAAAACTCCTGACCCTAAGCTTAAATTTATTTATTTTTTTTCTTTCTCTGGATTTAGACAGACAAGCCTATCAAACATTGACCTGCTCCCATGACTTCCAAGAATACCTGGAAATCGTGACAGAAGACAAGAACAGTAGAAACGATTACAAAACCTATACATATTCTGATTTGATCAGGCAACATGGTGCTGCAAAAAATACGTCGTTAGTCTAATTTTGTTCTGAACGCCTGCTACAGGGCACACCAAGTTAAGAAAGTACAAAACAACACAATAGCTATTCTAATTCTCCGTTCTATACATTCGCTTATAAAAATGGGATTGATGCAAACCAGTGTTAGTAGAACAAATAGCTGCATGAGGAAAAGCATTTTCTTCAAGATGATAATCAGCTGTGTCAGACAAACATGAACATGAACAAAGACAGTGCTTACCAGGCTGAACTGCCCCAAGAGGAAAGGCCCATCATCAAACTTGGCAAAAGCACTCTCCAAATGATCAAAGACAGCAACTGATGCACAGTATTTATGTAAATCATTGGTCAACCCAAACCATATTTGCAACTGTCATCATCATCTTGTGTAAATAACCCAATTAATTGCATTTTGTATTCATTCCTTCACCTGGATGCATCTACATTTATCATTTCTGAAATCTAAATCACGTAGCTAGATCAAATATTGTTCAAGATAAGATGAGCTCAACGGTATCTCATTCAAGTTCCCCTAAAATTGACCTAATACAAGCCCAATGCCACAAGTAAGCCTAGAATGGGAATATTGGGTTGTACTGATTTGGATCAGTCCAAATGAACTTGAATCACTTCAAGCCACATACCTGTGAATCAAGAGTTCAATGTGTTGCACTCATAATCACCTACCAATAGTATGTTTGAAAATGTAGAGAATATTGCATATCAATGATGAATCCATGTCCCATTTGGCCTCTGGCTATTGATATTGTGTATGAACCATGGTAGAGAACAAATAAACGCGGCACATGCATGGTTTGATTAATTTGCTCTGGATGGAAGGTGACATAGAATTAAACGAAGTATAGGATTATACTTGACTGGGGTCATAAAATCAAGAAAAGCACGCGATTTTAAATGCTCACCGACGTTGTCGGGGACACCATCTTCCGGAAAGCCTCTAAAAATCGTAGGGTTGAAGGTGTCTATGTATGAAATCATCTCCTCTGCAAATTCTTTCTTCGCAGGATCCTATAATGGCCATGATATAAACTTAAGGATATTGAAGACATAATCATGGTTTGAAATTAGGCAGAGAGAGGATGTTCTTAATGATACATCAGGGAGAAGTGATAGGCCTTCGAAATTGCTGTTGATGTATTTGATCAAATCTAAACTCTCTGTTTTTACTTGATTGTTATGCTCCAATGCTGGCACCTGGACACGTATGTGCATGTGTAAGTAGTTAAAAAGATACTTCCATGTTAACAACAAAGTCGGAGCCCAATTCAGTGCACCTGGGTGCATTCAGCCTCAACGCACCCGGGTGCACTGCACCTATTTTTTTTATTTTTTTTGAAAATTTTTGTATACAAT
>JAXCLR010000063.1:50072962-50087972 GCA_035584095.1 Annona squamosa | reverse complement strand
ATCGTTCACGTGAATTGACGGTACTGCCCTCGCTCGCTCCCGGTCCCGGGTTGCCTTTTGGAGTGGCATTTTAGTCATCTCCAGCGAGTTGGACAAGCTGAAAGACTAGCGGTTTGGCAAGTGTGCACGTGAGTTGATTTTGAGCCACGCATTGGGTAGGTGCAATGCATTTCACGCCTACTCTGTTATGAAATTTACATTATCTGATTAATTTGTCTTCATTTGAAATTTGAAGATATGATTTACTCTTATTCTCTAATGAGTTTTCCTTGCATGCTTGTCTCTTTCTTGGGGGTAATCTGTGTGGATTTCTGCCATCCACGATGTGACAATAATGGGAGACAAAATAACATCAATATCATGTTCGGGACTATAAACAACCCAAGAAGGGATGTCTCAATAATCTTTTTCTCTCCCACATTTGGTATGTGTTGAGAGTTACCATATCATGAATCATCAGAAGGCTAGCATTTATGAGCTTATGCAGGTTAATTTATCAATTAGTTATCTTCATTTTATATTTATAAAAATACATCTATTTGTTTTTACTTGAAATTCATTCGAGTTGATCCACTAGGAGTGCTTTTCACTGTAGTTGGCTTGCAATGCGCTGTCACATCTTCCCCACAGGCCACTTGTCAGGTGAGCAGGTAAGAATTGTGATGGCACCATTTTTGGGTGCTGTTTGGAACATGAATTTTAGTAAAATTTTGGAATGGTGGGAAAATTGAAAAAGAAAATATTTTAAAATTTATGTGAATAATATAATATTATAAGATTAAATTTGAAATAAATAGGGTAATTGGAAGAAAAATTGAAGTATAGAAGTAAAATTAGAAAAATAATGTTATTAAATACTTAAAATATTAAATTATTTATGAAAGAAAATATTTAAAAAAAGAAATAGTTATGGAAAACCATGAATGCATGCGAGGTCTTTGAAGTGGTTGTCAAGTGAAAGCTATGACTAAGTCTTTGGTACATACAAAGGAAGCATATTACTCAGAAATAAAATAATAAAAAATGTTACCATTTTGATAACTAAGTTGTTGACATATATGTGCATAAGTTATTAGGATATAGAGGTTAATAATTTGAAGTTGGATAGAGGTAATGGTTTCGTTACTTTTTTCTAAGAGTATATTTTAGTCAAGTACCTGATCATTCAAAAAAAAATTTCAAATAAGATTTAAGAATAAATGTAAATAATTGAAATTTGAAAATATATAGAATGCAATGAACCTGTTATTTACTAAGCATATTTGCATTACCTCTCTTTTTGTGATCTCGAGATTTATCCATGGTTACATATTAACAATATTTTATTTATGAATTGCATTGCAAAATTTCTTGTATCAAAATTTCACATTTAGCCAAAAATAAATTAATGGTGGGTTTGTTTTGAGATGGAAAATAGATAAAGTTGTATTTGTTATTTGATAAAATTTTTAGATGAAATGTTTTTTGTGAAAAATTCTTTGAAATGGAAAAAATTGATCCGCTATGACAAAGGTAATTATAAAGAGTAAAAATTTAAAGTTAAAACAGACTAGTTTTTTTATTAGATCAATAGACCAATTATTTATATAAAAAGTTGTGAAATCATTAAAAATAGGGTGGTTATATAAAAATGTGAAAAATGATTAAAAATAGGGTAAATGTGGAGGGAAAAAAAATTTAGATGAAAATCTTAAATTTTACCAAATAGGGTAGTCCACATTAGAAATATGTGAATGGTTTCCTTTTTATGTTTTGTTTTTTTAGCAATGTGATATTTTATGCAAATTTCTTAGTTCTTAATTAAGTGACTCTAGCTGCCATAATATTAATATTACAGCAACATAAAAAATGCTGCGTAAATTAAATTAAAGCAGCTAATTCCCTTGCATTTGAATCAGTCTTTATTTATCCATACTTAATTAGAGGCAGGCAATTGTATTATGATTTACCAATATCATTAATTAGCTTCCCTTTTATATTATTTATTTCACTCTTTTCATGCACATTTCACTTCGAACAACACAAACAAAAACAAGGTAGGGATAATCATCATCTGGATTACTAAATAGTTGGGAGTGTGTATGAGGTGTGTATGAATTAGTGATTTAAAGTTTGAAGTTAGGTTAAGACATTCATCGTTTTGGAGTAGTACACATTCATCAATTGCCTAGTCATCTAATGTTAGTGACATAAGTAAAAGAAAAAAAGTTTGAATAAGAGCATTGAGCATCGATAGTCTTAAGCCTAGCTTGTATGCTCAAATAGTAGATATCTTGTTCGAAAATATCTGTGGACGAAGTGCAGTTATTTATATCATATTAGAAAACAAATATGCACACGATGCTATACATATATGGGGATACTTCTGTAGAATCCATCTTTTCTGGAATTGTTTCCATTTTTAATATTTAGATAATTGATAAAAAATTATTTTATGTACTATATCTACCATTATTTATATTATCATAAAACTTTTTTATTTGTCTATAGTATCATTATATATGAGCATCATTTATAAATGTATAAAATCAATATAATAAAATAACTTAATACTAAATATCAATTTTTAAATAGTATTGTCAACATTTAAACCATTTAAAATCACGCTATGTGAATTAATGATTTTATAAAGTATTATTATATTTTAATACATATGTAAATGAATCTAGGTATTTTTCATAATTTACATATAAATATACTTATTTTGAAGCAAATGTCGCCCATACATGTATTGAATTTAGATAAAATTTAGTCTCTCAACTACAAAAGTAACATTAAATATAATAAATAGGTTGAATTTTGAATCAATTATCAATATCTCAAAAATGGAAGAATTTTCGTGAAATCACTTCTATAAAATCCAGTTTCATAAAAATATTTCTAGTACATATATATGTGAAGACTATGCAATGACACGTGGTACCAAATTCGATAAAATTTTCCCCTGTATATGTATACTTCTTTATTGGCACCTTGCATCAACCTTTTGGAGATTGGGAATGAAGGACTCAATTATATTGCATGTAAGAATATTCATGCCCTGTAACAAATTGTAATTTTTAGGATAGTTAATCCTCTTAATAAATATTCCATTATCCTTTTATTGCATTTCTTGGTATGGCACAAAGTCTTATATGTTAAGTTACAAGAGTAGCTATTAACTTATATGAGCAGTGATAGGATTTATAAGTTGGAAAATAAGGAAAAATAGAACTAGTTCATTTCAACTGTGTGCATAAAGTAAACATATTTATGGCGTATTTTGGAAAGTCATAAAAATTTTGTATAAAAAATTTTTAGTGTAAGAATTTTTGAATTAAAAGAAAATAATACAATATGATAAGGGTCATATGAAGAATAAAAAGAATAAAACTAAAATATATAAATAAGTTGTATAAATGATTGTGTAAAAAATGATTAAAAGGTAAGGTAGTCCTATAAGAAAATATGAAGTAAATCTAAATTTTCACTTTGTAGCAATGATAAATATGAGTATGGTGTTTAGCATTAGAGAGATAATAGTTCCCATAGCACAGGATAATACATCTAGAATGTAGAACACATCTCTTATTACTATATAACATAAAGACATGTCAAACACTAGTAATCATCATACTAAGCAGACAATCATGTTTGCTCCATCTCCAAAACATAACAAGATAGGACGTAGTGTACCTCTCTAGCAAAGTGAGATGATGTAACATATGAATAACGTACTATGGACTGTAGATCATTGTATTCAGAGCCCGTTCTAGCTGGTTTGAATGAAAAGATACTCTAACAAATGTCATTTAAACGCAACTGATCGATTTTTGAGCCACATCGAACATAACTTTGCTGCATTTACATAAATTTGGGTAAAATTATATTTGTTGCTGTTAAATATTTGGCAGCTTATAGGCGGTGGCATTTGTTTAAAGGCAATACTTAATGCAGCTATTAAATTTTGCTGCGAATAGTAACAAAATTTAATTGTAAGTAAAGTGAATATTAACTGCATTTGGTACCAAATTCAATCAAATTTAATTTGTACTGAAAAAGGTCGGCCCCATATTTTTTAAAAAATGGATAGCGAGACAAACTGATAAAAGCCAAATGAAAGGGTCGTTTTCCACCCCATGAGTCGCATTTATTTGCTCCCTGGCCTTTACCATGGATCGTGGATGTTTGGAGCAAAAGCAAGTGGCACCTAAGATGCGAGACTTGCATGCATGCACATGCACTTGGTGAACAGTACTCCAGTTTAACCATACTTACACGATGCGATTCAACAGGAATTAGATTAGCAGCAGCATGAACTGAACCGATATACGATTCTTAGAGTTTGAACAAAAAGGTCAGAGGTAGGTGTTTTTTTTTTTTTTAAAGTTTGAACAAGAGCACGGGGTGAAATTGCAAAATCCTAAAAAAGTGGGGAAAGCCCTTATAATTAGTGTTGAAAAGCACCTTAATTTATTTGAATCCATTTAACATGTATGGTGTGTCTGCTGAACAATAAAAGTTTTCGAACTAAAATTTTTCAAATTAAAACTTTACTTTTCCCGACTATCATATTTTTTAATTATTTTTTTATATTTTCATATATAATTATTCTATTTTTCAATCACTTTAATAAGACTACACATACAACTAATTAATTTATTTTAACTTTATTCTTTGAGTTATGATGTTCTCACGAAGATTTCAACCGGTTTAAACATCTACTTTTTGTATTTTTTTAGAATTTTTTTTATAAACACGCTAATCTAATTATGTCTAATTTATAAATTAAATTTGATCATTTTTAGATATATATTTATTTATTTTTTATTTTTAAATACAAAAGTATCTAAGTCATTTTAAAACATAACTAAATTAATGTGTTTAAAAAAAGTTTCAAAAAAAATACGTGTTTGGACCGGTTGGAAATCGCCGGTTCAAGAAGACCGTATTACTTATTTTTTTTATTTTTCATCATTACTTATATTATATTATGTTATTTTTTTTCATTTTAAAAACTTCTATACCAAAAATTTTCAACAAAAGTTGTTTGAAATTTAATTAATATTTATATTTTTGAATTATTATTTGTGTTTTCAACATTGTTCCTCTTAATATTCCTCCCTCGGTCGGCTTTGTCCCAGTCTACTCGATCAGACGCCTATTTCTCCCCTCTATGGCATTTCCTGCCACAAATTTCATAGATGATGCTTGATTGTCTAAAATCAACCTATATATTGCTGGGTGAAAGCAGCCCACTATATGACTTGCAAACACAAATGATATGGACATATGGAGCCAAAAAACGGAGAAATTATTATCTCTTTCTGTGGGTTTCGCTTAATTTCTGATTTATGATGATGTATATGCATCAGGAAACTAACCAACTTTAGCAACCGTCTAAACCATTCTTCTCCTTGCTGCAATCTCACTTTCATGCGTTGCCAGCCGCAATGGAACGTTCGGAAATCTCCTCCAAGTCACCACTCATTCCACCTCTCCCAAGAGACTCCCGCGGCTCTCTGGAAGTCTTCAACCCCAACTCCTTCTCTCCAAAGCCCACCTCAGCCCCTTCCGCCGCCACAGCAGCAACCACCAGGTTCTCTTCCTACCCAACATGGCAAAGTCAGGCAGACCCCAAGCCTGCTGCAAGCAACGAGATCACCTCGTGGATGGCGCTGAAAGACGCAGCCCCGGTAGGGCAGACGGCGGGAGAGCTGGGAGCGGCGGCCCAGCGGGCGGCGGAGTGGGGGTTGGTGCTAAAGACGGATGTGGAGACGGGGAAGCCGCAGGGGGTGGAAGTGAGAAAGTCGGGGGAGGATGGAAACAGGGCGGCGGGGACGTCGAGGAGGGATTCCGGGAACTCGGTGAAGAGCTCGGACGACGAAGCAGCAGGCGCCGGCGGTGGTGGGGGAAGGGAAAGAGGAATCCCGAGGGTGTCGGAGGATCTAAAGGACGCGCTGTCGGCGTTCCAGCAGACGTTCGTTGTCGCAGATGCGACGAAGCCCGACTACCCCGTCATGTTTGCCAGTGCTGGCTTCTTCAAGATGACTGGCTACGTCGACAAGGAAGTAATTGGAAGGAACTGGTACGTGTTTTTATTTTTTATTATTTTTTTAAAGGATTTTCATGTGCTTATTATTAATTTCTTGAATGATTTTTATTGGCTTGTACAGTCGATTTCTACAAGGTGCAGACACTGACCCAGCAGACGTTGCTAAGATAAGGGAAGCGCTTGAGGCGGGGACGAACTACTGCGGTCGTTTGTTGAATTACAAGAAGGACGGGACGCCCTTTTGGAACCTGTTGACCATTGCACCCATCAAGGCCGAAAATGGGAAGATTCTCAAGTTCATCGGGTGGGTTCATTTGGCTCTGGAGTTGGGTTAGCAACAAAAATTTTAAATGTTTAATTCACCAGAGTCTGTTAATTAATGACGGTACTAGTTTTTCGTTCAAATTAAAAACTTCATTTTGTGGGTGCAGGATGCAAGTAGAGGTCAGCAAGCATACGGAGGGAGCGAAGGACAAGATGTTGCGGCCGAATGGCTTGCCAGAGTCTTTGATCCGCTATGATTGTAAGTATTTCATGGACCCAACATTTTCTTTTCCCTCTTCTCCACGGAATAAAGCCATATGAATGGCATTTGATTCTTTGGAAATGGTGCCCATCGATATCAGGAGTTAAGAGATTGGGAGGGCGATGAAAATGATAAAGGAGAGCAAGCTGCATGCATGCATGTTGGATCTAGGAAGAACTGGAGGAAAATGCTGACAAGTGGGGGGTGGCCGCTGATCCACGATTGGTATACCATTGAATAGAACGGGCAGATGGGCCATGACAAGCGTATGGTATTCCAAAAGTTTGGGATTTAGACGCATGATGAGAACAACTTGATGTTTATGTTGATCGTTACGGCTCAGCTACTCTTTCTAGATGGTCCGAATTCCACTTGATCTTTTGCACCAGCCTTTTTCGGAAAATAAATGCCTTCAGATCGGTTGGTCCATCAATCGTAATGGTTAGGTCAGTAAAGGCGGAATCGGATCAGAAAAGAGTGTCGTAGTTCACGCGACGCAGGAGAGAGCAGGGCTCTTCCCCTGCGTGTCATCGCCTTGCCCTGTTCTAATCGGCCGTTGTCAGCTATTGTGTGACACTTATTTTCTTTAATTGGAGTGGCTAAATCCACATATGCTAATAGAAAATTACATAATAGGTGAGTAAAATTGATTTTGTTTACCTTGTATGAATAATAAACTGATGATGATAAATATATTATTTCTAATGTTATTTTAGTTAATTAAAGAGTTGGATCATCCTTAAAAGTCATGGAAAGTGATAATCATAATTTGGATGGACCAAGAAATTGGAGATGATTTGATGTAATAGAGAATAAGAATTACATAAACGCAGTAAACGAAATTAACAAAAAAATTTGCAAGTAAAAAGAATGTTGGCTAATCATAAAAAATATTTTAATAATGAAGACAAATAAAATTATAGGATGGTTAAAAAATCATATCACGTTGAAAAATATAGAAGCATTGTTATAAACTGTACAAAATGTACGATTGTAGAAAATCAAATGTAGACATAATTTCCCAACTTTTTCCTCAGTTGTCCAAATTCGGAAAAGGTGATTAATTCAGTGGCATGTCTTCCTCTCTGTATAGCTCGGCAGAAAGAAATGGCCGTAAGCTCTGTTTCAGAGCTTGTTCAGGCGGTAGAGCAGCCGAGTGCGCTCTTCGAATCAACAAACCGTCCGTTAATGCGAAGATCTGAAGGAGGCGGCGAGCAGGCGAGGCGTGAAGCCACAGGAAGAAGATATTCAGAGAACATCGCTCCCATGAGGCGAAATTCGCATGGTGGAATCAGACCTCCAATGCAAAAACTCAATGATATTCCAGAAATGGTGAAGAAACCACGCAAATCAGGCCTGCGTTCCATCATGGGGTATTAGGCTTTTACCAACTTCATATGCTCCGTTTTCTTCATTACGTGGAAAAGCTTCCTTATTCATGGCTCTCAGATGTTCTCCAATTTTTTATATTTCTTGTGAAACTATGTGGAGAAAAATCTCACTGATGACATAGGGATAAGTATGAATGGTGTGTACGAAAAACCCAAAAAATAAATAATAAAAAAGAATTCATCCATCCAAGGAGACAAGTAATAATCAATCCAAAAAAAAAAAAAAAGAGAGGAGAAGTAATAAGCACTTTTAGTTTTTACACTTACGGAGGAAACAAGAAATTTAAATTTATCTAGCAAATGAAAAGAAATAATAAAACAGATGTGTGCTGATTAAATATATTCTTTCAGCAATCATATATATGTTGATGAGGAAGTAAATCCCAGCGTTGATATTTCACCGTATGCTGAGAATTCATCCTCCATTTCCTTAGTCATAAAAGCTGTTCTAGGATTCGAAGGCATTTGTCACTTAGTCATTTTATCTTCGTAAACTTTGGTAGCTGCCTCTTGAGAAAGATTAAATCATATAAATATAATACATGATCTTCTCGGTTTTCTGTTTTCAGTCGCAAGGGGAAAGGACATTCGACTGAACAATGCCAAAACCTCGAGTTAGAAGCAACTATGGAAGACGATCTACTGATGGACAGTGATGAAGAGGAGAGGTTTGAAAGCTTTGATGATAAAGCAAGGAAGAAGGAAATGAGAAAAGGTTTGGATCTTGCTACAACCCTTGAACGTATTGAGAAGAATTTTGTCATCACCGATCCAAGATTACCGGACAACCCCATAGTAAGATTTCCAGCTTTTTTGTATCTCAAGAAAAACTAGTTTAAATGGTAGAAGTAAAAATAGTGATTGATCTCTTTGAAATTGTCAGATATTCGCATCAGATAGCTTCTTAGAGCTTACCGAGTATAGCCGCGAAGAAATATTGGGAAGAAATTGCAGGTATCAATTTAAGCAACATGATTTTATGATAGAATTCCCGTCCATTCTCTCGTATATATATATATAGGATGCACCGGGGTGCATTTCACCCATTTATTTTTATTTTTTTTTGAAATCTTTATATAATTGTTAATTTATGTATATTTAACATGTATATCAATTTTTACCCATTTTGGAGATTTTAAATATTTGTTTTTGATTTTTTAAAATCAGTAACATTTTTGTAATTCATAAATTATGAAATTAACACTGATTTTACAAAATCAATTCATAAATTACGAAAATGACACTGATTTTAAAAAAAATAAAAAATAAATATCTAAAAGTTTCTAAAAATGGTAAAAATTTGTTATGTTTGTCAAATATGCCTAAATTAGCAGTTGTATAAAAAAATTTCAAAAAAAATTTTAAAAAATAGTTTTTGCATCCAAGTGCACCGAAGGCAAGTTCACCCAAATGCACTGTATCACGTCTTTTTCTATTTAGTAGAAAAAAGCATTAGTTTTTAACATCAGTGGCATCAAAGTGACTTATATGAATTTAAGAGTTGGTTTGATAAGATTTGAAAAAAGTGGCAAAAGAATTTGTAGAAAAATATTTGAAAAAAAATTAATGTTATAATATGATATAACATAGATAATAATTAAAAACAAGAAGAATAAAAATAAAATAGGTAGATTAGTTCAGTGAAAAAATGTGAAAAAATAATTAAAATGTAAAGTTAAAAATAAAAAAGTCAAATAGTTAAACAACCCATATGTAAAAAACCTATTAAAGGGTATATAGAATAGCTGATATGTAGAATCCTATCAAAAGATGTATATAGTTGTTATTGTGTAAAAATCTTGTGAAAAGGTTTGTGCAAAAGAGTCCGAAAGATTTTTGATGTATTTAAAAAGTTATAAAATTTTTAGATAAAGTCTTTGATATAAAAGTTTTTTATAAAAAAGAAAAGATGTAAAATGATAAGCATAATGATGAGGAGTAATAAAATTAAAATTAAAATAGATATATTAATAATATAGATAATTGTGCAAAAATTTTTAAAATGCAGGATAATTATATATAAAGATACGAAAAATAATTTAAAAAATAAAATAGTTGTGAAAATTGAAAAAATTTAGACTAAAATGTTTTAGTTTGAAAGTTTTAGTGTTAAATAAAAATATCATTTGAGAATGTTTGTGACGTGATAAAACTTTTGAATAAAAAATTTTTATATAAAAGTTTTGAAATAAAAGAAAATAATGTGAAATGATATAGGTAATATTAGTGAATAAAGAAAATAATGTTAAAATAAATAAGTTAGTTAAATAAGTAGTTGTGTATAAATAATTGAAAAGTAAATTAATTATATAGAAAAATATGAATAAATAATTTTAAAATATTGTAGCTGTGGAGAGTAAAAAAAACTTAGATTAAAAAATTTTGAAGTAAAAATTTTCAATTTTGGATAAAATATTTTTTGGTGTAAAACACTATTATGGGAGGAGAAACTTTTGGATACAAATTTTTTTGTAAAAATTTTTTAATTTGAGAAGAATGATGCGATATAGTTAGAGGTAATGATGAAAAGTAAAAAAAAAAGTTAAAATAGATAAGTTAGTTATATTGGTAGTTGAGTATAAATGATTAAAAAATATAGTAATCGCATATGAAAATGCAACAAAATGACTAAAAAAAAAGATAATCACAAATAGTGAAAAATTTTAGATTAAAAAATTTTAACGTAATATTCTTCCGTTCTTACCAAATACATCTTTTATTTCTTAAGAAAAACTTTTTACCAAATGCATCCAAGGACATGTTTGGATAAAGGATGATAAAATAAAATGAGTGGAAGTGAAAAAGTAAAAATGTTTATTATCTAGTATTCTGTTTTTTCATATATATATATATAATTATTCTATTTTTACTTATGTATTTAATGATTATGTAATGTCTTCTTTATCCAAATTGGGTGATATTTATTCTCACTTTATTCAGCTTTATCATATCTATTTCGTTTCATTTTCTCATTTACATCCAAATACTTTCAATTTAATAAAGTAATAAATGTTTCTCTTATGATAATTGAATTTTTATTGTCATAATAAGGTGAGAGATTGCGAAAGATATAAGATTCTTGAATCGTACATATCTTGGGAATCGATTCAATGGGTGCAAAACACAATTTTTTTTTCATTTTTTAAATTTTTTATGAGATTGTTAATATAATTGTTTTTAATTTATAGGTCAAATTTTAACATTTTTGAATATGTGTATATATATTTTTTATTTTTTAAAAATAAGGATACTTTCGTCATTTTTAAGTGACTAAAATACTCCTATTTTTAAAAAATTAAATATATATATATATATTTATATATCTCCAAAAATTGTAAAATTTTATGCATAAGTTAAATATAACTATTTTAACAATCTTATAAAAAAAAATTTAAAATATAAAAAAATAGTATTTTGCATAATAGTCCTATTGTTCTCACTTTATTCAGCTTTATCATATCTATTTCATTTCATTCTCTCATTTACATCCAAATACTTTCAATTTAATAAAGTAATAAATGTTTCTCTTATGATCACTCAATTTTTATGTCATAATAAGGTGAGAGATTGCAAAGGATATAAGATTCTTGAATGGTATTTATCTTGCGAAGTGATTGAATGGGTGCAAATACCTTTTTTTTCATTTTTAAATTGTTTTTTGTAGGATTATTAATATAATTGTATTTAATTTATAAATCAAAATTTAACATTTTTGGATATGTGTGTGTATATATATATTTGATTTTTTAAAAATAAGTATACGTTAGTCATTTTTAAGTGATATATTTATATATCTCTAAAAATTATAAAACTTAAAACATAAGTTAAATATAACTATTTTAACAATCTTATAAAAAAATTTAAAAAAATATTAAAAGATAGTATTTTGCACCTAGGTGCATTGAATAAGTTCTCATATATCTTCCTATTTTCAAGACAATTTTTTATATTCCAAGTAAACTTATTTCATTACGAATATAATTTATTATTTTCGATATAACTTTCAATATAATTTTTTAATATATATTATTATATTTTAATCCCTCTGCTTGGTTCCATTCAAGCTGATCCCATACGTCCGAACAAGTTCCGATGTTTATGTATGCTATAATTCAATTCGATTTGTACTGGTTATTAGATGGACTCCAAGCGAACCAAACGATGCTCCAAATTAAATTGGTTTGCATCTTTAGCCCAACATTTTTCGGAGGAATTTCATCGAACATGTTGCCGGCAAATGAAACTTCGACGCAAGTATATATATATGCTTCACTTCTCCGTCTAGAAATGGGAACGAGAATCTGTCTAAATGACCATCCTGCATCTCCCTTTCCTCCCATTCCCCTTGATTTACCCGTCACACGACTGCCCGAAGCGGAACCCCTACCCAAAGCCCAAACGCCTTCGTCTCAACACTCCGAGAACTACCAGCAGCGCTGCTATTCGTATGATTAAAACAAATAATAATAATTTAAATTAAAAAAGAGAAGCCCACAAATGGCCTTGGATACCTTCAACATGTTATCGTTAGATGGTGGATTCAACTGCAACCACGACGCCAACTCCACTATTCTCCATCAGTTTTCTCTGTTTGAAAGAATTCTATGCCATGCCATTCTCTTGCTGGTGAGACGCAGGCCTTTCAAATTCCGCCAGGGACTTCTTTCACTTTCATTGCCCTCCTTTTTAACTCCAAAGCCATCCCTCCACTGTTGAAAGCTTGTCTACGCGATTCCACTGTCTCAATTTGTTAGCGTCAACTATGCTCGCAAGCTTCTGTCTGGTTGAAGATTGGGACTATGT
Organism: Annona squamosa; assembly: GCA_035584095.1. Taxonomy (NCBI): domain Eukaryota; kingdom Viridiplantae; phylum Streptophyta; class Magnoliopsida; order Magnoliales; family Annonaceae; genus Annona; species Annona squamosa. The sequence goes on along the minus strand of JAXCLR010000063.1, from coordinate 50,075,218 downwards.
CGGAGAAGGGTTTTGATGCTATCAGCTTTCCTAGTGTTACTCTAATTTTTTTCTTCTTATTACGTATTCTGTTTTGTTTTTGTAAATTTGATATCATTCAATAATGGTAATTCACTTCGGTCCTTCACATTCTAAAATTGTTTTTACTTGGTGACTTTTTGCAGATTCCTTCAAGGCCCCGAAACCGATCCAGCAACTGTGAGAAAAATCAGACAGGCTATTGACAACCAAACTGATGTCACTGTCCAACTAATCAACTACACAAAAAGTGGTATGCTTCTCTTCTAATGTGTAACGGGGAGTTGAGTTTGATTATCGAATATGTAGTTAGTATGCTTTTCTAAGGTTACTGAAAATCTAACATCGATTTTGATATGCAAATGAGATTAAGCTTCTCTGGAAATGCATTGCCCTGAGGTGCTTTCAGTGAGATTGAACTTGTTGAATCAAAAATAAAGAATTGATGACATTGATGATGAATGTTTTTTTTTTTTTTTGATAGTTATATTTACATACATCTCAATACATATTACATTGTACTTCTGAGACATTCTTACAAATACGGAGATACACAACTCCGCCAAAGAAATCTGGAGACACAGCTCCATTAAAGAATCAAGGAGACAACTGCTCCCTACTCCGCCCCAAAGGGAGACACTAGCTCCCACGCTAGCACATAAAGGGAGATCAAACTCCCACTTGGCAGCTTGCACATTCGAACCTGGGCAGCAGATATGCACGCCCATGGCTCTAACCAACTGCGCTGCTCGCAGTTGGTTGATGATGAATGTTTTTTTTTTTTTTTTTGATTAAAGATGATGAATGTTTTAAGTGGGGCAGTATTTTGCTCACTGAAAATTATGGTTCAACTATTAAGTAGTTCGCATAATAAACCATAATTGCTCAACAATCTCTAAAATTATTCACATACAAAAGTGCAAAATTTTTCTGACTGAACGTTCAACGTTTAGTAAGTATTAAGAGTTATTTAAAATTCTATTTTTCTGGAGTTTAATGATCAATTCTAGATCTTGTATATTTTGGGATTTCTTTATGAGTCTTAACCTCCCATGTTTATAGGAATCTTCATCTAATGGTTAGAAAACTTGTTGAAATATTCGTGTTCCAACAGTGTTAGAAAGTTGCCCTTTGGACTATTCTTACAGAAGTTGGAATATGATGTTTATTACAATGAAGGCTCTGTAACAACTGATGGTTCGACAGTGATTACTGTAATATTAATTATCAAAATTTACTTGTAGCTTTATCTTTCTTTTTAAAATGTTTTAAGTTATTTAAATTTACACAGGAAAGAAGTTCTGGAACTTGTTCCACTTGCAGCCTATGCGTGATCAAAAGGTAGACATGAAAAATTTTCTAATTTCACATTGTTTTAATTGTTCCTGTGTTTCTTGTTCTGTTGTTGCTGCATTCTTATATTGTTAACTTAATAATTATCTTAATCAAACAGGGCGAGGTTCAGTATTTCATTGGTGTGCAACTAGATGGCAGTGAACATGTTGAATCCCTTCAGAACTGTATTCCAGACACAAAAGCAAAAGAGGGTGCACTTCAGGTTTGGAGGCATTTCATATAAATAACTACTGCATTTGTTTATTCCGTTATTTGGTTCCTGTGATAAATAACTGTGGTCACGAAAGTGACCAATGTGTATGAAATCCATGTTGTTTATCATTTGAATAATGTCATTGACATTATAGAGGAAGAATTGGAAATTCCATGTTGAAGTAGAGCTTGGATAGACTAACCAAGTCAAGTCAACTTTTAGGTCTACTAGAATATGTCGCATGCACATCATCTGAATTACACTGTTTACATTATAGAGGGATAATTGGGTTGGTAATTTGCTATGATGTTAAAAAATGCCACATCAAAGTAGAGCTTGGACATGCAATCGGAAAAAAAAAAAAGATAGAGAAAAAAAGAAGTAGAGCTTGGGTAGAATAACCAAGTTAAGCCACCTTTTAGGTATATTATACTTGAAGGTGCACGACCATGTTACTTCCAATATTAACTATGGGTGCAACTTAGGCTCATGAAACTCGGGTTCACCTTGACCATAATCCTAACCTTATTTATAAAACATTAATCCTAACCCTAACCCTAACTCTATTTATAAAACCTAAACCCTAACCCTATTTTTGAAAATCGGGTTCGGGTTGAAATTTATGTTGATGAATTTACATTTTATTTAAAAGTAATAAGTTTAGAATTTCATATGAATAAATAATAATA
>JAXCLR010000063.1:50055846-50072891 GCA_035584095.1 Annona squamosa | reverse complement strand
ATATTTTTAGAAAAAATTTAACATAAAAAATAAGATAAAGGAAGAAAATTAATGAGTGTAAAAGTAAATGATAGAAACAAAAAATAAATATAAATTAAAATAATATACTTTATTTATAATAAAATTACAATATGCTAAACATGTATTCAAATATAGATATAATAACATAAAATATAAAGAAATATTGTTTAACTAATATATAAAATATAATTTATAATAAATATAAAATGGAAATCGGGCTCAGGTACACTTGAACCCTAATCCTAACATATTTACAAATTGGGTTCCTTGGGTTCGGGTTCACTTGAACCCTAATCCTAGCATATTTACAAATCGGGTTCCTCGGGTTTGGATTACGAAAAGCAACTTTCAATACTATTCAAAATCGGGTTTGGCGGGCCGGGTTGAGGGGGGTTCAGGCTCAACCCGGCCCAAGTTGCACCCCTCATATTAACATACTCTAAAACCTAAATGAAAAATAACTTACACATTTGAAGCATTAAGGCAATGATTACATATAAATGTAGACACTTTTGCCCATATATTTATTAGTGAGTTTAATGAAATGCAAGTTCTACTCCATCTGTTCAATTTAAAATTTTCTCCCAGGGCTTTGTTTTAATAATATTGTAGAAGATTAGTTGCATACATTGATTTTCGATGTAATACAGATTCTCAGTTTTTGCGTGTTATGTTGGGTAATTTGAAGATTCGGAAGTTATGTCACATATATGTAAATCCATTATAAGTTTTGCACAGCTTTGAAATATGTGCATTATAATAGTTCATGTTTAAAATTCTGGAAACTGACACAGGTCAAAGAAACTGCAGAAAATGTTGATGAAGCTGTGAGGGAACTTCCAGATGCCCATCTTGTAAGTCCAATGTAATAACTCAAAAAAAATTTATCGAATGAGAAACAATTTCACAAACACAATGAGAATTTTCAATTATCTGCAGACACCTGAAGATTTATGGATCAATCACTCCAAGATTGTTCTCCCAAAGCCACATAGGAAAAATAGTTCGCCATGGAAAGCAATCGAAAAGGTATACAAAAAAGATTTATGACTTCGGACATGTTGGGCAAATCCCAAAACTTTTCTAACTAAAACTTTTTAGGATATGTTTGGGGAGTGATAAAACTTTTCATGAAAAGTTTTTGGTGTAAAAGTTTTTGAAATATGAGAAAATGATATGATATGATAGGAGTAATGATGATGAGTAAAGAGTATAAAGTTAAAATAGATAGGTTAGATGTATTGATAGATTGAAAAGTATGGTAATTGTATAGGAAGAAGTGAAAAAATAATTAAAAAATAGGATACTTATAAGGAGAAAAATTTTACATCGAAAAGTTTTATGGGTTACCGAACACCCCTTAATCTATAACTTTTCATTCGCTACAACTATCTTATTTTTTAATCATTTTTTTTACATTTTCCTATATAACTATCATACTTTTCAATCATTTCTACACAACTACTTGTGCAACCAGCTTATCTATTTTACCTTTATTCTTTTTACTTATCATCATTACTCCAATCACATCACTTCATTTTCTACAAATTAAAAAACTTCTATACTAAAATCTTTTTATCAAAAGTTTTATCACTTCCCGAGCACACACATAATTTATCCAAATTGTGGAATTAATTATCAATTTCCATGAAAACGTTATTGTTTTCTTTGTTTACCTCATGTAGGTTTTTTCATATTCATTCATTAAAAGCTTCACTATTGGTACTGCTTGAGAATATAGCATGTTCTTTCTCTAAACATTTACTGGACTAGCACTTTTTGGAAAGCAATAAAAATTATTATAAACATGTAATTTTTAATGAACCAGTTATTAAAAAGAATAAAGAAAAGCATTTAACTAGCCAGGATTTATAAAATAGCTTTAAATCACTGGTCAATTTGGTACAGCCCCACCAAAACCCCCACCATTATTTAATGTCACATTTAACCAGAAATAACTACCAAATTTTTTTCATTTGCTTCTGGGATACGGGTGGAAAAAAAAAAAAAGAAAGAATTTCTGCCACCTTCCATTGTTGCCATATAGGGCATGAAGGTTTCAGAATTTGTTGAAATTAAGGCACAAGCTAAGAATATGCAATATAGCTTTATTAAGGTTGGAATCTTTTGGATACTGCAGTGGTACCCAAATTTGACTCCTTTTGGTATATAAGATTAGTAGTCTAAATGGTTGAGAGATTGGAAAGCATACATACAAAGAATCCAATTTGGGTGTAATGAGTGATGTTGTATTAATTCGAATTTGTTAAATTATGCTGTATTGTGTTATTTCTTCCTTACGATATTTTTACACCTATTTGGATCTTCAGATCCTACAAAATGGGGATGAAATAGGCTTGAAGCATTTCAGACCAATTAAACCTTTAGGATCGGGCGATACTGGAAGGTCAGTACTGACATTGAGACTCTCTCTCTCTCTCTCTCTCTCTCTCTAATGCCTTCTTCTTAAAATGGAGAAATACTAAGCAGCAGAAATTAACTGTAGATTGAAAAGGTCGTATTATTCTTTTCTAAATATAGTACATTTATAACATTAAAAAAAAAACACATTGCGTTTGTAGCCTTATATCTGATTTCCAATAAGGGAAAGTATAGATGTTTTTCTCACCATATTGTATTAGTGCTAAGAGTTTATTTTATGAATAATTAAAATTAAATACAATGAATGTTGTTTGCATCTTGTCATATTTATAGAAGTGTTAAATTGACTCAAGAGAGTAGTGATCTTGGTTAGACATTTTTTTTTTAAACATCAATAACCTTAAAACAATGTTGAACTGATGGTAAATATGTGAAAAAAGATATATTGAGGTATCCATATGAGAAATACAATTTTTATTTTTAATATATTTAAAGCTTTTACATTTGGTAGTTAACCATTTTGATAGAAGTAATTGATTAATAAAATCAAAATATATAGCTCATCGAATATGGAATAGTTACAAATTTGGAATATCTTGGATTTTGCAATCCATGATACGTTCAATGATTCCATGCCACTCATTACATTTATTAATGCTTAGTTAGTTAAGTATCAAAAATCACTATCATCCAAAACTTAAGTGGGTCATGACCAAATTTAAAGCAATCAATGGCCCACCAATATCCAATTAAGGTGTTTTTTGTATATTAACTAAACAAACATTAATAAATGTAATGAGTAGCTTGGATTCATCAAAAGTATCATGGATTGTGAAATCCAAGCGATTCCACTAGTGGAACTTGTCAATTTTATCTGCATGGTGTAAATTTTTGTTATTTTAGTGAAGAAGTTCCAATGTAAGTCAATTTTAGTATTCAATGTAACATGTTACATTGTCAATCATATAATTTTAAATTAAAATGAGTGGCTTACATATGAATTAGACTCGATAATATATCAGTGTGTATTTCTAAGTTTTTTTTATGTACTTATTGTGACTGCAAGAAAATTTAATCATTTAATTTAGGGTGAATTCCTCATATACTCATGAATTTTACCTCTAATTCTTCTTATACTCATGAACTTTCAAAAATGTCTTTCATATTTACGAATTTTTATCTTAATTCCACATATACTCATGCTGTTAAGGATCCATTAAATGAACCTTAACTATATGCGAAATAACCAATAGACTCATCCCTAATTATGATTTTATAGCCAAAAATTTGTATTATACTCAATTTTTAGTAATTCTATAATTATAGAATAATATCTTATTTAAATATGAATCTTTAGCTTTGAGCAAAACAACTTCAAATTATATTAGGGTTTGGCATATTCAATATTCGTCATTTCACAAAAGGGCTAGTGGCCTATTTAATGGATCTCTAACGTTATGATATATGTGGAATTATGATGAAAATTCATAGATATGGAAGACATTTTTAAAAGTTCATAGTTATAAGTAGAATTATAGGTAAAATTCGCAGGTATAAGTGGAATTAAGGGTAAAATTCGTAGGTATATGTGGAATTTGCCTTTTAATTTATCATAAAAACATAGAGACGTAGCCACTAGGGGGTTGCCTTGGTGGTAACACCCAGTGGCATGGATGTCACAAATTGGGTGTTCAATTTCCTTCTAGTGTGGTGGTATTTTACAAATTCCCCGTTGGTGTGGGGGTGTTTGGAAAAAAAATTCCTTCTGTAATGTAAAGGGTTGTGAATATACTTGATTGTAATATCTGTTATCATAATATATAATTACCAATAAAAAAATATAGAGACATATTAGTTAAATAATCTTTGGTGATAATAATTTGGTTATCAAACATTTGAATATGCAAATTAATATCATCTATTAATATGATTTTACACATGCTACCGTATTCTAACATGTTTCTTATTTATCTTTCTTATTTATCATTATTATTTTATTTAAAAAGTCTTATTTGGATTCTTTGGCAGTGTACATTTGGTTGAGTTAGTTGGAACAGGAGAGTTGTTTGCCATGAAAGCTATGGACAAGAGCCTTATGCTAAGTCGTAACAAGGTAAAATTCAATCTTATTTCTCAAAATAGTCAAAATGCAATCAATTAGCATTTAGGTTTTTAATTTCAAATAATACTGCATGCCACATACTGTCTTCTCTATATTGTTTCTACTTCTACATGTTGTTCTGCAGTTTTCTTTCCTTTTTCCCCTGTAGTTCGTTTCTTAACCTGTTTTTTGTTTTTATTTAACTTTATATGCTTCTTTTTCATTGCAAGTTGTTGCTATTTTATGACAGGTACATAGAGCTTGTGCAGAAAGAGAAATCCTTGATATGTTAGATCACCCTTTTCTTCCTGCACTCTATGCTTCATTTCAGGTATTTGCCAGGAATTGTCACTCATATAAATATAATCAATAGTAGGCAAGGAAAAAAAGGTCTGAATTTGACACATTAGAATGTCAAAAGATGAGGGAATCAATACTTTTGGTTTGATAAACTTAGTTTTTGGGAAATATCATCCCAATTCATAGAGTTGAAAAGTGGACAAACAGTAGCTATAAGTGATTCAAATGTTGACAGTTAAAGGAAGGTAGCAAAGGACATGGGTGAAAATAATAATTAACGATTTCATTATATAAATAAATTATTTAAATTATTGTGTGAACTATAGTAATTAAAAAAAACTTGGTGATCAATGATTTAGGTATAGTAATGAAAATCAAAACGAATTCACATAGCTTTCAAAATAATTGCAGGTTTCAGTACATATGTCTTAATTGTTGTTAATGAATTTGAAGTGAATATCATGGTCATATGCATTAAATTCTCATATTTAATCTTTTACTTCCTGTTCAGACAAAGTCTCATATTTGTTTGATAATGGACTATTGTCCTGGTGGAGAGCTCTTTTTACTTTTAGACAGGCAACCCACAAAGGTTCTCAAAGAAGATGCCGTCAGGTATTACCTTTTGTACTGTGCTTTCATCTCAAAATTTTTGTTGTATTTTTCTCCCTGAATCTCATTATCTTTACTTTTTCTTTTTTTTTTTTCAAGGTTCTTTGCTTATGTGTCTTTTTTTTTTTGATGAATTGACTTGTGTGTTTTAGTTGTTGTATTTCATGATATAACCATGTATGAAAATGAGTAATATTATGTTTTAGACACACCGTTACTGTTTCCTAATAGTAAATGCAATTGTGCTTTCAAGTGTGATCACTAAATGACAATGATATATCTTCTATGTTTTTGTATTCTTTTCGTGTTTAAAAATGATATTAAAGCATAGACACTGAATCTATGAGAAAAAAATTTGGAAATTGTATGATTTTCAGTTAAAGATAATTATCATCCTTTGTTCCAATTATTTACTAATATAGAGAACTTCCTACCCATTTTAGGTTATGCAACTGTTAATGGGAAATACCTCAGTAGAACTTGTTATGCAAAAATGTTCTACATAAAATTTTCATCTGAGCCTGCCATGACATTTTATTTATTCAATAAAATATGACCATATTGTTCGTGGATTTTGATCTAATGCAAACCCACGTATCCATGGACCCCTTTGGTTTTTTAATTTAAAAGTTTTTTTAATTAATATCTAGACCAAAAAGTCACATATACTAGAAGTTATTTATATTAGTATGAGTCCGACTTCTATTCATTTGGATATACCAATTCACTTTGGTACTCTCATCTAGTTTAGGCCCTATTTTGATGATTTTGTTAAATCCAGTTTATTCATTGTATTTAATACTATTTATTTTATTTAGATACCAAAAATTTTCTCAATCCATAACTTGCATCATTATCGAAATTAACAATATCTTAAGAGTGACTTTAAATTCATTAAAAACAATTTGTTTATTATATGGACTCATGAGATCTCAATTTAAGATCTAAAACATTTACAATATTCATCCTACGTAGATTAATGATTCTATAATATTCTATAATATTCTAAAACTTTGATATATGAATTCAACTGATTTTCTAAATTTGTATACAATTTTATATATTTTTAGAAGATGTGCCATACACATACATCCAATTGATATGATTTTTGGTATCTAAATAAAATAAGTAGTGCTAAATACAATGGATGAATTGGATTTAACGAAATCATCAAAGCCTAAACTAGACAAGACTGCCGAAATGAATTTGTACATCCAGATGTATATGAGCTGAACTCGTTATATATTTATTTTTAATATTAATAGTTGTATATTCACTGTCAAAAGGTGTTAAATTATTGAAATATGCAAGGTTCAAAGTGATTTTTGACATCATAAATGAGTACCTATTAATGCTCTAAAAAAAGTACCTATTAATAAAGATAATAAATGGTTTAGTTCTTAAAATTAAAAAAAGCAAGGGGTTAGATCAGAATCCATTAGTGATTTACCTGTACTTAACTATGAATATAAAAAATGATCTTGATTGAAAAGTCAGATGAATCACAGCAATGGAAAAATAACTCTTCTGGAGCCATATAATTACTGAACATAAATTTTGAGATCATCGTTAATTATTTGAAATCAAGTATAATAGTAGGCTTGGATTGAAGCAAAATGTCATTATGGGCTTAAATAACAAGGTAACATCAATTTTTTTGGGTGAAACAACGACTTTCACTAAAATATTTCCCATTATTAATTAGTTAATGTATGTTGTTGTTTGGATTCTTATTTGTTTACTGTATTTATTACATCTCAGCAACCGAACCTATAAACATCCATTTCTGTTAGTTAATTTTATTTGTAATTGCTAGCACATTCTATAAATAAAACTTCTATATTAGTTACTTGATGTTAAATTAAAGGACCCCAATAAATGGATTTATGTTTATTTTATTGTCCTTTAGAACTACCAAGAGAGAGGCTAATGCGAATTTTGTTCAAAGATCACAGTCATTGTGTACTGAGATTCTAACATTGCAGGGACCATCAATGTTTGATTGCTATTGAATTTTGTATGATTTTTGTGTATTATGAACTTGGAATTTCCTTGGTATGACTTGCAGCAAAAAATCCATTTTGGCTCTTTTTTTTTAATACACAGCTGTTTAATTTATAGATGACCAAGTTTAAGTATAATCACTAAATTATTTGTTTGTTGCAACTACTTTCTTTATAAAAAGCAAACATAAATGTTAAAAAATTGCAGGTTCTATGCTGCAGAAGTAGTAGTGGCACTGGAATATCTTCATTGCCAAGGTAACTAATTTTCAACATCCTATCAATCTCATAGACCGAATCAATATTTTAATAAATAAAATAATAAATTCCTTACTTCGTTGTAAAATATCTAGCATAATTCATGAAGACGTAGTTACGTAAGATTCAGTTTCTTATGTTGTGGAGAATGGATATTCCTTATTTACTAAGGAAGAAAAACTATTTTAATTTACAATGTTCTGACTCCTGCTTTTTATTTCAGACTCATTAGTTTACCTTGAAGGAAAATAAATGAATCTGGAAACATTGGTGTTTAACTTACAAACGTCCTTTTCAATAAAACTGATACACATTATAGTGTATATAATTATATATCATTTTCCTATTGAAGTGTGCATTAATTCAACAATGATTGTAGAATATCTCACGTAATATTGTTTGCTAAATTTTGTGAAGAAAATAAAAACGGAGATCATACCTTATTTAAAATTGACCCTTTTTTTCTTTTATGATTTCCAATGACATAAATAATGCATAGAGAAGCTCTATTAAACAGCTATACTTCTTTATGCAGGTATTATTTATAGAGACTTGAAACCTGAAAATGTTTTAATCCAAAGCAATGGACATGTATCATTAACAGATTTTGATCTATCTTGTTTGACATCTTGCAAACCTCAGGTAATTTCATTGATTGGTGCAGTTGAATTTTAATTTTCTCTTAAGACATTTGTACTTTTTTATTTTTTATTCGAATAATAATTTTTAGCATTTTACTTATTATCCATAAACTATCTATACTGTTGTATGATTATGTTAATCTCCATATCGATAAATTAATGCAATTTTGAAATTTTATATTCTAGTTCTACTACCTATGTTGTACATGGATTATGATCTATCTCAAGTTAGATGGCCCAATGGATTACAAACTCACAAGGTAATTGAAGCCATGATAATCAAGATTGAGATATCTAAAGTGAAGGAATTTTTAATGATGATGCCAGTATGAAATACTCAATCCATCCAATAGGCTGATAATTATTTGAAGTATCTAGGAGGGATTGATATGATTGCTTGACAAACTTACAGTGTGAGGCTAAAAAGGTACTAACCAAGTAGAGGAGAGATGCAGTTGCGGCAATTTTTAAGAACTACTAAAATAATTAAAAGTTCTGGTTTGAACAAAATTAATGCATTAAAAACTTTTTTTTTTTAAGTAATGCATTGAAAACTATTTGAGAATTATATCATGAGGTATGGCAACTAAGAATCAAACATAGAAACAAAAAGAGCCTCTATATGGTTATCATAACCTGAAGAAATCACGTGAATAATGAATTAAAGTACCAAGGTCAAGAAATCAATGTTGTTTTTGATTATGACATTCTTACATCAAAATTTTGGTAGAAGACACTGCCCAAGTGGAAAAATCAATTGTTAAACTATGATATGCTTAGACCAACATTTGGTGTTAACTTGCAGATTCTTATCATGGTTAAAAATTACTCATTGACAAGCCTTACCAAGCTATATTAAATATAGAGACAATAAGGTTGCAAAATGAAGAAAATAGATCTAAATAACATGTGACATGTGAGAAGCAACAAAAAGATCACAGTAGAAAGAATAAATCTAAAGAGTTTGATATTATGCACCCTTAATGTATTAATATATCTGCAAATAAGAGCACTTGCTTAATAGAAATTGCATTGAGATAAAATTTGTTTTGCATGAAGAAACATGAGTTAAGTTGGTTTATAAAAACCTAAGAATCTGGAATTTCAACAAAGACATGATGATAAAATTATATATAATATGATTCAGTATTGATTTCAATTATCTTCAAAGATGTCTATGACTTTTAGTCATTTAAATAACTATGTAGTTCTTATCCTTAACAGATCTATACATTAATATTTTGCAGCTTTTGATTTCAAACACAAATGAGAAGAAAAAGCACCGTAAACGCCAACCACCTCCAATTTTTGTTGCTGAGCCAATGCGGGCATCAAATTCATTTGTTGGAACTGAAGAATACATTGCGCCGGTATGTATTCAACAATTCCATTTTGATAATTGAAAAAAAAATTAAATTTTAACCAATATTTTCTTAATTTATAAAATTATCGTATTTGTTGATTCATATATTTTTGGATATACCACCTGTGATCTCTGGGGAGTGGTAGACGTCAACTGGATGTGATTTTTAATCTTATTCTTTAGGGCTTTTATCCAATTTTAGTGTTTCAATGTGTACTTAAAGTAGGTGTCGCTTATGTTAAGGAGATGTCAACAAATTCATCCTCTAGGTCCAACTGATGGTAGATCACTGATTCTAGGAGCAAACAACTCACAAATCGAAAAAAGGGCAAACGACTTAAAAAGGACCCAATGTTTTGTCTACCAGATCAACACCCTTTGTTTACACCAACAATTCCTGGTGACAAAATGTCAAGTTCGTACAATTTTCAACCTTGCCCAAGAAACTGTGGGAACTGTCAGGCTGCATTCTGGATTAACTATAGAACATGGCTGGGGAGAAGCAATGAAATAAAATACATCATTCTGCATACCCTGTTTGAGAGTATGCTTTCCATGCTCAATGCAACAATTTACAGAGACAATGTCGTAAGTTTCATGTGTTTGTTTTCCAGGAAGCATACTCTGCAGGTTTTGGTGGAGCAAGCCATTCTCGTATGCCGCCTCAGACAGATTGCCGGGTGTCTTCTTTTAATGGAGACACAATCATTACAATTTTGGCCATTTAAGGACGCACAAGACTTTCTGTTGGTTTTTGACAGAAGTAATCATAATTATATTTAGGTGTAAAATTGATCTAAAATAATACATGATTCATAATTGTGTGATATACATTGTAACTCATTCATCCAAACATCGAAGTATAAAAGAACTCTTTGTATTGCAATATTTTCATTTTTCTGTTGTTTGCAAGATACTTGTATGATAGTAACCTATTAGTTAGAAATCAAAGTCCAATCATGAATTTTTAGCATTGATGTGCCCTTCCGATCATAAATTAATATTGGAACTGGAAGTTTTATTCTTGTGTGATGATGGAGAATAACTTTATTACCTAAATCTTGATTTCCTGTAAATGAAGAATAAAACGATTACCTGAATCCTGATTTATGTTTACAGGAAATTATCACTGGAGCTGGACATACAAGTGCAGTTGATTGGTGGGCACTTGGTAATTACATTATAATAAAAATATAATTAGAGAATTTTTCATTAGTTCCATGTTGTATAATTTGTCAAGCATGCTTAGCTTATAGTTATAAAGATAATAACATTTGATACTATAGTAATTTCATACTTTTTTCATCACCTGAACATGGGTTATGATGTTATTAGGAATCCTTCTCTATGAGATGCTGTATGGATATACACCATTCAGAGGAAGAACAAGACAAAAAACATTTGCCAATATTCTCCACAAGGATTTGAAATTTCCAGGGAGTATTTCGGTGAGACGAATGATGTAATTTTATTTACTTCGTGATTTAGTATAATTTCATATTTCACGATATCATATGATTTATGTATCCTTTATCATTCATCTTGAAAGAGTTGTTTGAACATCTGAAAAACATGTCAGGAAATGCTTATTATGATTTAACAATTCATTAATCATAATGATCAATGATTCAATAGACAACTGGAAAAGATTATTTTTCGAAATTTAACACGAGATCTAAGTCATTGGAAACCCCATCTCCATCAATTTTATAACTCAGTTACAAGAATAAGTCAATCTGATTGGATTAGTCTAAAACAATTTTAAAAACAGCTTAAACATACAATGCAGAAAGCTATTTCTTTTGCTATTTCTATTTGCCCACACTAACATAGCAATTTGAATGTATAAATTAAATTGATGTATTTAGTCATAGTTAACCATTTGAGCTTCTTTGTAGGTAAGTCTTCATGCAAGGCAACTAATTTATCGTCTGTTGCATAGAGATCCAAAAAATAGATTAGGTTCATACGAGGGAGCTAACGAAGTCAAACAACATCCATTTTTTCGTGGTGTCAATTGGGCTCTTGTTCGATGCATGGTGAGAGATCTTTAACTTACCTTTAAGTTTTGCTGATGAATTATTTTTAAATGCATATTTAGTTGTAGTAATATGATCTCATATATCTTTCTAGTACAACTCTGCATTAAGATCATACTTTTTAAATTCATATTTAATTTTAGCAATATGATCTCATATATATTTCTAGTGTAGCTCTGCATTAAGATCATATTTCATTATCCATTTTATTGTCTCGTTTTATTAATTTCATCAGGATAGTGTTTAATATAAACTTCTTTCTTGAAACATTCTTTTGCATGTTAAATGATTTTTTTTTTTTTAAGTAAAACTTTTTGGCAACACTAATTGCTATGATTCTACTTTCTATGCTTAGGAATAAGAAAAGAGGAGGATTCTAAGAAAAAGGCCTTAGGAAAGTGACGTCCTGTAGTGTGTTTCTAACACAAGGCTTGGGGAAAGTAGCATTCCATAAAGGATCATCAGCATGAATATCATACAACAACTAATTTAAATTTTCGCCAATCAAACTATAACAAACATTCCTAAAGAGAAGCAAGCAAGTTGGTGAAAAATTAAAACATTACAAATATTCTACTTAGAAAAATTATAACCATTTGTAGATCACATTTAGACAAATGCAAGAGATTGTCCATATAACTATCGTAAACAGTTGCTTATGGGATCTAATTATAAATATTGATAAATCCTATAATTAATTTACTCATTATGATCATGTGTAGCAATATATATTTAATTTGAAATTTGCAATTCTTTGTTTTAGATTTCTTTTTAAGGTTGGAATAATCATATATATCTTTTAATGGATTGCAGAAGCCCCCTAAACTTGAAGTGCCCACGGAAGCAACAAATGCTGAGGACACTAATGATGTAGATCCTGAACTGGTGGATATCCAAACCAACGTCTTTTGACAGGTTCTATCACGTGGGCAAACTGTTTATTTTAGCATTCTTGAAGTTTTTTTTAAATTTGGAGTTAGTAAATTAATTAAGAATAAACTATTTAAATGTTGTTATTTAACAAGTAAATAGTACTTCGCTGCTGTTTCTACTAGAATGTACGCCTTTTGTATTATGAAGTATCTTACAATCTATTACAGGTTGAGTATGAAGAGTCGTGTTTCAATGTCAAGTATCTGCCAATCTATCATAGATTAAGTATAAAGAGTCTTGTTTCAATGCACCTGGGTGCAAAATTTTTCTTGTAATCTTTTTTTGAATTTTTTTAATAAATCTATTAATCTAATGCATTTAACCTATATAATTAAAATTTACCATTTTCAAAGATGTATCTATATATTATTTTTAAAAAAGGGATATTTTAGTCATTTAAGATTACTAAAAATCCTTTGGTTTTTTAAAAAATATTATGCATTTCCAAAAATGGTAAAACTTGATTTATAAATTAAATATACTCAGATAAACAGTTTTATAAAAAAAAATTCAAAAAGAAGAATTAAAAAATGAGATTTGCACACGGGTAAAGTAAAAATTTTCACAAATATAAATCCATTACACAAGTATAGATCCATTCTCCATACTAATTTTTT
Organism: Annona squamosa; assembly: GCA_035584095.1. Taxonomy (NCBI): domain Eukaryota; kingdom Viridiplantae; phylum Streptophyta; class Magnoliopsida; order Magnoliales; family Annonaceae; genus Annona; species Annona squamosa. The sequence goes on along the minus strand of JAXCLR010000063.1, from coordinate 50,059,621 downwards.
ATTTTACATTTTATTGTGCAGGTTCATGCTTTTGAAGTTCGAATCGCTGAAGAGAGGTAAAATTTGAATAACAACGAGCTTGCCCGAAAACTTTTGTTGCTGGTTACTTGGCCTCTCAAGTCTTCCGTGAAATGATTGGTTGAGAAAATCGGTATGGAGAAACGTTGGATGCCTGCTTTGTGTTGCGTCCTTTCCACCATGTGCATGTTATTGTATTTTGAAGCTTGAGTTTGTAACTTCTTTTTCTGTAATAAATGAAAATCTTTCAATCGTGTTATTATTATTATTTTAAGAATAATCCCATTCAGGTGTGCAGGTTATTAGTTTAACAAATCAGCATTATTATTTTTTAGATGCCACATTTATTGAATTACAATCACAATTTTGCGTGGAAGTCGTAAGCAATTGCAATTGAAAGTAGAATTTTGTAGTTATTCTTATTAATATCAGCCCAAGATCAATGTAATTCCAATGGGGTATCCTGCTCATCAGCTCATGCCGATAGACGATTATTACACGGCTGCAAACTTCGACATTTATTTGTAGATCTCCCTTTGCGATGGCCAGATGATTTCGATTTTCGGGTGTTTTGGGACCTATGTTGAAATCTTTATTGATAGGCGATCTCTTAAACATAAAATGCTTAGATTTTTCACAAAAAAAGCTCACAAGATTTTCATGTAGGGTGTTATTTTGCTGAAGTCGGATCAAATGTTAAGCCGATAGCTTTGTAAAAAGGAGGAGGAGAAACTAAGAAATAAAAATCTAAAATAGAAATTAGGGATGACATCTGTCGATAATTTTAAAAGAAATAGAAAGAAGGATTCTAAATTTTGCTAAAATAAACTAACTTTTACACACTTGGATTATAATATTGGTCAAGGACGTGCTTTTTGCAAGAATATGAATGCGAAAAATCAAATTTTGCTAAAATAAACTAACTTTTACATACTTGGATTATAATATTGGTCAAGGACGTGCTTTTTGCAAGAATATGAATGCGAAAAATCTAATTCTTAACCGTGCATATACATTTCCATTCCCTGTCATTGACGTGCTTTCCCAGTCACCAAGGAAGCATAGATATCAAATGGATACAATTAGATATAGTGTGCATTTGATATTTAAACTTTTAAAACATTTGAATAAAAAAAATTTTGAAGTAAAAGGTTTTGAAATGAGAAAAAGTGATGCAATATGATGAGGGTAATGATTAAGAATAAAGAAAATAAATTTAAAATAGATAAGGTAACTGTGGAGAAATAATTGAAAAATAGAATAATTATATTGAAAAATATAAAGAAACGAATAGAAAATAAGATAATTATATAGAATAAAAATTTTAAAATTGAAAAGTTTATCAAAATGAAAAACACACCCATAACTGAAAATATAAGTAAAAATAAGTGAAAAGGATGAAATTGAAGAATCATCGCATGGGAAAATTTCTTAGATTAATTAATGTCTTATACCACAACCGGTTACTTTTTTAATTTAGCTAAACCATTCAGCAATTAACATATAAATTAGTTTCTATTTTTCACACATTTTGGAAATTTTTGTATATTTATTTTCAGATTTTGAAAAGTTAAATATTCACTCTCAAGTGTATTAAATAATCTACAATCGCTTCTCACGAAATCTTTTCCATCCTAAAAAAAAAAAATTATTTTCAATACATAAAAAACCTTACTCTTTTGGAGCTAGTCTTTTAATTTTTTGTTTTCAATATTTACGCATCCCAATGCGCAGCAATACTTTCTCCACTCCTAATTTTCTTGTCTTTTTCACATTCCATTTCACCATCTCGAAGCTATTCGAAGAATAAATTCCAGTAATCTGGTAAATCTTAAAATATTTCTATGATTTTTATTTTTGACATTTTTCTTGGGTTTATATTTATGTTTCGTTTCTATTTTCGTCAAAACTAGATTTTTTGGAAAAGAATTTTAAATAAGAATACTTTAAATTAGATATTTTGAAGAGGAATTTTACATAAAATTCTATAGTTTAGACAATTCTAGGGATTTAGCCTTAATTTCCAATTTAAGGCTTATTTTCATTCGAGCTTCCCCCTTTTAAAACAAACTTTCAAATAAAATTTTGAAATTTGATACACTTGATAACTTTATAATTTCAAATTTTGCTTTCTTTAATCCTCCAACCTTTTGGTGCTAATAGTTTTTATCCTCGCATCTCATTGCAAAAATAAAAAAGAAAAAGAAAAAATTGATTAATATATAGAATAGCATTTTGAATGCATCTTGATGTATGGAAATTTCAATGCACTTGTTGCAAAACTTAATTTTTAAAATTTTTGGGGCAAATTCCATATATGTTCATGAATTTTACTCTTAATTTTACTAATATCTATGAATTTTCAAAAATTTATCTTATACTTACGAATCTTCATCCTAATTACACTTATGTTTATGTCGTTAGTGATCCATTAAAATGGTGGTTAACTCCCCTTGTAAAATGAGAAATATGCCCAAGCTTTAATGTAATTTTTGTTTTACTTAAAGTTAAAGATTCATTTTTAAATAGTATATCGTTTTATAGTTGTAGAATTACTAAAATTTCATTATAACATGATTTTTTAATTATAAAATCATAATTAAAATGGACATATTGATCATTTTTAAAGAGTTAACGACTTTTTAACAAATCATTAACGATATAAGTGAAATTAAAAATTCATAGGTCCGGGAGAATTTTTTGAAAATTCATAGGTATAAATGAAATTATCAGTAAAATTCATGAATACATAAGGAATTCACAAAAAAAAAATTCAAAATTTTTTAATAAAATTGTTAATGTAGATATATTACATCTATAACTAAGTTTTATCATTTTTTGATATGTGTATATATTTTTTTTATTTTTAAAAATATAGAGTTTTAGTCATTTTTAAATTGTTAAAATACTTTTTTTTTAAAAATCAAATATATTTACACACATCTCCAAAAATAGTAAAATTTAATGTACAAGTTAAATACGATCAATAGTTTTATAAAAATATTTAAAAATAAAATTTTCACTCTAATATATTAAAATTTTATTGGATAGGATGCATTGAAATATGACTCTAATATATATGATATAATATTTTAATGCATGCCAATGTATTCCATTAAAATTTTAGTATATGTGGGTAAAAACTCATTTTTAATATTTAGTAAAATTATTTTTTGATTGATTTATACATGTGTATTTAATCTATAATTCAAGTTTATAATTTTTAGAGAGTCATATATTTTTATTTTAAAAATATTTTTAAATTACTAAAATATCATATTTAAAAAAAATATATTTATATATATTTTTAAAAAATGATATTACTTAATGCATAAATTAAATACATCTAGATAACAATTTTATAAAAAGTTTTAAAAAATAAAATAACTGATTTTTAAAAATAAAAAATTTCAATACATTGGGATATATTGAAACAAGACTCATGTATATAACATTATGTATCATAATGTAAAATATACACCAATATTGATCTTATCCCAAATAATATGTTAAGAGTGTGTTTGTAAATAATAGAACTTTTTAATGAAAAAATTTTTCTATAAAAATTTTTAAATTGATAGAAAATGACGTAATATGATAGAGATAAATATGACGAGTAAAGAGAATAAAGTTAAAATAGATAGCTTAGATATATGAGCAATTGTATATGATTAAAAAATAAAGTAATTATAAAGGTAATTATATAGAAATTATTAAAAAATAAAATAATTGTACAAAAAATATGAAAATTAATTTC
>JAXCLR010000063.1:50040086-50055746 GCA_035584095.1 Annona squamosa | reverse complement strand
AATTGTACAAAAAATATGAAAATTAATTTCAAAATATATAATATTGACAAAGAGGGGTCTGGATTGAATTTGGATTGAAAAGTTTTATAGTTTACAAAACAACCCCTATGATTTAAGGAAGTTATGCCAATATAACGTAACGTCGTAATTTATACCTAGACAAAGCAATATCTTCTCTTTCCTAGCCCGTCTGCTGCTTCCTTCCTCTCCTCTCCTCTCCTCTCCTCGGTACGGTCCAGACTCAAGCATAGCAGCCTAGGCTCTAGATCGAGAAGAGAGCAAATGGCGATGGAGCTGCAGAAGCCCAAAGACACCGACATGCCCCAGCCCCAAGAAACACTGCAAAAACCCCATCAAAACCCTCCCGAAATTGCGGCGGTCGCGGCCCCCATTTCAGAAAACCCTCACAAGGACCAAGGGCAAGAAGCCGAAGCTACCGACGACAAGCCTCCCAATCCCTCCGAAGCTGTTGGATCTCCTCCTCCAACCCCTACTTCCGATCTCCAGAAGAAGATGCGCCGCGCCGAGCGCTTCGGCATGCCTGTCCAACTCTCGGAAGATGAGAAGCGGAGCTCCCGGGCTGAAAGGTGCGCCTCCTCATTCGAGGCCCCTCGGCTACTGAAATCGCCTTCTAGGGCTCAAATTTTTGCTTCTCCGGGAGATCTTTTTCCGATTCTTTATGCTCTAGGGACAGCTTTTTAAGTCTCCTGGCTTTCTTTCCTCGCATCCGTCCCATGTGGATGGCAGATGAAGTAAATGAGACTCATGGGTTGTAAGTGATAGGCCATCCAATGGGTGCATGCACGCACGCATAACATCGAGTTGTTTTTTGTCGTCTCTCTCATCTCGTCGAGCATCATCTTGATTATCTGATGTCAGCTGCTTGAATCTAATTTTCCACATGCTACCCTTATCACTGACTTTTTCGGATTTGAACCATACCTTTCGAAGTATTCTTCTTGCGCTTTTAGAGATTTCTTGAACTAGGCAACTCCTACACAGTTTTTGCAGTCTGCTGTATATACCCACACCAGGCCTGGCCTACCATATGTTTATCAATTGAAGCATTTCCCACCATGACATTTGTGGTCAAAAGCGGCTCTACAGTTTCACTGAAAGGCCGTTATATGAAGTAAAATACCCCGTAAGAAACTTATGTGGGCTCTTTCTTGGGGACGAGTTGATTTGGAGTGCTTACTCTGTTACTCTTTTCTTCTGCGGGCAGTGGTCTATCTCTGCGAGCTTTCATTACAGAACATCCAACCAGTTGAATGATTGAAACGATGGATTGGTTGATATGAAGTTTAGGAACTGAATAAATTTAGCTATGGGCATGTTCAATCTCAACTTCTTTTTTTGGTTTTTATCTTTTTCTCGTTCCCAGTGTTTCACAACTGATAAAGCAGAGGGGTTGTGATTGAGTCCCATGATTTAGTGAAAGCTGAAAGCCATGGCTGTCGTTGAGGTTTTAATTAGATGACCGCATCATACGACACTAACCTAAAAAATGCTTTAGATTTCATTTCCTCTATGATTGAACTGTGGAAGTGTTTGTTTCTGTCGCATGGTTACAAATACGCATCACACATTATTTCTCCTGTTAAAATATCCTGGTGAAGTCCATTATTTATATTCAAGCTGAAAATACTTGATCCCAACTATTTGGGTTCATCTTCATGCCCATCAGGGACAGTTTTCTGTAGTGAAATTTAGGTCTGGGATTCTTTCTTAAGCATGTACACTGTTTTTCTCTCCCATCTAGTGCACTCGTTCATGCTATCACATGTTTCCTTCCAAAAAATCCCCATTTTTTGCTAGGTCTACAATGCCAGTCCAAACTCATAATATGCTCTAGAAACAACCATGTTCTAGCTTTTGGCTGACCTGTCAATGCTTGTTGGAAAGTCGTTGGCTGTTTGTTGCCAGGGCAGACAATCAATTGCTAAGATACTTGGACGAATCATGAAGAAGACTAGTTGGCCTTCCAATTTGATCGAGATCATGAAGTGCTAGGCTGCAGAAATGAGTTTTCTTATCTTTATATGTGATTAAGTAATTTAGGAAATGTTCAACCTTATGTTTTTAATATTTCCCTGGTTCCGTTGAATATATCTCATCAAGGGTTCGTTCAATGGACTCTCCACTTTTGATTTAATTTATTTTCATTTTCCTTTTTGTATCTTATTAGTTGTAATGAATAAATGACTGTTTGAACATTTCATCTTATTCTTTTTTTTTTTATTGACGGGGTTTGTCAATGGCCTAATCTTCATATCAACTGTGACTGTTATAATTGATGTATATAATTGTGGAATGGAGTCCCAAAGATGGAGAACTGATAAAACAGTAGGATAGAACTAGTAAACGTGAAAATCATGGATTATTTTGTGAAAGAATCATTGTATTAAAAGGTTTGATCTGTGCTCATGGAAACTATTGAGATATTGAATGGTCTTGTTGAGTAGCTTTAGCCAACCCCTATGATTCAAGAGAATTTGATTGGATAACATGATACAACCTAGATCATGATCACATGGGACTTCAATTGCATGCTCCCGGGAGCATCAGATCAGAACCTGATCACATGAGGGACTGTGATTGGGGAAGGGGTCTTTTTTAGTTTTTCCTCATAATCTCTCAGTCGATGTATTTTTGTTTGTTTATTCAGATGATGAAATGTGGACTCGTAAATGGAATAAGAATTGCAATGTATTTATGTTCAATATACACTGATGCTAAGGGAAACCATAAATATGTTAATAGAAAATAATAAATTATCCCCTTTTTCTATGATTGACACAATCGAATCAAAATTGAATTGGCATTTATCGTTGTTGTGGGAAATATTTGCACTGTTAAACAAGGTTCAAAAGAATGGTTTGATTGTACCGTTTTGTCTTGCATTCATTTGTGACGTAGTAGGGTCTGGGTATTTGGGGTTTTCTTTTATAAGATTATAAAGATGTAATTGTTAAAATACAATAACAAATGCAAAATGCATTTATGAGGTGAGATTATTGGTTGCATTTTTGCATGGTGCTAAATTCTTAAATTCTCATGTTCCTCAATAAGTTTTTTAGTCTTTCTATTCAATCTAGCTTGGTTGTGTTGATGGGAAGTTGAGATGATTGCATTTGATTACTATTCGCTTTGAATTCACATGGCTGAAGTAGACAGATTTTGCTGTTGGTGAACGAATGCTGAACATATCGCAACAAATGGAAGATTGGCCACATTATTGTGCTGATATTGAACGTTGAAGAAAATTTAATCATTTGGAAAAGATTATTCCTGAAGGATCCAGGCCAAAGTATCCTCCATGGTTCAAAATCTTAACCTTAATGTTTAATTAGTAGGAATGAGTGCTTGCACATTGATACGAGTGCTGCAAACTTGTCAGATCCATTGGTGAGCCACTTGATGATAGCTTTTCTTTTTTTCTAGGTTCTCTACGTGAACATGTGTCAACAATCTACATATGGGTATTTTTAGCTTGGATGTTGAGTGTCGGTTGATGGCTAAGTGATGGCATGCCCTGAGAACTACAATTGCTTCAATTAGTTCATGACCACAATTTTTAACTTCACCAAATAAGTTTGAGTTTATTATTTGATCTTTCTTATTACTGTTCTAATGAATTAACCAGATTACCTTTCATGTTGAACTTGCAACTTCAGTGTGATATAAGACTTTCTGGTGTTGCAACTCATTACTTTACTAGGTGCCAATGTGACTGGCAGTGAAAGTCTCTTTATAGCTGGAAGATCAGGTTATTTACCCATTGCATAGATATTTATTGCAAGAATTGACAACAGAAGAATTGGCAGGTTTGGCACTGGGCCTACAGTACACGGATTAGAAGAATCCAAGAAATCAGAGGAGCAAAAAAGAAAGGATCGGGCAAAGAGGTTTCTATTTCAGACACTTGTGCAACATTCTACATGCTTTTTCTTAGCCTAGTTTTGCCCTTATAAACTGGTGTACTCCTCTCATTATTCTTCTGATCCTCAGATTTGGGCTCACTGCTCATTTTGAGAATGATGAGGAAGCCAAGAAGAAAGCTCGTTTAGCTAGATTTGCTGGAAATTCCAAACCAGACTCTGCGGAAGAAGAAAAAAGGAAAGCAAGAGCAATCAGGTGAGAAAGTAAATAAAGATTTTCTTGCCATAAACACCTGATGTTTTCCCTTCAGATTTACCAGTTTTGTCTTGCTTTTCAGATTTTCGCAAACCTCAGCCACCAATTCAACACAAACAAATGGCAAGGTCGATGAGCAGGTTATCATGCTGTCCACCAACTATCTTGAGTTTCAGTAGGGAAAGAGCGTATATAATTATCCACATATCCTAGGATTTAGCTTGAAGTTCATCTGGTCTTGATGCTTCTGACCGACTGATTGCTGGCTTTTTAAAAGGATATGGAAACAAGGTAGTCAATTTTTCGCTTGAAGAAATCTTTGAACAATGTGTGAGTTTGGTAATGAGGAAAAAAGTTTTGGCGGTGATGGTTGGGTGTGTGTAGGCGTGGGGGGTGTAATGAGGAGGGGGGGAAAAAAATTGGCAGTGATGGTTGGGGTTGTGTGGGCGTTTTTAGAAAAGGTGGGGGGTGTTTAATTGTAGGAAAATTTATTTTTTTGTAGAAATGATTGAAAATATAAATAATAATGGAAAAAGTAGGGTAATTAATTTATCTAGTCTTATCACAAGGGTCGAAGAAAGAGGTGGAGAAGTTTTTTTCCTTTTTCCTCAATGACTACCACACCTAAATAACCAATTTTTATGGTTTCTGGATCAGTTTGTTCAGAATGTTCCTGGCCAGATAAACATCAGCTTTGTCCAAGTATTTATGGCAGTGTTGGTGCCATCCAGCAAATTATTGTGATTAGCATGAGTTCCAATTCAAGAAGGAAGTGTTGTCTAAAACAGCATGTCTTTTGGAAATTGCCGTACTGATTTTTATTCAATACTATCAGAAAACAACAATTGCGGGCAAAGCAGGTGGAGGGACCTGAGCATTGATGGCTTTCAGAAGTAAGATGAAATTCTTTTTCACCATGTGAAACGATTTCTTTTCTGCAGGCTATTTTTTTCATCTGTACGCTTTAGTAGATGGTATTTTACCTTTCTTTACCAACTAAGATGATGGGATATGTCCTGATGTTTATGTATGGTATAAACTCAAGTTCTCTTACATATTGTGGGTTTGATAGGGTTCCGTTTAGCATGCCTCATAAATTTGTCAGGCAAGAAACATTTTGCCTTCTTTTAATTGTTTCCTCCAAAAATAAACAGTGGAGACAAATACAAACGTTTCTAACAAAATGACTGACATTAGGATTCTGAACATTTTTGGACAAGACTGGGATTTTATGACATCAATGGAAAGTTGTTGCCCCTCTCTATGGGTACTGAGTGGTGCCAGCTAGGCACTCGCAAGAACATGAGGATTTCATTATTAGTATTGAAATATTAATTTTTTGAGAAATTTTTTATAGTGTTCTTTTGTAGACGCCTTTGAATTTTGATTTGGCTGCTTTTGTTTTTTTTTTTTTTTTTTTTTTGTGGCAGGCAGGCAGCATTGTCACTAACATTGTGGTTCTCGCATTGGGCTTTTCTACACCCATGATTATTCTTGCACATACAACTCCTGGTGACTGTAGTTGTTCATTTGAGATTCTTATCATGCATGACATACAAATCCATGTGGTAGTTTTCTCGGAATTTTTCCTCTAGGTTTTGTACTAATTGTATCATTGAATAGCAGTGAGAGTGGGAATAGATCAAGAATTTCTCCTAAAATGTATTCTGGTTAGTCCTTTTTCGGGAATGCATTTTCCTCTCTGAAAGATCTTCCCATGCGTTGGGAAAGACGACACCAATTAGCTATGAGCATAAAAAGCCCATGTATGGAAGGGAATGGTGTAACAGGAGCTATGTATCGCTCCTCTGTTTGGGCAATCAACTTATGCTATCAAAGGTAAAGATGTTGATAATGAGCTGTTTTTTCTTTAATCAGTTCAATCATAATGTTTTTTTTTTTCTTGAATAAATGTTCAATATAATGTTGAGTTACCTTTATTAAACTTTAGAGAGAGAGAGGGGAAAAGAGCTATCAAATTGAAAGACGGAGCCGAATATCTCTGTTTGATTGAAGCATGAATGGAATGTTATCATTGCCGTTTTTTTTTTTTTTTTTTTTTCAAGAAGAGGCATGCCAAATGGAATTTAGTCTTTTTTTCAGCTCTAGCTGAAATAGAGTGGTTCTGCAGATTCTCTTCCCCTAGTCCTTAACGTTGCAACATGCAAATGTCCGTTCAAAGTGGCAGTTATCAACGGAAAAACAAGTTCAGCTCGTGATGTACCATGTGAATGGTCCTCCACAGCTCAGCTTAAAAGCCTCAGACATTTTTTAGCATTCTGTAGCGGCAAAATTCCATCTTATAATGTTATACCAATACGTATGGTGTTTGGATGACAATGATATAGCCTAACAGCATGAAATAACCATCACCTAAACTGATCTAGCCTGTTCGTTACTTACCTAGGCTAGGTAGGACGGGCAACATGACGTAGTCAACTGCAACCAGTTCATACGTGAAGCACTGGGACAATGCACCAATGAAATGTGTGCATGTCCAAAAAGTATCAACGTTGATATTGCCACCACCATTGAAATCATATCGGGTTGAATCCCATCCGTGAATTAAATTTAAATGTCACCTCACAAAGGATGAGCTTGGAGATTTTGAGTGTGGAGCGTGCTTGAGTGCATGACCAGAGAAAGATATCACGTCGGTTATGACACCCTACCTCCAATAGCAGAAGACAAAACCCCAAATGCTGTGCTTTGGGCAATAGCGTTGCCCGTCGAATGAAGAACGATGAGTTGACAGCCGTGGCAGGAGAAGCTGCCAATGTTTTGTATTCCCACCCAACTCATGTTCTGTTCCTGATCTGCTGGATGGTGGCGAAAGCGGTGGCCGCAAAAAGACCTGTTTAGCCGTTCTTCCCAACCAGCAGTTTTTTTCATGCAATTTTTTTTTTTGTTTTTTTCTTAACATGGGTTTTTGAATCTCCTGAGTGCTTACAACAGACCGGCCAAGATGAGGGCAACTTCGTCCCAAAAAACGCAGATGGGAAAAGGATCTGGTTCAGAAGCTTCGACATTCAAGCAATGAAGTGCTTCTGAAGCCACATGAGTAGCCCCATCAGCACATTTTTCACTATTTCTCAAATGCTTTCAGCAAATTGATCCTGTCGACATATTCAGTAGGGGCGAAAATTGGGATGGTTTGACCCATGACTCGCCCTGACCAAGCCTGTTTTTTAACAGTATCGGAACAGGGCTTTCAGTCCGTCAGGGTGGGGCGGTCAGCATTCTATGGGCATGTTTTGGTAATTGACATATGCGATATGGGAGCATGTTTACGAATAAATGATTTTACAATCCAACAATTCTATTTTTTTCAACTTTAATGCTATATTCCAGTCATTTTTTCTTTCTACTACCTTTTTTATTCCAACTTTATCCTTCTTATTTCATATTAGTTATACAATTCCTCAACTATTCTCTTTCCCTCTTTCACCCCGACCCATTTTACAAAACTTCCACATTCCCAAAAGTTCCTTAAGTTGGTTCAAAATTTGCGGGGAATCTCTTGACTTAATATTTTTCCCTCACGTTCGTTGGCGTGTTCGGCGTGCGCACGACCCTTTTCCTCAACTGGCGTGGCCGGTTGTTGGTCTCTCACTTTTCATCATCTGCTAATGTGGTTTATGGAAACGGGGAGAAAAAGTAATATACATAGTAATTAATTTTTACGTCTATGTTTTAAAGCCAAAATTCTTTTGTAAAAAATATATAAATTGCTGTTGTAAGAATTGGCCATGATGCGCTGAACTTGCTAGTCCTTTCGTAATTATTATAACCCTCACACGAAAGAACAATTCTTCAAATTTTATAACATTCTGAAATAAGTGATTTTATATTTTCACATAACTTTTCGCATATTTGCACAATATATGTTTTACAAATTCCATTAAATAAATTTCAAATATGGCTAAAATAAATTATGAAATAGTACTTATGTTTTACTAGATAGTAAAATATCGAAATATTCAACCTTTAAATTTATTATATACGTGATTTTATATAAATAAGCATACCTATTTTCTTAAATTATCACACCCTTTGACCCACATTTCCAAAGCGTCCTGGATTAGACCGATCTTATCTCAATCTAGCATAAAAATAAAAATACAGGTCCAATACGATTTTTAAAAGGGCAACCCCTCACCCCCCCTGATGCATTCCGATTTTCACCCCTAACATTCAGCACAAAAAAATGCCGAACAGGCTCCAAGCAACGGCCTTCGGACATTCAATAGCAGCCTAAGACGCTATATTAAGCAAAGATTTTTCAAATCAGTGTTGCAAACTCGCGGTCACACAACGCCAACATAATCGCCAGTCTGCTTGAAGTAAAGGTCCATTGGCTGATGCAGATCCTTCGTGACCATTTTTGTGAAAAAGTGGATTTCTTAAAAGCAATGAGACACTTCCTCAAATGTGAGAAATTGCCAAAACGTGTTTCTTAGCAAATATGGATCGGTGTCATTTTCATGTATTAGTACAAAAGGAACCACTGGGAGGGTAGCAGTATCTATTTTCTTACGTTTAAGAGTGCCAATTTCCAGGCCATTTACAAGGAGAACTCTTACTATAAAAGCTAAGCACTCTGTGCTGAGCCTCGGGCTCTAGCCAGCACCAAGAGTGCCACACAGTATTCTCTGAAACCAAATTAGTGTACATTGCCATGAACCCAAATATAGTATCGTGGACTTACTTTAAAAATCAGGTGGTGAAGAGTTAGCTTGCACGGGAACTCCCCCTCCTCTTATTGAGACTGTGGGACCATGATGTGAGCTCCTGATCATCTGTGGGTCTAGAAACAAAACTACAACTGTGATGTCATCATGGAAGTGTCTCCGCACCCCTCGATCAATCTTCTTCAGGTCCGAGTATCTCATCTCTCTCTTCTTCGCTGCTTCTTGCAGTGCAGCTTTAACCAATCTCCTAGCAACACCCTGCAGGAACATATGTATACTTGAATCATTCTCAGTGGAATCAGATGCATAGCTATGGTATCATTCTGGAAGTCAGTAATATCGGTTGCATGCTTGGGATTCCAAACAACAAAATCAAGCAATGATAGAAGTAAAACCCAAACAGGTGAAAATGATGAACTGTGGATAGTGGATACCAGAACAACGGGGTGATTCTGTGACAAATTGATGTATACTCTCCAAAAACTATCTCAAATGAAAAGAATGATCATACCCAATTAAGATAAAGCCTTTATCAGCCAAAGAAGGCTATCCGTAGTTTCAACCTCAACATCATATGTTTTGCATGTAAACCCACAGGTACCATCACCCCAGCTTTATGCAATAGAAATTAGATCGACAAGAAAAGAGATATATCAGAAGAGAATGACAGGATAGCTGTGAGCATTGGCTGGGATTTGTGACAAAAAGTCCACTACAGGAATTTTTTAGGCTTTGTCCAGATATATTAATGTATTGTAGATATTATCAGATGAAGGGATCATAACATGCCACAGAGAGGCCGTGTTTCTTACACCTCACACCAAGTAAGACTTGCAATTACTGCAGTAAAAGTAGCGATAGGAAAGAGGCTTACATTGCGAGGAGAATTGTTAACAATGTCAACAGCTTCTTGATTGCTCAGGTGCTCCCACAGACCATCAGATGCAAAGATAAGAAACTGATCATGCGTGTAGAGTTTATGTACTAATATTGCAGGCTCTGCGCTTAGGATTGGTTTGACAAATGGTTGAGCCAAACGAAATCTTGATAGCAGAGGCTCTCTATTGAACTCAGAATTTTTCAAATAAGCATCACCAATAGATCGTGAAACCTGCATGCAATGAAACAATATAAATTTATATTATGCTATTTGAATCTGGATGCATGAAAAGTTGTAACTAATTATTCCTTCTTTTTCCCCTTTTTTCCCCATATTCTGAATATTGTTTATGAATTTAAAAATTTTGCAATGGCCTCAGGCAAAGGAACATAGACATCAGAATCCACACGTAACTTCTACAATCAACATTATTTCTATTAGCTGTAAGCATTAGCAAAATATTATAAATTCAACATAAATCTGGCCAAGGAAAAGTTACAGTTTAATATTAGGAACATGGAAAATACATGCCGAATTTCCTGAGCAAAGACATACAGGTGACGATGCCTGTGTTGCTCATAAACAGGTTCACATAAGCTTCCAATGCTACGCACAGAAATGACTCAGCAGAAGAGCTTAGTTATCGTTCCCGCCACCCATTGAATAAATACTCATCATGAATCACCAAGTGGCTCCGAAATAAGCATGATCAGGTTGAGTTTCCACTACTTCCGTACATGAACTGAAATTAGAATAAATTTTATAGTAGCCCATTCTGCGGGCCCTTCATCCCAAGGATTGTGCTCATGAACTCTAATTCCTCGCCAGTATCTGGAAATTTTTTATTAGAAAAGTCATCTCTAACAGTCATGACTGCAGGTGGATCATCTTCACAAGAAATTTGAATCAAAATATGGACTGAAGAATTACAGGATCATTGCTGCAAAGAGGTATGAAATTTATATTTATGTCACCATGCTTATCCAATGGTAAAATCTTCACATCCGTCATCAATGAATTTTAGCCTCCATCATATGTGAAAGCTGAAACTGAATGATGTGTAGTGTTCACATATTATCTTCCATTAATAATCATATGGAAGGGGTAACCAATTCAACTGATCAGTACTAGCACAATCTATAGACGGGTCTTTCAGAACCTCTATATAGGTCAAGAAAGCTTCCCCCAATCCAACTTTGGACTGCACTTACTATAAATTAGCCCTTTGCTCTTTAGTTTTAAAAGGAAGATAGATGTTCCTAAATAGAAATGCAGAATATCTAATGTTCAACCACAAAGAGATAAAGTTCCAATTTAACACTAATGGTCACCTAATACAGGAAATTTCATGCACGAGGCTCATCAGAAGGCCAAAATACCATGATTTAATCCACTGAAACAAACATAAATTTGACTCTAAGCATGAGCATCTTACAAGTTTTCTGGACTAATAAATTATCTGGAGCTCTGCCCTTTGACCTTCATCTATGGCACAACTAGCTAGTAGCTACTTTCAGGTCAGCAAAAACAACCAGTGCAACAACATCAACAGAATAACCAAATATCTAGGACAAGGCTTCTGAAACAATGCAAGGATAATGCAGCTTAAGCTAATTTCGTTCAATGATGCATGCACTTTTACAACACTTAAATTTGGAAAGCATGAAGACAGATAAAATGCTAAAGTCATATGAATAGTATAGCAGCAAATTCTGAAAAGGCGAAAAGGACAACTTCATGGAAAATAAAACCAGAAAAAGGAGTATTCAGACAAAATGGCAGGTTCACTCTAGCAACATCCGAAACAGCCACGTGGCATGGAACCAGAAGTTATCATGCCCAAACATCTGGCCTAACCTCAAAACACTAGCCACAGAGTGCTCCCTTTTGATGACTGGCTAATGACCTTTCACAAAAATATAACAACAATGGTTCAACGATTGAGTAACATGCTTCGTTAATACAGATCATTGCTCTGTTGTTTATCACCACTGGACAGACAACACCAACAAATCTCTTCAGTGTTGTAATCATGCATTGATTGTGGCCTAGAAATTGATCGTCGAGGAAGAAACATATACATTTTACTCAAAAAATGAAATACCAAAAGCTAGCATCTTCCATTCTAGCCTGGATTGCCAAACCATTGAACACCACTTATAAAACCTGAAAACACACGAAACACTAGCAAGCACTCAGTTCATGTATCCTGTAATTTCTGCATCCTCTAAACAAATTACCATAAATGTATCTAAGTATATAAACTAAGGAAGAATAAATAATGAATTTAAATCTTCTGAAAGAGGAAAATGAAGCTCTGATGTTTCAAACTGTTCATTTTCATTGTGCAAATAAGCGGGGAAAAAGGTAAATTTTTAAGTAAGCCAAAAGAGGAGGAAAAAAAGAAATAAATTTTTGAGTGGGTCAGAGGAGGAAAAAGAAGTGAAATTTTCAATCTGCCAAATAAGAAGAACAAAGAAATATAGGGAACTAGAACAATAATTTCAAGTGCTATGAAATAATCACCAGTCAACCAAAAAAATTCTGACGTAGAACTAGTTTGATTACAATTCTTTGAGTGGGATTGTCATGTGATTTCAATACATATCCCGCATCAATATAAGCATTATCAGCCTTTTCAAGAACTATAGATAATCTATACTTCTGATTAAACCATCCTGTTTGACAGAAAATCTCACAAGCTATAGACCATAGCACCCACCAATGGTTAGATTTAGGTTGGGATAACCCATAAAATAACCACTCCATCACATACAATTATACGTTTAAGGAAACTGAAAGTATACCACTTGTTGACAAAACCATAAACAACAATAAGCAATGAAATAAAGAAGACAAAAATTGGATCATAAAATAAGAATATAATGTGTAAGCAAAATGTTTACCTGTATAAGACCCTTTACACGCCACACCTTGTGCTTTAGCACAACAATTTGAGAATCATCAGGATGCAATTGACGCAATTCTTGTCTTACAGATTCAATGCTCGCATTGTGCTCTGCTGACAACTGAATTGCTGTAAGGTCTTTGAGAGATCTCTCTGCCCGTCCCAGAACCACACGGGAATCTCCAACATTCGCAACATACAATGTTCCATTGCATATGATTCCAACTAAGCAACATGATCCAACTGATGCAATCTGAGGCTTTGTCAGCCATTGCTTCTTCACAAGAGAGAGAAAGGCTTCTTCAGTGGCTGAGAATGCTTTGTATATGACATCCACTGACATGCCCTGCTGCTCTGATATGAACTCTGTACAGGCATTAGAAAAATAATAAATAAATAAACGTATACAATGCAAGAGTTACGTCAAGTTGCAAAGATTATCATCTTATGAAGAATTAAAGAGTACAAAAACAGTAAAATGTGAACAAAGATATAAATGTTTGCTACCACTAAACACATTTCTCATGCTTCCATAACTTCTGGTCCCCTTTTTTTAACCTGGACAGGAAGTTCACATGGCAGATAGATGGCCAGGAAATACTTGCCCACCAGATGCCTAAATCATCTATAAACAGCACTAAGAAGGACTCCAGAAATGACCCTTAAAATGTAATGAATTTAGTGTACTATGAACATTTGAGCCAAAGCTTCATATGAAAGTTATTTTAGCAAGCAGTGCATGATTAGGTTGCTATAACCTGCCTTTTTAACCCATGCAGTCCCACATAGGGCAGCTCAACTAAAGGGACTGGATCGCCTCACAATTTTGAACAGAATGTGACAAATATCATGTATCAATTAAAATGTGGTACCCGAATCTTCCATAAGGATGTCAACTTTCATGGGCAGTTGGGAACACGTTATTAAGGCTGGTACTGCATGCCTCCATAGTCAATCTATCGCAGACAAACTTGCAAATAAAAATAGACATTCCATTATCAGCGAGCTTTAAAATAGATACCAAAGACTATGGTTGTTATGCCAAAGCCAAATAATCATCAAAAAGAAACTGGTGTTAACAGGCAATTGCAAGCTATGAGATTATCATCGTGTCTTACAGAAAAACAACGAGTTGTTCAAATTTTCCTACACTAATAGTAAGTTACTTCCTGAATTGAACTTCATCATTTTGCTAAGGAAGATAAGTGATTTGTCTTTAGTTGTAATAGAATACCATGCCAAAAAATTGATTTGGTACATATATCTGAAGTCGCTTTTGCCATTCAGAACAGGCTAAGCAAAAAATAGAATACATTTAGAACATACCAGATTTTTATCCCTCTCTCAAACTTAAAATCAAAAAAAATTTTAAAAAAAAAAAAGATCTTATTCATGCTTTATGGAAATAAATTACAAAATTTTCCGGTGCAAATGGAAAATCATTTCAGCCTAACAGTTTGGTAATTGTGTTGAAAATATCAAAATCCATGAAGTCAAGAGAACCTTGTGAATCAATAACCAACAAGAAGTGAAGTAAAAAAGCTGACTGCTAAGCCAAAGGGAGGGAAGAGAATCGAGAAACCACATACTCTTGAGATTATTGAAGAGATGCTGGTTTATGAACCGTGAGGTCTCTGGACCTCCATGACCATCATAAATCCCTACGAAAGTACCATGAGGGCCAGAATCAAGCAGGCTCAATGGCCCCGACTCAATCTGGCTCTGATCCTCCAACAAGCTGTTAGCTTGTATGACTGCCATTGAGAATTCACCATTCGCATGCTGCCCTGAATCCTTATACCAGAGAAGCCCATCAGACCTGCCACCTGCATCACCTCTTCGAGAATCTTCTCCCGCGGAGGAAGGACGCCAACAAGGACCAACAATCTTCATCAATCCAGAAGATACCATCACTCACATTCTCTCATCCAAACCACCCAGCAATTGACACATTAGTTAGGTCCAAATCGACAGCAACTTTCAAAGGTAATTCCAGTTTCTGGTATCCGTTGAAACCCACAGATTCGCAAATGGTTGAACCTAAGAATGCACGGTGAAGCGCAGAAACCATGAATTTGAACAAATCAGCAAAAAATACGGAATGGGTTCTCACAGAAAAGAGAGAAGACTAGCCTGCGATGTGGAGCAGGTAGGAATGTGATCCAGGCACGGACTTCGATATCATGATAAGGAATTTAGATATGGCATTTTGCAAGAATTAGAGAAGCGCGGGCACGTCTGGGATGAAGAAAAGGACGGGCATTCAAAGCAGCAGAAGGCCGCTGGTGGGGGAAAATCTCGTAGATCTCGACGAGACACGAATTGGGTACGACAGAAAACTCCAAAAGTCGAGTTTGCGAATGCGCCGAATAGCAAAGTAGAGGGCTTTTTATGCTTATCTTCTTCTTCTCGCTGTGTGAATGGTGGCAGAGAAAGATGAGATTTTAGAGCAACGGAGAGGGAAGGATGGAGAAGATGGAAGATTTGGAGATGCTGGTGAGGACCCTCACATACCTTGAATCAAATAAGGGGTATGGATGATTGACGGGTCATCTGGATTTTCACGAAAGGGGAACTTCTGTGGCTGATTAGAATCGGAAGGGGAAGAAGATAAGAGCTCAGGTGTTTGGAGCTGTATCGACAGGAGATCTTGGATGCTCAGATGGCTGTAAGGAAATCTGATCATGAAAGATCATGAGAAGAGAGAGATCTTTTTCAATTAAAAAAAAAAACAGAGAAAAAAACAACAACAACAAAACCAAAAACCAAAAAACAGGCAACAGGGAGAAGGATGGGGAGAGAGAGAGAGAGAGCGCCACGGGGAGAAGGAGAGAGATGATCAGAGGATGTAATAAAAAATTAAAATACGAAAATCAAAAAGAGGAAAAAATTATTTAAAAAGAACTTTTCTTGCCTTTTTTCCGTTCTTCTTTGTCTCTTTCTCTCTTTTTTCCTGTGAAGATAGGTTGGGGTTTTGGACTGGGATTAGAAATCTCTCATTTTCTCTTTTTTCTTTTCTTCTTTCCCTGCTCTCTCCCCTCTTC